>OV816023.1:10958092-11287107 GCA_929113105.1 Agrypnus murinus | reverse complement strand
AAACCCACAACGACAAATCCTGACAACAAAGTGAGCTTAATAGCTGATGCTTTGGTAGCTTAAAAGTAGCAATGGGTTTAGTTAGCTCACCAAAACATAAGTTTCTAGAAGGCCTTGTTTCAAAGTTATCAGTCATCAAAAATCTGCCCCAAATTGACGTGATGGATTATTTGGGCAACTTTGTGAGTTAACAGCAATAAGACCAAAGCTTTTTAAACCTTGACACTGCAACCATCATGCAAAGCACAAAAAGTTGTCGTTGGTTGCCATTTTTCAGGATGCTAGCTGCTATTGTAGTAGCACTTCAAACTTGCCAATTCGTTCGAATGTGCACCAGTGGCACAAATGTGACCTTTATGCTGGAGGCCCCACGACCCCAGTTATACTACTTATGAAAGTGAAATTTTACACAGCATCCTCTCAGACATATATATGTCTGTACCTACACCAAATTTCTGCAAGATTGGAGATGGTGACTAAAAATTTTTTAGGTCACTTGGCATGGAATGACCTTATGGAGTGAATCTTATATGTTTGTCATAAATGCTACGACACAACCGAAACCATGAAAATGCTTGACTAGCTTATCTTATAGCTTAGCTTTACAGTGGCTGGTGATAATTTTATTTGGGGGGGCTCTTAATTTCTAACAAAATATAAATAATATAAAAATTATAAGACTCACCTACATTTCATCGATGATTTCATAGGCGCCCGCAGAAATTTTTCCTTGCCCCCCCTTCCGGACGCCTATGGATGGTTTCATCTAACGACAACGATGATTTCTAGATAATGCAGATCGCAGAAAAGAAAGTTATATGCACATAAGAAAAAACACTCACAATAACACTCACAATCAAAAAAAAAGAAAAACAGGATAGATATTGAAAATTGACACAAAAATTATTGTTTGTACACAAAATGAAGTCTTCTATCTTTCTGAGAAATGAAATGTTCCATAACTTTTTTATCAATGTAACTGATATCATGCAGTAAGACTTCACTGATATCATCGCCAGTGCATTAAGACGTTCTTCGTTCATGGTGTTTCTTAAAATCATTTTTATCCTTTTAAGAATAGAAAAACAACGTTCTGATTCGGCAGTAGACATTGGAGTTTGACATGGAGACAAGCAACTGATTCATTTGTTTACAGCACTTCTCAATTCTGGTTTTCGTTAGTAGGCGGTGCGCATTGTGGTAATACCAGAACTTGCACCAACCTGCACCAGGTATTTTAAAACAGACTCTTACAAAAATAATGTTCTTCTTTAAAAAACTTTTTTCGCCTACCTGATCAGAAAGTGCTTTCTAAATGTCCTGTTTTGAGGGCAGTTAAGGCTTCTTTGCGGGCCTCTTATGTCAAACTTTTTACTGCCCTCTTATGTCAAATACATAACCTCTATACTACTACTAGATGAAAGCACGCTTTATTTATGTTAAGTTGGAGATACTGTAAAAATTGAAATTGTTTTTTAAATTGTCATACTTTGACCACTCCTGTGCATTATCCTAAAAAGATTTTAATCAAAAAATGAAATCATTAGTTTTTAACATTGAAAATATAACTCATTCGTAAAACTTTTAACAACGGAATATGACGGAAAATGTAATCTCAAACATATTTTTACTTAACCTTTAAAAATATAAAAAACATACGTCAAATTTTTCTAGGCTTCTTAGATCATAACTTTGATTTTCATGTTTTCGTCGATAAATTTGTCGTTTGTTTTTTTCTTTTCACAGTGTCATTGTATGTATAAATGGAGGTTGTGGCAATTAATTAATAAAAAGAAAATTGTAATTTCAATAAATTATACAATGATAGATTAATTACTCATCCTAATTAAAAGTCATATCCTGTTCCTTTTATTTACCAATAATAATAAAAACATTTACTATACGGCCGTGTTGTATGTAGTGTAATGATTATTAGGTTAATTTAGTTAATAAATTGCTAAAAACGTCTGGCGTTATTTTCATTTTCATTCATTCCCTCTAACATATGCCTATTTAATTTACTAATAAGTTACGTTACTGTTTAACTTTTGGAATTCTTTTTTAAACTTTCAAACAGGTAGGCGAAAAACTTTTGTATGTCACTCGGACCGAAAAGCATTTGTAGCCCTAAGTTGTCCGCTGCCCTCGCTACGCTACGCTTCGCTCGGGCATCAAACAACTGCGAGCTACAAATGCTAATTTTCTGCCCTTGAGACACAAAATACTATTAAGCTTAATAATTATAACACTGTTTTTTATTGTACTTGGTGTATTAAAATTAAATTCATGGTTGCTTCCCTTGTCTAAATTCACACCGCACGCCACTGGAAACAAAAGAAAGCATTTACCTTATCACATCCAAAAATCCATTCCAATATGTTAT
The DNA here is from genome assembly GCA_929113105.1 of Agrypnus murinus. NCBI lineage: Eukaryota > Metazoa > Arthropoda > Insecta > Coleoptera > Elateridae > Agrypnus > Agrypnus murinus. The sequence continues at coordinate 11,284,724 of OV816023.1, read as the reverse complement.
AAGTTTCAGTGGAAAAATGTCTCTAGTAAATGTACGGGTCCCAATCTTGTCTTACTGATTAAGTTTTATTACCGGTGTAGGTCGTCCGAATTATTTAATTTTCACATTTTCTGTTAAAGGAATAACTTTAACATTAATGTTAAAAATATTGTTTACACTATTCATTTTTGGAACAAACACCGAACAACACAACACACAGCGAAACCGTTCTAAATAAATCTACCGCACTTATACGGTAGTAAATTGTTACTGGTGGCTCTCGCAAAGTGTCATAAACTCCTAATCATTAGAGTTCCTAAATGAAAACTTTAAACTGTGTTATTTTAGAGTTAGGAAACGGATGTCAAAATCTATCTCTTTCTAGGCCAAAACTGAGCTGTCTAAAACAGAGATACATTTTTCTCTCTTTTTACTTTAGTGACAACATTCAGCAGCTCAGTTATAAATTTTAGGTTATGCTGTCATGTTTATTTTTATGCATGTAAAATTTTTTAATGTGCACATTATCATCTATTTACTGTTTTTAAAGCTACTATCAGTGGCGTAACTACCGCCCCCCGCCGACCCTGCGACGCGGGGGGGCGCAACCGTCCGAAGGGCGCTGCTTTCGTAAAGTTTTATTTCTTTGGGAATTTTTTAAAACAAGCATTGGAGGTAAAAAAACATTATATGAAAACATATGAAAAATATGGATATACATTGCTCCAAACAATTAGAGGATATTGTGTTACAAGAATATTAGGTGTTTAAATAAGACAGTTAAATATTAAGTAGTGATTATATTTATCTGCTTTGACGGAGACGCTAACAATAACCAATAAACTTTCGTCGTACGTGCTTCGTGCTGTACTTGTACATTGTAATGAAATTTGAAACTTGTTTAAAAACCTCAAAATAAATGTTCTGTCGTCCAGTCCAGGTCCGCCACCCGCACTCGCACATCCTATATACCATTCGATGTGTCTCGGCGAGCTGAACAATAGTGAAGTTTTGGAGCACAGTAGTTTTAGAGATAATCGACAAAAACTTTTTTGGAAAGGAAACCATAGTCTTCCAACCCCACCCTACCTGAAAATGCATGTTTTAATGCGCATGCGACCTAACCTAACCTCACCTAACCTAATCTATACTCACCTAACCAAAAGCTAAATAAAAATACGTATGAATAGATAAAAACGCAAACCTAACATAAACCTAGGTTAGGTTAGGTTCGGTTGACTTAGATTCGGTTAGGTTAGGTTAGGACACTGTTGTTCAGCTCGATGAGACCCATCGAATGGTCATATATAGCTTGTGCGGGTGGGACCTAATCTAAAGTTTTATCCAATATATTAAGGTTTATAGCGGAAATAGCAAAAACAATGGCCAGTTTAATTGGCCAATTCGCCTGCGTTAAAGCCCGGAAAAAAAATATAATCAGTGTTAAATCTCATTAACCATATAATTTTTTTTTAAGAGATACATACAAGCAAATGAAAAAGTAATGAATAATAAAATTATTAGCTACTGTGTATTTTATTTTAACAAAAGTTACCTACGTACAATTGTATCTATGAGGGGCGCAAACGTAGGTCTCGCAGGGGCGCGCAATCTTACATAGTTACGCCACTGGCTACTATAGTACACATATCTATTTTACCACAGCTTTTATTAAAGTATTAATTGTATCAAATTTCAGATTTCTATAATTGTCATACTGACAGTTTAATTTATTAAACCAATTTTCATGATTACCAACCTTGTAATAAATAGTTTCAAAATATGAAATGTCACTAGGAAAATTTGACATGTGTGACTTAACTCTAAATAACACAGAGCTCAGTTCATATTTAGGAACCCTACTAATCATAAGTGACGTTCAGCTACTCGTTCGGCGTGATTCGTTGTTCCCGTAGCGATTTCATACGGGGCACGAAGACTCAACTTTGAATAGGGATCCTATATATCAAAATCATGCGGATAATGTTGAATCAGTACAACGATTTAAGATTTTTAGCATTAAGTGCAGGTCTTTCCATCTATCATACATATACAAGTTGTTTATAGTTAAAGACAACTTTATTTTAATGTCAAGATTAATCTGGCCGATAAGCAGATCTGTCTTTTCAACTAATAAATTAAAGTGTGCATTAACAACTGACGGGATAAATCTACATAATGAAAGTTGGTAGTATTGTAATAAAAGAGATAGCCTGAGTATTTGTGTGTGCTAGAGAAAGATAAATGAAACCGGGCGATGTTTGTCAACAAAAATATAACCTTACTTTTGTGAACTTTTATTTGAACAATAATTATCTTTAATAATGGATTAAATGATAATTATTCGATACCCAGACCCCTATCGTACATGCTTATTTAAAATAGTTACTCCTACCAAATGTATTCTATTAAATTTAAAGCACTGAAATACCGACAGGCGCGGTCCTAGAGGGGGGGTCACAGGGGTCATGACCCCCCACAAAATAAATCATTTACACATATTTCTTCTTAAACCTCAGCAATTAAAAACCAAAACATTCGTAATAACTGACAACTCACTCTACTTCAAATATTTTAGAAACTGCAAACCGGGAAATGTGGCACGGCGAAACGCAAATTTAAAAAGCACGCAAGATACACGCCGCGCCGACTGTAGACGCATAGCAACAGAGCAGCGTTACGATGATGTGATGCCTTTTAGTTTGTGATTAAGATTGAGGTTTCTGTTAACTAATTTTGTTTTATTAAAAAATATTCCTATATGCTTTACTCGTTTTATTGATAAAGTCGGCCCTTAAAAATGTATTTAAACCAAGATGACCCCCCCCAAATCTTGGGCTGCGACCGCGCCTGAATACCGAGCGCTAATAAGGGGGTTTTCATTGGAAAAGCGTTGCAAAAACGGGTAAAAATTATAAAATCTTGCCATACGACACAAACGACATAATTTTCACCTAAATGCAGCCAACTTTTTACTAACTATAACCTATCATAACATTCTAACCTCAAAATAGCGATTTTAGTATTGTTTTCTTATTAATTATCGGCAACCGGCGCAATTTTTTTTTAGATTAGTGTTCTCTGAGTTGTCCTCTATAACTCAGTATCATTGGTTTACCTGTGTACAGAAGGGCCCATATATTGAATAATTAATGCATTAAGTTATCGGCCAGATGATCATATTTATCTAGAGGATATAGTAATTTAATTACAGATAAAAAGACACATTATTGGTTCTAAGACAGTTATAGGGAAGATAAATTTATTTGCCAGTTTATTGAGAGGTGGAAAGATTGGCCCTAAGGTTGTTTTATCGCTTTGCAAGAATCCGTAAAACCACTATTCATGGTCAAAATCATCATATCTATTTTACTGACAAATAAGTTTAAAAATGCAAAATAGATTTCAATAACGTTTTAACAGTGGGAGGGGGTAATTCATACTTAAAACACATATTTGATTTCTTGTAGGTACTGTATAAGGTGTTAAAGATGACATGTCATCAAGTCCATGAAGGAGAAATAACCGATAATAAATCACCAAATGCTACGAATTCTTAATATTGTAATAATCAATATTTTTATCTTATTCATTTTTTCAATTGAGGACTGTGTTTATAAAATTCGATATAACATTATTTTGCGAAAGATTATTAGATTTTAATTAGATGTTTAAATTGCACTTCTCGAGTTTTAAAAACCTATAACACATCATACTGTATGTTCTTCTATCTCTACCATAAGTTTTAGGGAAAAGAAATGCACCATGTTATTACCAAAAACTTCGTTTGGACACCAAAATGGTTATAGGCAACAGTAAATAAGAACAATTTTTAAAATAGTAAGATTAGTAATTCTTCATTACTAGAAGTGTTAGAATACTAACACTTTAATCACGCTTTATAATAGTTATTTTAGATTTCGACTAGAGTTTTCATCAGTAATACGGATTCCTTTCTACCAAAACTACATTCTGCTAGTTGAAAAGGTACAGAAGAGATTCATCAGATACCTTGATGATTTGAAAGCTACTGTAATCTATCCCGCCTTTGTACCATACAAGCAACTGCTTGTTGCTTTTGTTGAAATACGAAAAAAGAATTCAAGCTGGGATCCTCACCTCTCTCTCTTACATCGCGTAGTTCAATAGGGTTTGGGTCATCCAGCGCTAGGTAGCGCTGGCTGTAAAAAATATACCGAGACACATGAATGAAAACACAATGCATGTACTTCAAGATTAGTAAGATAGCATTACATCACTACAAAACAGACGTGAATTTACAACGCTTGTAGTGCTGTATAAAATACTACATAACTTAGTCGAATCATGTGAAAATATACTAGGTAAAATAAATTTTTTAGTTCCAAAATTAACTTCCAGAAATCCTTGTTATTTTTATTTATCTATTCTAGGTACAAATCAGCTTTTGAAATCACCTTTATATGTAGCCTGTAAATTAGCTAACCAATATGCAAAAGACATAGATGTATTCCATCCTAGTCTTGCTGTATATAAAGGAACTTGTTTGTCAGCACTTTATGCCACCAATCAGCTAACTAGCACTACCGATTATGACTATCAACTGATATAATACAATAACATGAATTCGTATTAACTTTATATAAAACTGATTATTTTCTCTGTCTATATAAATATTAGGTTTTGTCTTGTAGGTGTTGTTTTTAAACTATTATAATTTAACCATTCGTTATAGCGTTGTTTGCTCACAGATATTATTCAGGTTATTTAGAATATATAATATGTCAAGTAGTTACCATTTAATACTAGGTAATTCTTATTTTTACACAGGTATTATTTCAGTACGTATGTGTACAATTATATAGTTTTACATTATTTATTTTCATCATTTAGAAATGACTTTTCTTTTTCGTTTGTAACAATTTGCAATTGTTTGTTTTCATATAACATGTTCATAAAGATTTAAGTACAAATTATGATCACGTGTATATACTATGTGTGTATAACATATTCAGTATCTTGTTTGCGATTATCTATTACCTTTATTATAGAATTTATTAACGATAGATTGGTGTATAGATTTTGTTTTGTTAGTGGTACACTGAAGCATAAGCTTGCATTTGTAATATAATTTGTAAATTATCTATTCTGCAAGCTGTAATTGGCTATGCTGTAGTTTGCAGTGTAAATAAATAAATAAATATTTAGTTTCATGTTTGTATTGTATCTACAGTTGCTGACAGTGAAGATCGTACAGCCACACTTTAAATAAATTTTATTCGGAAAGGAATATGTACATAGAGGATATATTATCGGTTTTGTTACATCTAGACGACTAGCATGTAAAAACACAGTTTCTCAAATATTGGCTTCCTTAATTATTTCAGAGGAAAATACAGTGTAACAAAGTTTTAGATCTTTCTGAGTACTGTTCAAAATACCCCCAATTTAGAATTCTGTGTTAAATAGTTTCCAAGATATAAACGACTTTACGGTATGGGAAATTAACATTGTCAATGAGAAGTTCGCTAATAACGTTGACCACGTTATTAGCGAACATGACCACATTTACCACGTTGAATTTACACGTTAGATATACATGCAGAAATTATTAAACATAGTTTCATGTTACAGAATCACTAATCAGAATGATTCTTTTGATTAATTTGACAGCTATTGTCCTAGTTAATAATATTTTATAAAAATAAGTTCCTTGCACAATTCTAATGTATTTCTTACACACTGGTAGCACCTTCTGATTAGTGATTCTGTTCCGTGAAGCTGTGCTTAGTAATACTTGAATTTACACGTAATGTCTAAATTGAACATGGTAAATGTTTATTAGTGAATGTCCCATTTACAATGTGATTTTCCTATACCAAAAAATCGGTTGTATCTTGGAAGCTATTTAATACAGAATGCTAAATTTGAGGTGTTTTGAACAGTACTCAGAAAAAAATCTAAAACTTTGCTATACTGATTTATCCTCTGAAATAATTAGGGAAATCAATATTTGTGAAAAATGTGTTTTTACATATGCTATTCGCCTATATAACAAAACCGATAATAGACTTGTATGTATACAAAGACACAAAAACTAATGGAAACACAATCCTTGTAATGTCTACAATATTAGACATGATTTGAAAAAATAAATAGACTTTTTTAAAATAATTAAATTATAACAATTAAATTAAAAACACAAACATATGGGTCATTCTTTCTGAACTCAACCACTGGCTAGGTCCAGAAATTGGCACAACTTAGAAAGGCCAGCCATTTTAAAGTTTGAAACCGCTACTTTCCAATGTCACATGGCTCCTATATGAAAAAATTATGTTTGACCCCTAAACAGGGTAAACATGTGTCCAGTTCCAAAAAAATTTAAAAGTTGAAAAAATTAGAAAAAGAAATATCTTTTAAAATTTTTTTAATGGCATCTCATTCTTCGTCAAAGAATACATAAATTTTGTCCACTGCGTTTTTCCTAGAGTGCTTCAATTTCGAGCAAAATTGAGAACAACAATAGAAAAAATATGATAAGAATAAAAAATGCTTATTTTTACTCAATGAATACGAAAAAAAATTACAAACCGATTTAAAGCGATTTTGAAAATTCTCATTGTTTTAGAAGGTTTTAATTATATTATTCATGCCCATAGATAGGCAACACCTATAACCGTAATTTTCAAAATCACCCTAAATCGGCCTGTAATTTTTTTTTCGTACCTATTCAATGAGTAAAAATAAGCATTTTTGATGAAAAAAATGATAAAACTTTAAAAAATGGAAAATTGTTTTTCTCAATCATGTATTCTTTGACGAAGAATGCGAATATTTCTTTTCATAAGCGTGTCATATTTAACAGAAAGATGCTACTTTAAAATTCCAAATTATCGCATTTATTACACCAATCATCCAAACAAAACTGGACAATATTAATAAAACAAACCATAACTACTATGATCTACCTAAATATGAGGAAGAAATGCTTTAGGTCACATCCATTTACGTGATTATATTACCATATGAACTCGACATTGGGGCTGGGTACTGTCTTCCTAGGTGCAATAATGAAAATGAAAACTTCTTCTTGAACAATTCTTTTAAAATTGGGACCTAAGTTCATTGATTTTAACAGCAACATATCAGGATCACGGCTAGTCACTACGAAAGGTAGAGGGTTAGGCAAAGTTATCCAAGAAAACATATTGGACAAATCAATAGGAGATTGTAAAGTACAAGATATTTCAGCAAACTTCGATTTAACATCACACCATTTACCAATAAGAACAACAACTACTATCCATTTTTTTCTAGTCCTTTTTGACAGCGTTTTGCTCGTAAACTACTGAACCAAATTAAATATTTTAAAAACTAGCAAATAGTAATTTTATTTCTACATATAACAGTAAAATATTATATTTCTAAGTACTATACTTTTGTTTTTATCGGACGAATTATACACCATATATCTATGAGATTTTTGTAGAGGTTAGAAAAACCCTTGCGGTTCTTATGATATTCATTTTTAGACAAAAGTGTTTGATTTAAGATTTATATGCAAAACTAGTGAACTAACTTTTATTGTTTATAAATAGAGATAGTGTCATTTTTTCACTAAATTAACACTTTTCTTATGTAGACATTATTTTCTTCAAACAAAATATTTCAAATTTTAATAATAAAAGTGCAATGACAAAAACATTTTTTATCCAAACCGCTCGTTACTAAATCGAATTTGAATAGAATGGTAGGAAAAATACATTAATTTGAAAATTATGTTTGGAAAACTTTTTACTACAGACATTGGTTAGGAGGCTCGAGCCCCTGAGCGTCATACGAGCAGCCACCACTATTAGCGTATTAATCTAATTTCCCAAATCTCCAGATATTTTCATATTAGCTTAATTGTGACTGATAGTCTTCAAGATTCCAACATACAGCATGTGCGTGAATTCTCTTGCCAAGTGAAAAACTTTTTTATTGGTTTTTTGAAAAAAACAGTTTTGCTTCACTTGAAACCTCAATTGTTGCATCAAAATTAACCGTGTACAGGGTAATCAAAAAGAGTGCCTTTGATTTTACTGTTTGCATTTTTTTTTAAATTTATTTTGAGCAACATGACATTGTTCTTATATCAACTAAACATAATCGTATTTTCTAAGAGCTAAAAATTAATATTAAAAAAGCTAAAAATAACTACTATCCATTTTTTTCTAGAGACCTCTGACTTTGAAAGCGTATTACTCATAAACTACTGAACCAAATTTGAAATACATTAAAAACAAGTAAATAGTAACTTTATCTCTACATAACAGTAAAATATTATAAGTGCTATATTTTTGTTTTTATCGTACGATATCTCACCATGTATACACGATAGGTTCATTTTAAAAGGCAGCATTTGAGGTTTTAAGGGAAGCAAAACTTGTTTTAAAGGGCGACTTTTTTTCGAAAAACCAATAATAAAAAAGTTTTCCAATTGGTAAGAGAATTACACACACGCTGTATATACAGATAATGACAAAAATCCACGTTACCTATTTATAAATAATGCATGGTATAGGTTGTAATACAATTAAGTATTATTTTGGTATAATTTATAATTTATTTATGTTCAAACAAAGTAAACACACATCATTCATTTATACTTTGTACTGTTAATATACCTAATACACCTAACCAGTTTTGAACCTATTATTAACATAATTTTAAATTTAAGTTTATGAGAAGATACATATCCTTAAAATAAAGTTGATCGTAATTGGCTATTCTGTTTGAAGCAACAAAAGCCAGTTTTTAAAACATCCTGTAAAATTATGTTTCAAGTTTCTTGAAGCTCTGTATTCTACTAAATAAAATTGATCGTGTATGGTTATTTTTGTAATAATAATAATAAGACAATTCTTATATATGTACATTAGGGTGGTTCTTATTTGGGTCATGTTGGAAGTTCGGTTTTGATTCCAAACAAGGAACTGAAAATTTTAAGATCAATACGAATTTCCTATCCCTATTCTAATCATTCGCTGTAACGAGGAGAAGTTTCCCATTTAAAATATATGGGTTTTTTCAATCTTTAAGCACATATTTGACCACTGGGACAAATTTTTGAAAAAATTTGAAAATTGATTTTATAGAATTAACGGGCATCGATGGTACTTTTAGGTAAAAAAAATTATATGGAACATTCTACATCACTTCAACACTAATTGAACGGTGCATTATTTTGAATTTATTTGCAAATCGTTGGAAAAAATCAATTGCTCCATATATTTTTTTTTGTACCTAAAAGTACCATCGAACACTGTTAATTCCAAAAAAATCAATTTTCATTTCTCAACAATTCATTTCTTTCATTTCTCCTTTATTTCTCAAAAATTTGTCCCAGTGGTCAAACATATACATAAGAACTGATAAAAGCATGCATTTTAAATGAAAAACTTCTCTTCGTTACAGCGAATATTTAGCGTTACAGCGAGATAGGAAGTTCGTATTGGTCTTAAAATTTTCATTTTTTTTTCTAGAATCAAATGGGTACCCGGCAAAACCGAAATTCCAACGTGACCCAAATAAGAACCACCTTAATGTACATTCTATTGGCATGTTGTATCTTATCCATTTTTTATATCATTTTGTAAGTATATTGTTTTTTAGGTAAGTATCTGGTATTACAGCTTTTCTCTTAGCAATTTTAGAGGCAGGCGTAGCCTTGCTAATACCGTGGTTGAGTATGCGATCCCGTCCAGTCTGCATACAAAATAACGACGAGTGATGAATCACTCTTTATTATTTTATGCGTACAACTATACCAAATTGTGGGCATAATTACCCCATCGAAAATCAAATGCCTCAGTCTGTCAAGGGAGGCACGACCTTGCTAAATGTATTGTTGATGTTCAGTTTTTGCGGTTGCAAGTATAAGATTTCCAAGAGCGACCATCACTTGTCACAATTTTATCGACACGACCACACGAGATAGTGTACATAACTAGCCATTTAGCAAGGTCTGCCTTGCTCTGGTTAATAATGAAGACCAATTTTTCTTAAGCATCTTGTACATTAAACTTGCTTTATTAAGTATTTTTAGTAGTAAGACATCCTGCAAAATACAACTGATTAATACAAAGATTTTAAGACCAATATACGAGCTTTCTATCTCTATTCTCATCATTCGCTGTAATGAGAAGTTTGCTATTTAAAATACACAGTTTCTCAATTCTTATGTATATATTTGACCACTGGAACAAATTGTTGAGAAAAGATTTGAAAATTAATTTTATGGCAATAACGGGTATCGATGCTACTTTTAGGTAAAAACAAATATTTGGTGCATTCGACCTTTCCAACCATTTTCAAGTAAATTCAAAATAATACACCATTCAACTAGTGTAGAAGTGATGTAAACAGAATGCTGTATATATTTTTTTTTTACCTAAAAGCACCATCGATGCCCATTAATTCCATGAAATTAATTTTAAAATTTTTTCTCAGCAATTTCTCCCAGTATATACATAATAATTAAAAAAAAGAGTGTGTATTTTGAATAGGAAACTTCTCTGTGTTACAGCGAATGATTAGAAGAGAGGAAGTTCATATTGGTCTTAAAATTTATCCTTTTTTTTTAATTAAATGGGCACCCGTCAAAACCAAAATTCCAACATAATCCAAATAACAATCGCCCTAGTAACACATTTTTATGAGACTAGATAAAAATAAATAATAAATTTGCAACTTTCTTCAATTATTTCAACAATTGAAAATTAGAATTTCTCCACTGAAATTGGATTCGGGTTATGTAATGATTTTGAACAGATTTTCCTACCAACTTTTTAATATAAAACAAGACCTACTATTTTTTCCTTTTTGTTTGTAGCAGATGGAATTTATGGTTTACAATTACAATAACGGAAGCTTTAAAGTTCTGGGTATATTATATTCTTCTTATAGGACTGTCGAATAGACACAAATTTGACACTCAAATTAACACAAATAAAAATGATGTGGGTGTGTGTGTGGGGCTGTTCTTGAGTTAGATATCCTGTATGAATGTTATTGCAATATATTTAGAAAGATCCATAATAAAATGTAATAATAAACAAAAATATTTAAGTATGAATATTGAAAGTTTATTTAATGTGACATGAAAAGATACCGTCGCAGTGCAAATTACATTAGTGGTAAATTACATTTTTTAAAGTATGGTATTAAAAATCACTTACAAGGCAGTTATGTAAATTGTGTAGCAGCGAAGAATTTTATTATAATAAACCTTTACTTTAAAAAATTGTAGTTATTGAAAGAATTGTGCCATTAATATTTGGTTTTTACCATTAGAATCTTGAAAGTACATCCACACAGCATAAACTGGCGAAAGTCAGTTTTTCAAAGTCTGTCAAAGACTACTTGAAGAGATTAATCCAAGAATTGTTACAGTGTCTCTAATTCACTGAAGCTAGCAAAAGATATTAACATTAACATATTAGTGAAAATAAATGAGGTGGGCAGTCATCCCACTTAGACAACTAACTTTGCGCACCCCTTTTTTAATTTCTTTTCTATTTAAAAAAACCACTATAGAAGCATTGCCGTTACTTCCATCTGCAGCATAGAATACAGGCTGTTCACAGTTATCAGCGCACCCTTGCCATCTCTACGAGTATTGGAGCTACGAGCTTTGTTAAATTAGCTGTATTTTTTCTGCTGACTAACATGGTGAAAACAAATAACAATTGAACGTCGATTTTCGAGTTACTTTTAAAAGTAACTTTTTTTTTGATGGAGCACCTTGTATATTTTTGTAGAAATGGATGGACAGCAACATTATAAATACAGAAGTTTATGTTCATTACCTCTTTAAAATGAAAAATAAAGAAGTTATGAGCCATTGTTTGTTATTTCTTATCCAATTCATTTTTTTTGGTTTAATCTTGGTAGCAGCTGTTATAGATTATGAAAAAGTAGCAAAAGTTAATTAAATGTCATACTTTTATAATAGGTGTTCAACAAAGCTCCTTCTTGCTCAATACATCTTCTAGTTTTGATTTTAACACAACGCACAGCATTTAAAATTGTCCTACCATTAATATTAATAATGTGGGTAATTCTGTTTTGCAGTTCATTTACCTTCTCATATGCTTGCTTGTAAACTTCATCTATCTTTAAGATACCCACAAAAATAAAAATCAAAGAGGCCTTGTATCAGGAGAACACGGAGGCCACTGTATGGGTCCTTGCATTCCTATCAATCGGTCATCGAAGAATTTTGTAAGCAAGTGCTGTGCTGAGCTTGGACTCCGTCCTGCTGAAAGTAGATTCCTTCAAGTCTGTTATTAATATCGAGGTTGCCCAGGAAATTAACACAAGTATGCTATCCTCTCTTTCCTTATTTATCTGTGCATTTCCCAAATCAACTTTTAAAAATATTTTTTTGTCAAGGTTGTACATTTTTTAACAATAAATTAAGTATTCTAATAGAAACCAGTAGAACTTACCCTTCTTTTTTTTATCCTAAAGTTATGTGCAGTTACAGCTACAAGTTAACGTAAAAAATTGTTGTCCTATTAAAAGGTTAAGTTTCTTAAAATTGGTTTCTATTGTCCGTCTCACGTTGGGACTACAGCGAAGGAAAGATAGCCAATGTATTTCTTATGGGAGTTTGTGCTTCGTTGTTGCCACCTACTTCACTGTATGAATCTATAGAAATGTGGATTAAGATTCCAGAAGTTCTAAACCTTTGAAAACAGTAACCGAAAAAGTGTAATCGTAGCCATACAAAAGGAGAATTTAAAAGAAAGTCTTATTAACATGTATTTGTTTATTAACATTACTTGGGATTGTTACATCGTACATGTATCTAAACCTTTGATATTTTATTACTTATACTTTTTTGTTTAATTCTTTTGTCTTCAAATTCTTTCAAAATAAAAATAACGGCTGGTTAGCTTCTGTATGATCTTTTTAATCTTTTAATTCACAGGTAAATTAAGGAAGTCCCAAACGCAATTTTAACGGTAAAACGATTCATCACGATAAAATCATTCATTTGTTCAACTTGTTTCAAAAGAAACTTCCAAAGGAAAATTTAGTATTAGCAGCAAATGCAAAGGATTTTAGTAAACAATAAACCCTTCTGGTTTTTTCTACTTTTACTTCGTGGAACTACATAATACAGTTTGTACTTACTGAAATTATAGTATAACGTTTTTTTGTCGGCACTATTATTTGTCACCGAACGCATATAAGCAAATTTCTTAATACAGAAATAATTATTTGGTTTCAAATTTTGATAGCTTGTGCGTCTATAGATCTTCGCTTAGTTGTTTGGGTTTTATCATTTGTAATTATTGTTAACATTGTCGTGTTGTTTGTTGTAGCTATTTGTATTGTAGTATTACATAACGCACATAGTACATTATACATAAGTATGGCGGATATTGTTAAAAACAGAATGGGTTGTGTACTAAAGGTTGGTGAAAAACAGATTTCGATAGTTCCAGACTTTATACGCGCACTATATGAACAGCAAGTTTTGAAATTTTGTTTTACTACCGCTGTCAGAAAAAGTGACTACCTGCAATATAACTTGCTCAAACAATAGGGATTATAAAGGTTTATGCAGTTACAACTACAATATTTAGAAAGTATTTTTAAAAGTTGCTTGCAAGATGTTTGGCAACCCCATTGTCCATAAGAACACACACTGTAGTCCCAACGTGAGATGACCAATAGTTTGTAATGAAGGGGAGGCTTGATACTTTCATTTCAGGGAGACTTGATAGATGTATCATGCGTATGATCAGTCACTGATACAGTCGCTAGGAAACTAACATTTTCCGTAAATTTCCAAAAATATGATAACGTTAATTAATAGTAGGCTCACAAAATTTGTATCCTTTATTTTCAAATCTACTTAATAAATGTTTCAGAACTAAACGTATTATTTTTAAATATGTATCAAAGCTTCCATACACTGTATCAAACCTCCTTTAACGTGGGAGGATTGATACAGTTTTTAATTTTTAAAGGAGAGCCTTATATCTCGGAGTGTACTTAAATTTGGCATATCACAACTATTGAAAAATATTCTATATTTAAATGCTTTTATAGGACACTCCAAGCAGAACTTGTAAAACTGATAGTTTAAGTGGTAGGCATATCAAACGTCCCTAATCTCCCCTAAACATACCAGAATTTAAAAAATTGGACTCGTCACTCCATAAGATTAGTCTGTGAAAGTTGGGATTATGGTTGCAATAATTAATAAACTTTTGACAAAATCTTCGTTTGGAATCCCCCATCCGAGTATGCACCGGTGTTTGAATGCTTTTTTAGAATTTTGTGTACAGTATTCAAGAGAATTTCAAATTCTCTTCAAGTATCTCTAATTGAATATTGTTTAATTCAACATCCTCGTTTATAACGAAATTTTTTGTAGTTCTCAAAGAATGTATCTTAATTTCTCAAAATTTTTGGTACAATGGGTTATGTGAATAAAATTTAGTAAAAGCTTTTAGTGTACATCTACAGCCTTACACCTAAAGGTAGAAAGGCCCAGGACTAAGTAATTAAGTAAGTTTAACTTATTCTTATTATTTAAAAATCATAATTGTTATCTTTTATTAATAGTAGTAACAGCATTTGCTAAATTTTATTCACATGGCCAAATGTGTTAAATTATTAACAACTGGGAGAAATGCGGTAAGGGAATAAATTTATGTAATGTTATGGTTTATGTAAATCCGGATTACAATGCAATCAATGTAAACAAATTGCTGATCCGGATTATAGTGGTATTCGGATCAACGAGGCTTCACTGTACCTTATTTTGGTCTGTTTCTAAGAACATAATTTGATTCAAACGTCACATTTTGACAACTTAATTTTACATCTATTAAAAATTTTAAATACCATTTATTCATTATATTCTCTCATCAAATATAACTCGTAGTACGATTAATAAACGATGAGTCTACTTGTGAAACTGGAGCAGAACATTCAACTCGCCCTGCAGGCTCATTGAACTGCAGTTTGGTCTCACACGTACATATCCATGATAATAATCTTACCACTTGTTATATTACAGCTGACAATCTCTTCAGAAAAAAAATTAAACAAAAATTCGACAATCAGTTGGACAATTTATCGCAAAGCTAATTGCTGTGCGTTATTATTATGCGTTTAATAAGAATATTAGTCAAGTTTTAGGGATACCCATACTCTAGCCAAAGCAAAATAAAATGTGATCCTTTTAGTTTGCAAAAATATGCATAATACACTTGAACAATTACACTATTACAAACTGCATGTTTTTAATTAATAAATTCCGACATATATTCACCTGTTAAAGTTATAAATTAAATATTAAGAGCAAATCTTCATATTATTAAAATGGAACTATTAGCAATTTCAATAACCTCATATAATCCGAAATTATGTCCATATTAGAAAAAAAAAACAGACACATATGGTTTTTTTTTCATTTACATCACTACCTATAACATATTTATTTTTCATTTTAAAAAACTACTGAACATAAACTTTTGTATTTATAATGACGCTGTCCATTTATTTCTACAAAAATATACAAGGTGTTCAAATTTAAAAAAATGTTACTTTTAAAAGTAACTCGAAAACGCAATGCTCAATTGTTATTTGTCTTCACCATGTTAATCAACAGAAAAATATACTGCTAATTTAACCAACCTCGTAGCTCCAATACTAACGGAGATAGCAATGGTATGCCAATAACTGTAAACAGCCTGTATTCTATGCCACAGGTGGAAATAAGGGCAACACTTCTATGTTGTCCCATTTAAAAAATGTTACTTTTCAAAGTAACTCAAAAATGCAATATTCAATTGTTATTTTGTTTTCACCATGTTAATCAGCACAAAAAATTCTGCTAATTTAACAAACGGAGATAGCACTGGTGTTCCGATAACTGTGAACAGCCTGTACAACACTTTCAAGAAAAAACAAAATTTTATTGATTTGAAGTTCAAAATTGGGCAGTCACCCCATTTAACAGTACCCTGAAACTTTTAATTGACAAATACACTGCACTAAAAATTGAACCAAGCAGTTAATGCGATTTAATTTGACATAAATTGCTGTCAAAGCTGTGGTTGGGGATAACTCATTAACAGGCGAGTTACATAAATTAGTTAAAGCACAGTTAAAAACAATTTAATTACACAAATCAAATGCCCATGTAGGCAAAGTCGCCAGTGTAATATAAACATAATAAAAAAACCATAATTCTGCCGTTGGTAATTTATTTTCGCATAACTGCTAACTACTACAAAGTGACAGTAAATATAAAAATGAAAACTAAATAAAGTAAAATCATAAGGTAAAATATACACAAGCAAAGAACGATAATGTTGTTAAACATTATAAAAGTTTCAAAACTATCGAATAAATCAATAAACTAGCACAATTGTAGCAGTTTCGTACACCATGTTTATTCACAAGGTTAACATTATAGTAAAAAAACTTTTGTAAATATATTATATATGTTAAATCAGATGAATAATCAGGTAACCAACTTTTTTTTTCTTTTTATAGAACAAAGGTTAAATTAAGAATGTTTAATGGGCGGCAGTCGCAGATGCTTTTACTCTTTTGCTAGATTTTTCTACAGCATCTTTGACTCCCTTCTTCTTCTTTCCCTTCTTTGCACCTTCTGGAGTGCTTTCCGCTTCCGTCAACCACATTTCAATGTGACAGGGTGAAGACATGTAGGGGTTGATTCTACCATGAGCACGGTAAGTGCGTCTTCTCAAACATGCAGCACGGTTGACTTGAATATGTTCAACCACTAGACGATCTACGTCGAGTCCACTGTAGTCGGCATTACTTTCAGCATTTCTAAGCATTTGGAGTAAAAATTCAGCAGACTTCTTTGGCCACCGTCCTTGAGTGGTACCCCATTGCTTAGCTTGAGCACATCGGCCTACTCCACCATTGAAGCGTCTGAATGGCACGCATTCTTTGTGAGCAACTACATTCTTTAAGTAGGCTACGGCACGCTTGAGAGGCATTTTCCTAATGGCGTTTGCGGTTTCACATGTGTTCTACAAAAAAGAAATTATTAAATAAATATCAACACAAAAAGCATAAAAGTGAAATGTGAGCCAATTTCAAAGAATTTTAATTCCCAAAATTGAGGAATTCATATAGAGTGCACGGAAGTGCTAAATGCACATAGTGAAGTACCAATTGGCCGCACATGAGCGCATTCCGACACACAGTAACGTTATTAAAGAAAAATGTGATAACAACACATGCAACCTATGTGTTGGTCAACCCTAACTTCACTCAAAGTGTTTACTATCCAATTTCAAAATTTAGAAGATAAAAACTGTCTAGAATTTAATCTGTAGTTTTAGCACTTAGTAAAACTTGATAGATGTGATGAAATGCAATATTAAAAAATTGGAACAATTTTTAAATTTTTTGCTGGTAAATCAAGGTTAGGTAAGAAATTTCTAGAACGTTAGTATGTCAAAATTTAAAACAATACACCTTGTTGTAACCGCAGCCAAAGTATTACCATAAAACAAATCACTACTAAACATCATAATGTGCCACAAGAGTAAAAACTCTACGATACATACATTATGAAAACATAAACAAAATACTAACATATTAAAAATTAAATTAGAACTACGCCAAGCTTATTCTTAGTTCTCACTTATATATATATACAATTTTCAATAAATTGTTAACACGTATTTTCTTACTAAGATAGTTTATAATTACACCCTTTTTGAATGCATCATAAAACGTTATAGTATGCATTTTTTCAATGTTTACATTTTTAACACCGATTTTTAAGCATTTTAAACAAAAACTGTACTCGAACACCAAGTACTATCACTAATTCACATGTAGTTGCATTCAACAGAGTTTATTACAAAGTGAGGTTAGGATAAGAAAACGTGAATAGCTTCAAAATTAAATATTAAAATTATTTTACCTTAAAATGTACCCTCAAATTTGAGCCTCGTGCTTTGCATGATTTAGCAGCAATTTCTGGTTCTCGTGAATAACGACCCATGTTTGATGTCCTACAATAAAATTAACACAGACTGTTGACACAATATCACATGAACAGATAAACTATTTTAAAATATAATTATCACAGAAATACTCTAATTTCGGATAAAAACTTTTAATAAAACTTTGTATGAACGTAATTTCGAAAAGTGATTACCCGAATTTAACTTAAATAATTAAAGATGATTGAGAAAATACCTACTGTACGTTCACTACCGCACCAACAACTTAAAAAGAAAGATGACAAACTCGTTAACGCTGCAGTATGTGAAACATTAGTGTTACCAACGGTAGCAAATGTAACATAGAAATCCCTAAATATAGAAACTGCAAACCTTTTGCCCCTAGTATTATTCTTAATATTAATATATTAAGATTTTTCTTGTGATTATCATAAATATATTTTTTAATAATTGAGTAGCCTAGTTTCCAAACTGCCTAATCGTTGTTAAACAAAAATAAAAGGCTGTCATTCCTCTACGAGTATGCAAATACAGGAGTGAATTTTTAACCTCACTGATGCCCTGGGCTACATTAATTTTATGCCGCCCCTATATAGAGCTTATTATTTATGAAAAATAGAAATATTTTTAATTCTATAAAGTAAAAGAGTTAAATCACTGCACTATGTTGCAATTGTCCGAAAACACTACTTTATTCATTCCTAAATGTATATGGGTGCGTTTCTTCCGAAATCTACAATTTGGATGTGAAAAATTATCGGGATAGAAAAATGTTGAAATTTGTTTTTCTAAGAAAGAGTATGAATAATTGATTGTATAGAACACATACTGCTGATTAGTAGAGCTTAATCTGTACATTTTCGACCTTTACAGTGTTTAAATCCACGTATAAATGATCTAAATAACATGCAAATGACAGAAAAGATTAAATTTAATGAAAAAAACCTGAACTTTAATATTATAATAAAAAGATGTTTTTAACACGATAATGCTTAATAATGGCTTAGTAATGGTTAACAAGTAAAATAAAGGTAATATTACCTTTGATAATGACAGCTTAGCTGTCGAAACAATATTGTCAGGTTATATTTTAATAAATACTGTGAAACTTTTCACTAATATTTATTTATTTCATGATTATGGAGTTCCACAAAGTAAGGCTCGAAACAATAAACAAGATTATTTCGTCTTCGTTAACTAAAATAAAAATTAGTCACTTTTATTTTACGTGATATGATAGTCATCATGTTTAAGCTTTTTCATTTGTTTCTTCGCTGGATCATTTCTTATTTTTTCTCTTCTTTTCTTCTCGATTTTTCTTTTTCTCTTCTTTTTTCACATTTTATGTAGAAGTGGTCATTTACGTGGACAAGTTTTATCCGTGTTGAGTTATAAATGCATGCAAATAACACAATGAAAATGCCACGTGAATGACTATTAGAGCATTAATATAACATAGCGCATATTGATCGTCTCACGTTGGGACTACAGTGTGTGTTCTTATGAACAACTGGGTTGCCAAACATCTTGCAAGCAACTTTTAAAAACACTTTCTAAATATTGTAGTTGGAACTGCATAAACCTTTATAATCCCTATCGTTCGAGCAAGTTATATTGCAGGTAGTCACTTTTTCTGATAGCGGTAGTAAAACAAAATTTCAAAACTTTCTGTTCATATAGTGCGCGTATAAAGTCTGGAACTAGAAATCAAAATCTACACAACCCATTCTGTTTTCAAAAAAATCCCCCATACTTATGTATAATGTACTATGTATGTGCGTTATGTAATACTAATAATAATGATAATAATAATTTATTTTTCCACATAGACAATTAACAATTGTATATGAAAAGTCATAACAGTGGTATAAATAACAATAGTTAAACAAGTAACATCACTTAATAATAAATATAAAAAATATTTGAGTTACAATATTACAGTAATCACTTTCTAGCTAGAAAGTATTCATCAATTGAATATTTATTTAGATTGATTAAGAACATTTTAAGACTAATTTTAAATGTTCCCATAGTTTTACAATTTAGAACATCCACTGATAATAAATTTCTAGGTGCCAACTGCTTACCCTAATGGGTAAGCTTTAGTAACTAACGCACTCTTAAAACACTGCTGTTCTTACGTATTTCTTGTAAATTGTTGAAAGAAACTCCTTACTGTGAGTTTCTTTCCTCCAAAGGTCAAAGTGGAATAAGCAAAGCGTGGTGATTGCACGCCACGTGTTGCTTTTGTTGAAATACGAAAAAAGAATTCAAGCTCGGATCCTCACCTCTCTCTCTCTTACATCGCGTAGTTCAATAGGGTTTGGGTCATCCAACGCTAGGTAGCGCTGGCTGTCTCCACAGAAAAATGTACCGAGACACATGAATGAATGAATGAAAACACAATGCATGTACTTCAAAAGTAAGAGATGATAGACCTTTACACCAATACAAGATGGCGATTTACTACTAAGATCTAATCTAGCATTGGCTGGGCGTCATTTATTTATTGGCACCTCTAGTGCTATAAGAATGTATATCTTTGTTGGACAAAAATTTATTAAAATTTCGATGCACATAAATGCACAACTCAAAAATATAAAGAGCTGGAAAAGTTAAAATTCCCAATAATTGTTTAGAAATGTCTACAAGAATGTCTGCAAGGAATCCCTACAATACATCGTATGATCTTTTTTTGTGCAACAAACACGTCATGAGCCCTGGTTGAGTTACCCCAAAAGCAAATTCCATATCTAAGTCTAGAATCTACTTGGACGTAATATAAATATAGTACCTGTTCCAAGTTTAGAAAATAAGTATGAAGAAAGAAAGAAAGTATGTTAAAGAAGATAATCTAGATATAAGTGACTCACAATGATTTTTAAAATTTAGTTGGTCATCCAAAAGAATGCCCAGGAACTTAATGGAAGTATCAGTTTCTATAACTTTACCATGAGCAGAGAGATTATGCTTAGGAATATTCCTCTGCCTAGTATGAAATTTCAAGACTTTTGTTTTATCTGCGTTAAAATATAAGTGGTATTCAGAAAACCAGCTAAATAAATCAGTTAGTGTATCATTACAGGATTGCTCAATCATTTCATTAGTCTGACCAGATACAATGATTGATGTATCATCTGCATACATTGTGACCGAAACATTAGAGAAAGCTTTATCTAAATTATTAACATAAAGGATAAATAATGTAGGGGCCAGTATAGAGCCTTGGGCCACGCCCATATCTACATCGGAAACACGAGACGTAAATGACATAACTTTATTGTTAATAATATAATTTAAACAGACATACTGTTTGCGACCTTTAAGAAAAGATTCAATCCACTTCAAACCGCATCCTCTAATTCCTAATTTTTCTAAAATGGCCAGTAATAAATCATGATTGACGCAGTCAAACGCCCTGCTAAGATCACAGGAGATACCAACAGGACACTCACCTGCGTCGAGGCATTTAACTATTGAATTACATACAGACTGTATAGCAGCAGAAGTGGATTTGGAATAAAACCATGTTGATTTATAGACATCAGATTAAAATTGTGAACAAATTTTAGCAGTCTATGAGAAAAACAAATTTCAAAGATTTTTAAGAATCCTGAGGTCACCGTAATAAGACGGTAGTTTTCTAAATTCTGTTTATTGTTTTTCTTAAATATGGGAATAACTTTACCTATTTCCAAGGATTTTGAAAAAGAACCTTCCGTAAATGACAGATTAACTAAATAACATGAAGGTGCTGCAATGTAATCTAGTTAAAACCATTTTTATAATAAACATAGGAATGTCATCAGGACCTTTAGATCTTTTATTTTTGAGTTTATTTGATATAAGGCTATGCAGTTCAACGTGAGTATTAGATATAAAGAGTATTCATGGGAACTCGGGTTAGCATTGGGGGAATCCACTTTAGGTATCTGTTGAGTTATCTCTTTAGGTGTATTAATAAAATAATCATTGAATAAGTTAACAATGGCCTCAGAATCCTCAATTAGAATGTCGTCGTTAACAATAGAAATACTATCAGTAGCACTCTTTTTATCTGCTAAAATATTTATAAGATCCCAACTAGCTTTCATTATATTTTCGGAATTAATAATTCTATTTTGAAAATATATAAACACAAGTGGATATTCTAGTAGGCCACTTAACAATGGGTACAAAATTAAAACATGCTATAGTATTTTTAAAAATGACAAATTCTTTAGAATAATTATAAGAATCTAAGTTGATATCTCCACAGAATATATAATTGAAGCCAGGCTTATAAATATATTCAAACATTTCATAAATATTATTGATAAACACCATAAAATCACCAGATGGAGAACGATAAGAGTTTATAATGACATAATTACTATTATTAAATTTGCATTCAATAGCGCATAATTCACAATGGAGTTCAATGCAATGTTTGCACAAATCAATAGATTTGACGTCGATATCAGATTTCGTTCAAATTCCGACACCACCTTTTTTTAGATTGGGTCTACAATAAAAACTGCTTAAAACATAACCATTAATACGTAAAAAGTTGACTGTATCAACTTTTGAATTTATTTCACTTAAACATAAAAAATATGGATAAGCATAATCAGTAATATCAATTTCAAGCTGATTGGTTTTATCAGGAGTCAAAGTGTCTACATTTAATAAAAACAGAGTTGGTTTAAACAGTATCACTTCACCATTGTGTAGGAAGGAAGTTTTATTACTTATGTGCCATTTTCTGCCGTTGCTGAAAAAAAAACTTATTGATGCAAGTACCAGAAGGCCACATGTCAGGGTTCATAGCTTTCTTAAAGTTGCTTCCATAAATAGTTAATTTAAAAGAAGTGTATAATTCCGGGTGTTTGGAGTTTAAGCTTTCACATGATGCTTCAGGAAAATTTGTACTAACAAATCTCGTAAAACTATCTTAATGTGATTGTTAATTATATCCATTTTTTAACTAAATTAGGAATTAAATTAATAAAACCCAGAGTTTTCGTTTCTTAATAAAGGGCTTATTTTTAATTCCACCGATAAATGTCAATGTTATCATGTTTATGAAAGATTTTGTTAATTGCTATTTCGAAATACTTCTAATTAAAGAAAGAGATTTCAGTAGGCATTTCATTGGGAACTCAATAATGATTTCTTTCCTTTTGTTAAATACATTTAAAGCAATGCAATACTCGAAGCGCAAGTTGTTATATGTAATAAATTACAGCAAATTTAAACATTACATCATTCCCGGTTCAGAACGCGGGCCAGAACACGGAACAGAACGCGGTTCACGTCGGGGAGCCTGCACCCGGTTTCAGTGTGTGGTGCGTTTTACATCAAACCATATAAACTACCCATATAAAGTTTATAGATCAACTGAACAAGACACTGCATGTTGATTTCATAAAAATTACATATGCAAGCAATACATGTGTATTGCTGATATTGTAGAAATACTGATACTATACGTGAAATTTAATAACGTTCTTCTCTTTTAGTTAAATCCACGCAAATGACAAAAATATCAGGGACAACATTTTATTGATTGTAGTAGTCGATGCTTAATATTTTATATATTAATTGACTTTGGATGAGAGCCCTATACTTGTTTTACAATTCTCCTTAATTAGAACAATAATCATGAAATAAATAAAGATTATTAAAAGTTTCACAGTTTTATTAAAATATATCCTGACAATATTGTTTCAACAGCTATGCTGTTATTATCAAAGGTAATATAATTATAAACAAACACGTCGCTAAGGTAGATACAAAATAGGTAACTAGATAAAATAATAATAATAATCAGAATTAAATATCTAATACTTCCAGTAACGGAGAATTACTGAGCTCAAGTTGTTCATTCATTAAAGGTACCCTGAGTTTGTGTTTGTATATCTCAAAGGCTTCTAAAATGTCTAATTTGCGTTTGTTATTACAAAAATGTAGGAATTTAATATTATTTTGAGGAGTCATTGTGTGATTTTGTTCTAAAAGGTGTTTGGCGTAATTCGATTTTTCAGGATGTTTATTTTTGTAATGACGTACGTGTTCTTTATATCTTATGTCAAAATTTCGAAGTGTTTGTCCAATATATACCGAACTACAAAAAGAACAATTTAAACGGTAAATGCCCGATTTCATGATATCATGTGTTCTGTCTTTAGCATTAAATAAAAATGAAAAAGTGTTAGTGTTGGTTTTAAATGTTATTTTATAATTGTTGGTTTTTCTTAGTATATGTGCAATTTTTTCTGATATTTTGCCAAAATATGGTATAGATATGTAATTTGTGTCTTCTGTTTGATTGTCAATGGGATATATTCGTTTGATAGCTAACCTATAATCTTTTTGTTTAATTAAAGTGTCAATCATGTTCGGATTATAATGATTTGCATGTGCTAGTTGTTTAATGGTTGATATCTCTTTGCTAAAATCTGATTTTGTTAGTGGAATAGTTAAAGCTCTGTGTACTAATGATATGTAGGCTGCTATTTTATGTGTATTATGGTGACAAGATTCATTTGGTATTGTTATGTCTGTTTGTGTTGGTTTTCTGTATATGGAAAATTCAAATAGATTGTCTGCGTTAATCTTGATATTTAAGTCTAGAAAGTTTATAGCCCTGTTTTGTTCTGTTTCTAGTGTAAATTTTATATTAGGGTGGATACTGTTTATAAGAATTAAAAATTCATTGATTCATTTGATAACCTCAAAAGAACTGTCAAAACAAGCTAAAATGTCATCAATGCACCTAATCACATTTTATCCAAAAAACTGAACCAGATTATTAACACGATAGGTTACAAATCGAAATACTCTGTTAGAAATTCATTAGAATTAGTAGATAAGCTGCAAAACATACATCTTCCACCAGATTCAAAACTTGTTAGTTTTGATATTTGCAACATGTTCTCCAGAATACCCCCACAAGAATGTATTCCTTTATTAGATAGTTTCTTGATCAATAGTAATATAGAATTAGTTAAAAGGTTAGAGTTAATTCAATTATTTGACCTTTGTATAAGTCAAAATTATTTCACTTTTAATAACATAATTTATTTACAAAAGGATGGTTTACCTATGGGTAATTCTCTAAATCCTCTATTAGCTAACATATTTATGGACAAGTTTGAAGATCGAATATTTGAATTAAACCTCTCTAAACA
Source organism: Agrypnus murinus (assembly GCA_929113105.1). NCBI lineage: Eukaryota > Metazoa > Arthropoda > Insecta > Coleoptera > Elateridae > Agrypnus > Agrypnus murinus. The sequence continues at coordinate 11,259,565 of OV816023.1, read as the reverse complement.
CATTATCTTCTGGTTTCGTTATGTTGATGACATTTTAGCTTGTTTTGAGAGTTCTTTTGAGGTTATCAATGAATTTTTAATTCTTATAAACAGTATCCACCCTAATATAAAATTTACACTAGAAACAGAACAAAACAGGGCTATAAACTTTCTAGACTTAAATATCAAGATTAACGCAGGCAATCTATTTGAATTTTCCATATACAGAAAACCAACACAAACAGACAACAATACCAAATGAATCTTGTCACCATAATACACATAAAATAGCAGCCTACAGATCATTAGTACACAGAGCTTTAACTATTCCACTAACAAAATCAGATTTTAGCAAAGAGATATCAACCATTAAACAACTAGCACATGCAAGTCATTATAATCCGAACATGATTGACACTTTAATTAAACAAAAAGATTATAGGTTAGCTATCAAAAGAATATATCCCATTGACAATCAAACAGAAGACACAAATTACATATCTATACCATATTTTGGCAAAATATCAGAAAAAATTGCACATATACTAAGAAAAACCAACAATTATAAAATAACATTTAAAACCAACACTAACACTTTTTCATTTTTATTTAATGCTAAAGACAGAACACATGATATCATGAAATCGGGCATTTACCGTTTAAATTGTTCTTTTTGTAGTTCGGTATATATTGGACAAACACTTCGAAATTTTGACATAAGATATAAAGAACACGTACGTCATTACAAAAATAAACATCCTGAAAAATCGAATTACGCCAAACACCTTTTAGAACAAAATCACACAATGACTCCTCAAAATAATATTAAATTCCTACATTTTTGTAATAACAAACGCAAATTAGACATTTTAGAAGCCTTTGAGATATACAAACACAAACTCAGGGTACCTTTAATGAATGAACAACTTGAGCTCAGTAATTCTCCGTTACTGGAAGTATTAAATATTTAATTCTGATTATTATTATTATTTTATCTAGTTACCTATTTTGTATCAACCTTAGCGACATGTTTGTTTATAATTATATTACCTTTGATAATGACAGCATAGCTGTCGAAACAATATTGTCAGGTTGTATTTTAATAAAACTGTGAAACTTTTAATAATCTTTATTTATTTCATGATTATGGAGTTCCACAAAATAAGGCTGGAAACAATAAACAATGATATGCCGTAGTTCTAATTCTGTGGCAACCGAGGAGAATTATTAAGTCTTTGAATAATTTTTACTCAAACTGGGAGCCTCTGTCTGTAGTAATTATAGATGGAATACCAAATCTATAAATCCACCCTGATACTAATGCATCAGCCACTGTTGTGCTAGTAATATCTTTAATGGGTAATATATACAAGTTAAAATATATGAAAAACCTTTGGATGAAGGAAGTAGTCCAACAATATCTATAAGAATGTGTCTAAACCATTCACCTAAAGATTTAAAATTTGAAAGAAGACTAACATTATGTTTCACTATTTTACACCGTTGACACATATTACACTCCTTGGTCCACTTTTTGATGTCTGACTTCATATTACGCCAAACCACTTTTGATGTGATTAACTTTTGGGTGCTTGGAATACCAGGATGCGATAAGGAATGGAAAGTGTCAAAAATTTTTTTTCGAAATTGAGCTGTAATAAATGGTCGAGGTTTCCCTGTAGAAATATCACAAACAAGATTTATATTTTCTGACGGTAAATAGAAATTTTCGAATATTAGTGCAGTTTTATTAGAATTCTGCAATTCGTTAAGTTCGTGGTCAGTGGATTGTGCTGTAGCTATATCTTTGTAATTAATAGAGTCTATAAATATAGAATTTAATTTTATACGAGAAAGAGCGTCAGCAACGACGTTGCTTTTACCTTTAATATGCCTAATATCTGTCGTGAACTGTGCTATGAAGTCTAAATGACGACCATCTCTAGGAGAATATTAATCTGATTTTGATGTAATGGCGTAAACCAAGGGTTTGTGATCAGTTAAAAGATGAAATTTTCGACCTTCAACCAGAAATCTAAATTTTTTAAGTGTCATATACATTCCCAGCAATTCTCGTCCAAAAGTGCTGTACCTACATTGTGTTGGAGTAGATTCTTTTGAAAAAAATGATATTGGTTGCCAGGAACTATTAACAAATTGTTGGACAACTGCACCAACTGAAGAGTCCGAGGAGTCGACCATTATATTCAAAGGTGCGTCCTTTTGAGGATGACATAAAAGAGTAGCGTTTGCCAGAGCTTCTTTAATATTAGAAAATGCGCTATCGGCATCGTTGTTCCAAACAATGATCTTATTTTTTTATTTGTCGTACGTTCATTAAGCAATGTAATAATTGAAGCACAATGCGGTATAAACTTATGATAAAGAATAATCATGCCTAGAAATTCTCGTAATTTCTTTTGACTAGAGGGTTTTGGAAAGTTTTGAATAGCAGTAACTTTATCAGGTAATGGTTTCATACCTTCATTACTAATACTATGACCTAAAAATTCAATTGTTTCTACACCAAACTGGCATTTCTCTGGATTTAAAATTACACCGAAATCTTGAAGAAGTTGGAAAACTCGTCGTAAATGATTCGTATGTTCATGTTGATCTCTACTAGCTATCAAAATGTCATCTATGTACACAAAACAAAAGTCTAAACCACGTAAAACGTTATTAATAAATCTTTGAAAAGTTTGAGCAGCATTACGCAGACCAAAACTCATTCTTGTGTATTCAAATAAATCAAAGGGGGTTGTAATTGCTGTTTTTGGAATGTCAGAATCTTCAATAGGTATTTGATGATAAGCACGTACTAAATCTAACTTTGAGAAAATCGTGGCATTAGCACAACTTCCTGTAAAATCTTGTATATTAGGAATAGGATACCTGTCAGGGATAGTAACACTATTTAGTAAACGATAATCTCCAACAATGAGCCAACAGCCAAAATCTTTTTTTGGAACCATGTGTAGAGGTGCAAACAATTACTTGATGAAGGTCTAATAATGCCTAGCTCTATTAACTTATAAAATTCTGGTTTTGCAATTTTAATGCGATCAGGTGCTAAACGTCTAGTTTGTGCAAAAACTGGAGGACTTTTGGTTTTGATACAATGCGTAATATTGTGGTTTACTGTAATATCTCTGCTAAGAGGCTGTGAAATCGATGGGAATTTTAAAAGTAATTGTTTATATTCATCACTACTATTTTTTAAACTAATGGGAGTAATGGAAGGTAAATTACAAGGACTTCCCAAAATATTTTGATAAGTTAATGCATTAAAAACTTCTTTTCTTTTGACATCAAAAAGTAAATTGAAATTTCTTAAGAAATCAGCCCCTAGAACTGACTGTTTCACATTAGCAATTATAAAATTCCATTTAAATTTATTTTTTAACCCAAAATCCAAAATTAATGTTTTTTCCGAACGTTTCAATAATAGTACTATTTGCACCATATAACGCTTGATCGGACTTTATTAAATTACCCTGATTACTATTACTTTTTAAAATGCTCACTTCTGCACCTGTATCAACAAGAAAATGGATGGCCTGAGAGTACATCAGTTAAGAAGAAAACCTTGCTGGAAGAAACTTTACGCTGGTATTGATCGAACTTTGCATTTAAATCTAAAGCTTTTTTACTTGAAATAAAGTCATGTTTTAATTTGTATTCTAAATGATTTATGTTGAAATTGGCTTCTTTAATACATGCAGGTATACATTTCCTTGCTCGTTCACCAAATTGTGCATGATACCAACAAACCTTGGCACATTTCCGAGTAGATCTTAGACGATTTTTACTTGGGCTGGTACTTCTACTTCTGGGCTTTGCTATATACGAAAGGTTTTGCATTGTAATTTTTAGACTTTCGATATGTTCTCAAATTTTGTCAATGTCAGATTGACAAGTAACAGGTAAAACAGTGATGCTTCAACAATTTCATCTGCTTTTCTAGCTAATTCTTCTAAAGTTATGGAGTCGTTAGAAGAAAGTAGAATCATTCTGACATTAGCGGGTAATTGTTTCAGAAATAATTGTTTCACAAATGATCTGTCTATAACAAGGTCCCCTAGTAACTGTAATAACTTACGAAGAAATTGAGAAGGAGTTCTATCTCCAAGTTCCTCAACTTCTAAAAGTTTTTGAATTCTATGTATTTCAGAAATTGAAGTTCGATTAATGAACTCCTGTTTTAATTGCGTATACGGGTTTTGAGCAGGTGGAGACATAATCAAATCTCGTACCTTTGCAGCGAAGTCAGGATTTAGAGCACCTACTACATGATGAGATTTTGTGGTTTCAGATACTATCTTTCTAGTGCTAAATACAGCTTCCACCTTAGCAAACTATAGTTCACTATCATTAGACCAGAAACTTGGTAATTTAACTGAGACTGCAGATACTTCGTCAACCATTTTTGTTGTTCTTCTGTCGGGGTCACCACTTTCTTAATGTTTACTATATGAAATCAATTAAACTCCCACAAAATCTTAACAGAATAATAAATTCTCATTCTTTTTTATTCGTTCTGACACAAATAATCAAAAAAGCTATTTTCAAAATTCAAGATTTTAATAATTTTCGAACGAGAATCACCCATATACATTCACTGTATGCCTCACTCACAATTTGCTGGCGTAGGACGCGTTTAACGGTATACATAAAGTGAGGGCCTTTTTAGTTTACGCAAAGGACACTTTGCGATAGGAGATTTGGCAAAGCGCCTAGAAATTTTTAGAAACATCAGGATGAATACTGAGGAAGCAGTATCGACATCTCTAAAGTCATTTTGTCACTAAATAAATAAGACCATTTTGTGTCATTATAGTCACTGTTGGGAAACTATAAAGGAATTACCCAGTTTATGGAAAAGCAGCGCCAAGAGAAAACTGAAGCTGGAGTGAAAGGGTTTTTTGGGTAAGTTAGCATCGCTTGACTTTTATTTTTTACTTAAAATTTTGATAAATATTTTTGATAATATTGAGGTTCTAAATGGATTTTAGAATTATCTATGAAGAAGAAATCTATGAAAGAAACATCTATGGCTACTCAAACTATTACCTTAACTCAACACCAAGGAAAGAAAAATTGCGACATAAAAATCAAGTGCGACAAAATAAAACGTACACTCTACATTAACAATTAGAAACAACTATAAAAACAACTCATCAACCATTAGTCAATCTGGTGACACGAGATGATGTAAAAGACATTTAAAAAAATATATTTTCCTGCTGAAATAATTACTTTTTTAGTTAATAGCTACCATATTAAATACAATTCAAACTTTAATAACACGAAGTTTACTTGTAATCTAATTTTTGTAGCATAGCATTAATGAATTTCTTGATTAAACTAATAATTTGTGATGCATTGTAAAAATGGATTATAAATAACTAATTGTAGTTTCTGCATTTCTTACTTGTTTATTGTATGTGTCTACTGTACCAGATGTATATTAACTTTATATTTATAATAGTGATGTACTTATGTACATCGTTGGATAAATGACATACATAATTTTTACAAATATTATTACTTATTATTATTATAACATGTACTAGTATAAATATAAGGTTCATTCAAGAAACATTCATTGTATTTGTGTTGAATTGCCGAATAATTGAATTAAATTGTTGGAATGCAGAAACGGTGAAATGACACTGTAAACTTGAAATCACATTGTAATTTTTGTAATTTGTAACTGCAAAAAATGAAATTTGGTAATCAACCATCACCACACAGTCATTTAGTCACTTAACTACTTTCCTTCAAATTCTTGTTTCTACCTTATATCAATAAAAATTTCAAGATGGAATGTGTATTAGCTTTGCGCTAAATTATTTGGTTCAAATTAACGCACCAAAATGTATCTTTTAATGGAACCACTTATTAGCGCTTTAATGAAATTCCAGCCAACATTTAGTAAGGTCATTCAAAACTAGTATATTAATATCAAAGCGCGGTACCCACTGCAAAGTCGGTGCCTCTACTTGTAGATGTACGCCGGTGTAGTTCTGTCTACAATTCCAATGAGAAACAACAGAGGGTGCGTAAGTATTTCTCTTGCTATTAATGATAATCAGTAAACATATAAAATAGATCGAATATGTTGAATATGAATAAGCTACATTAATTACAATTGTACATTAATCAATTGGCATTTATAACACTGCAACAATTTTTGGAGGTCCTCTTACATAATTGTACATACAATAACATGAAGAGGAGTATTATGAACTAACAGAATTTACAAAATCTTCTTTCGGAGTATCCGAATAGAAATCTGATACCTCGGGTATATAGGTTTGTTCGTCTGGCCAAAGCCACCCAGATCAAAGATCTAGATGGCAATGGTCCGGCTTATATAAGTTGTACTTGCTGCGGCAAACTAATGATAATTACGTCGTCAGCACAAGTTCTTACACGAAAGTTTATAACGAACTTTCGCTCACGAGCGTCTATTATAATTCTATATAGCGCCCCAAGATCTTACAATTCCTCCGACATGCGTATTGAAACAAATTCAGGTCTTTGAATCTGTAATTACTTATACTAGAGTTTTATTTAGCCAGAAAGTGCCTTAGTTTTTATTTTCGTTGGGCATGTCTTGTAAAAGGTACCACCGTAGCTCATTTTGTAGTCTATCCTTGTAGTCTAAGTTAAGAAGAATTTACTTGTCGTCAAAAAAAATAACTGTGTGGGAGAGGGAGTTTTAGTAAAAAAAAGGATGAAATTGAATTTTTATGTTATTTGTTGGGGAACATCATTCGCTATGTTGTGACAAACCTGTAAATGCTTACGTCGATATTTAAGTTGTCAAAAAAACATTTAAGATATTTATTTACATTGTTTCTTACGGGAACTCAATTCGATTTTCTCAAAACGGCACTTTTAAGTTTTAACAATATTACATTTAACACTTAATATCTTCAAATCCAGTACATATTAAGAAAAAACGACTGAAATAAACGTTTTGCGTTGATTTTCTGTGAACAAAATGGAGCTTTTATTTTTGTCATAGGTATAATAAAAGCGAAGAAATACTGTGTATCAGTGTATCACTGAGGGCTGTAACTTTACATAGGTAAGTTACTTTATGTTCTCTACCATTCTACTAAATTTCCTGAAAATATAGATGGTCGGGTTGTGAGCTGTTATTTCGTATGGAATGGTCCAGTTATTAATTCTATATTTTGGTTACAATAGAGCATGTCTTATTTTTAAAACAAAAATATTATGGTTGTTAAATATCTTCACATTTTAAGATATTTAAATACAAATTATCTTTTAAACAGTGCAATATCGTTAATTTTCTTTTATGTTGAGATTACAATTTTAAAAATACGGTAAAGCAAATTTAAATTTTATCGAGAGTAAACTAACTGCTTAAGTACACGCTGCCCGAGGACTTTGTCCTCGTATCGACGTCCCCACTACCGTTTTTTATTAACGTATTTGTTTGTCTATATCCAGCGTATACGTTTCCAATGTGTATATTGTTTTATTGGAAGTAAAAGCGTCACTTTTTGTTGCTGGTCTGTAATGTTCGACGGACGGACGTGCAAGTATAGCAACTGCAGACTACAACTGCAAAAAGTCACTTTTACTACTATAAAACCTGTAATTTTCTTCAAATTTCGAAAATAGATTAAACCTAAAGATTACACAGTAAAAAGCTTAATATAAAACTCGAACACTAGATACTTTTGTATAATTTGTCTTCTATTTAGATTGAAACTTTAGAGTGAAAGTAATGTAGTTTTCCAAGGTCAATAATAAGATAAGTGTTATATTTATTTATTGCAATCATCATATTAAAAATTCGATTACCACAAAAATAAAAATAGAACTTCCAAAGTTCGGACTTTGTCATAAACAGTTGAGTTGAAAAAATTTCCTGCATTTTAAAAAAAGGGCCTGTAAGAGAAAACAACTTCAGTCAGTTAAAATAAAAAGACCGAATCGATGACCGTCTGACACCAAATTTACCAAAATAGAGTTGGGCCTGGTACCCTGCGATGTTTGTAAATAAACAACTTTAATTATCAGAAGAATTATACGTACCTATGTGTACTTTACCGAATTTCAGAAGAACCAGTATCACTTCATTATGCAACTATAAAGAATTTGAGTTGAATTTAATTTCATTTGAAACAAGATTTTCAAATCGATGATTCGTTCGATGTGTCAACGCGACGATAACAGCAGAGATCATCAAGTTGTGTCTACCGCTCTATTTATCAGCGGAGATTTTAGGATAGTGTCTCGTGTAGAATTATTAATTTCAAAGTGAAAAAAATTGAATATTTTCTAATCAGAAATCGAATAAACAATTTTATTAAAATTAAAAGGAATTTAAATAAAGAATAGAGCTCTTTAATAACATTTATGTATATTTATTTAAATTTTAGTTATAGAGGTTTGCTGAAATGAATATTGTTATAGCACCTTTGTCATGCTATCAACAAAATAGAATTTGATTTCAGTAAGCTTAGTTAAATTTCATTGCATTTTTAATTTGTGTTTATTTTATTTTTCTTCATATAAAGAAAATAAAGTTTTCTAATAAAGAAAACTTGTGTTGATGATTTATAAATATTTGTTTATTTATTACGTATTATACAATTATTCAACTATTCAATAGCACAGATTATAAAAATATTTCTCGTCCAGCTGCAGAACTCCAGGTGTGTTTTTAATGTAAGGTTTTACAGGTATTAAGATTGGTAAGATTAATTGGTGTTTTATGTTGGTCTCATGCTCAAACAAATTAGAGAAGAGAGAGTTAGCCTACTAGGTAAACGGAAAATTATTGGGGTGTTTATTAATTTAAATTTTAGTTAAGCTAGCCGACTCAATTAAAGTAATAAACTATTTTTAATTTAAGTTTTATATCACCGCTAATAAATTGGTTTCCGGTACGTAGGGCTTTCCAAAAATAGGTTGTTTTGTTATTTTCATTTTAATCTTTTTAAACACCTCATAATTTATTGGCTGGTTCAAACTTGGCGCAAAGTAAGATTCATTATCAAATTTAAAATAAATAAATAAATTTACTAATTTTTTATAACATTTCAATATATACAATTCAAACATAAGAACATATTGAAAAAATATATACGAGCCCAGTTGGCACACTTCTATTTTGGTTAAACGACATCCCGGAACCTTGACTTCAAAATTATTTTTTTGTGGTTCATGGTATGGTTCTTAATTGTTGTACGACTAACTGTTCTGGCGAATGAATTTCACCGCCCTCCTCCGTTGCATATGGAGTCCTAATAACTTCAGGATTCAAACATCTTCAGGCGCATGAGTTCACTCTAACAGTAACTTTAAGCCTATCGCCTTAATATTTTATAATAGGCCGTATTTGATACTTAGATGTTTGATCTTAGTTATTTATGAACGTTCGGGTGTTCAATTAGCGCGCACTGTCTAGGACAGTGCTACCAGTCACTCACTGGTAGGAGCGAGGTTACTATCCATCCTCTACTAGCTCTCCAGCCTAGTACCGGAGCGATAAACGTGCTCACCCGTCGGCACTTTCACTTGGAGATTATACCTCGTCCAGCTTCGGACTATGCCCCAATTCCAATGGAATTGAGGACTACTGTCCGATCCAATCCAACCTCAATTGTGACAGGACTTGGTTTTTTAATGGTTTTTTCATCCCCGATAGACTTGGTATGCCCTCGACAGAGCTTCGTTTACAAGTCTACACGTTATAGACCCCCGGTATGTACCCTTTTAGTTGAAATTGTCTTGGGAGTGAGAGGCTATGTACCCTTCTCGCATCACTCCCTTTAAGTGTAAAGGTTCTAGAGCCATTTCGAATCACAGCTGATTCGAGCAGCTTCCGGAGCTAGTACCTGGTGGCATGCAGTTTCCCATTGGTCCAGATGGGCCGGGATAAACATCACTTCGATTCTCCTCCTTAAGATTTAGTCAAACAGCGGGTGAGCTTGACACCAATAAGAGACCTTGTCCCAGGCGAGAATCAAATCCACCCACACCGGTCCTCATGTTACCAGAGCTTCCTCTGCTCGGTGATGAGTAACCGTCGAGAATTCGTTAACCGTACTTTCTCTACCACACATTTGGCCTGGCTGCATCATCCGTTGCCCTGTCATGTTTCCATGTCCCGTATCCAGGTTCCAGGGATAGGGTAGATGACAGCCAGTTTTATGGTTGAATGCCATGTGGTCTGCTTCGTTCACCCGTGGTGAAGTATGGTTGGAGTATCAGATACAACCATTTTTAAAGTTCTGCACGCTCATCTCGGTATGAGAAAACACGAACGAATGGCATGTTCACGGACGTTTTTGAAGCTCTGCAGTGAAGACCAGGATGGAGTATTGTCGGATTGTTACGGGAGATGAAACATGGGTTCACCACTATGAACCTGAATCCAAACAAGATTCAATGCAGTGACAAAAAAAGTACACCCCCACCAAAGAAGTTTAAAGTGCAACAGTCAGCTGGCAAGCTCATGGTGACCATATTTTGGGACACTGCTCATCGACTACAAATAAAAACGAGAATTAAATCCTCCCACATCGGTTCTCATCTTAGCAAAGTTCCCTCTGCAACGTTCATGAGTAATCGTCGAGTACACTTGCGTGTATCTCTTCCACACATTTTGTCCTGGAAGCCTAGGCAGAGGACCTAGACTTTTTTTACTTAACAACCGTTACCCAGACAGGCCTGGGATAGGAGTTCTCGGACCAGTTCTATGGGCAGATTATCTGAATGTTTTACGTGGGGTTCCCGTGTTAGCATACCCCCACGTTCCTTCCAAAGGAGGAAGTAATTGAGATACGCTCAATCAGCTCCCAGTTGCTCACTGGTCGGAGCGAGGTTGCCTATCCACCCTGTACTAGCTAACCAGGCTAGTACCGGAGCGATTGACTTAACACGTGCTCATCCGCCGGCACCCTCCCGTCCTCTTTCATACGGGGCTAAGTACCTAGTCCAGCAATAGGACTATTCCCCCAACTTAACTCAGTTGATAGAAGGAGGGTTCCTTCCAGTCCTCTTTCATACCCTCATAAGTTCCCTCCCCGAGACTGTGGTTGGGGCCACTGCCCGATCGAATCCAACCTCAGATGTGGCGGGACTTGGTTTTTAAATGGGTTTGCCACCCCGATCTTCCAGTTATAGGCCTGGTACGCTCTTGACAGAGCTTCGTTTCGAGGCTACTTTAAGGGCCCTTTTAAAGCAGCGTCCCGGTGTGTACCCGTTAAGGTGAATTTGTCTTGAACGTGAGAGGTTATGTATCTTTGCATCAACGCCCTTTAAGTGTGGATCCGACGCTGGAACTGACAGCATATGCTAGACCCCCGTACTGTCACCTCCGAAACGCTACCTGGTGGCATGCAGTTTCTCATGGGTTAGCGAGCGAACTCCGTAACCGAGATAAACCTCACTTGAATCTCCTCCATTCATTTAGGCCAGACAGCGGGATACTTAGCTCCATAAAAGACCCTACGTCAGGTAAGATTCAATCCACCCACACCGGGCCCCCTTGTTAGCAGTGCTCCCTCCGCAACGTTTTAGGGTCATCGTCGAGAAACACTTTGGTGAAACGTAAACGAAACACCTCGGCATAACTCTACCACACATTTAATTCTGATCGCGTCATCCGTTACCCAGATTAGCCTGGAATGGGGTAGACAACGACCAGTCCTAAGGGTGAACGCCGTGTGGTCTGCCCTCAAGCTAGTCTCGAATCCTAGTGCTTCCCGACACCTCTAACGACTGCCCTCCCTCTATCTTCGGGCTAGTCTCGGATACTAGTGATGTCCGACATCTCCAACGACTGCTGAACCGTTCACCCTGTTCTATGGGCAGGCGCCGTGTGGTCTGCTCCGCCCACCCTGAGTGTTTAGTCCCCAACTCAAGTCGGGGATCTTTGTTCGACCGTTGTGGATTCCCACCCCGATCTTCCAGTTATATCCCTGGTGTGCCCTCGACAGAGCTTCGTTTTCAAGTCTATACGTTGTAGACTCCCGGTATGTATCCTATTCAGGTGAAGTTGTCTTGAGAGTGAGAGGCTATGATACCCCTTTTCGCATCAACTCTCTTTAAGTGTAAAGGTTCTAGAGCTGCTTCAGATTACAATACTCGATTAACGAGTCATAGGGTGAATCGAATAGCTTCCAGAGCGCAGTACCTGGTGGCATGCGGTTTCCCATATGACCTAGGTATACTCCCCTAGGCCGAGATAAATCTCACTTCAATTCTCCGCCTTAGAATTCAGTCAAGTAGCGGTGACCACAATTGACCTAGTTCCAGGTAAGAATCAAATCCACTCACACCGGTTCTCATATTAGCAGAGTTCCCTCTGCAACGTTAATGAGTAATCGTCGAGAACACTTGGTTTCTATCCCACACATTTGATCATGGGAGGTCTAGGCGCGGAACCTAAAAGCCTTTTTTACTAAATAACCGTTACCCAGACAAGCCTAGGATAGGCGAGGTCGCACCAGTTCTATGGGCAGGTGCCGTGTGGTCTGCACCGCCCACCCAGGGTTCTTAATTGTTCCTAGAGTGAACTTTTAACTGTTTTCCATGCCAGCTCTCATAAAATCTCTATTAGGAGATTCCCTTGCAGCACTCCGTGAACTCGACCAAAGTTCAGAATTACTACAATTATGATGTACTCTTTTGTTTTGTAAATTAGGTATAATTATAATTATTGCGTTTACTTACCTAATGTCTCAATAGCTTTGTATACTGTTTGAAAATAAAACACTGAATATGGATTATTGAAAAAAGTACAACTACCTTGGATATCCATATTAAATAGCTTCTTCGTAAAGAACTCCTGCAAAAGTGTGCCAATTTAGAATAAATTTTAACTCATGGTGGAAACAAAGATATTGATGCAATAGAACTCATACCCTGGGTGGGGGACGAGTCGACCGATAAAGTCCAGAGTATCTGATCGACAGTTTTAGATTGCCCCAGGGAACTACTTGACGACAGGATCTTCCCTAGGCAAGTGGTTGGGGGGCACTGACGGGATAAACCTTACTAGTCTCTTCTTACTAAAGCCCAGCCTTGATCTACGGCTATCTCCAACAATCTGGGGTCCTGAGACCGGTCCAGCCATGAAAGAGAGTCATGGTCACTTTCCTAATTGCTGCCTAAGTGTATACTTTTGATATAGTCAGGGGCGGATTATCCATTTGGCACAGTAGGTTATAGTCTAGGAGGCCTCAGACTTTGGGGAGACTTTTTATTGCGGATAGCCAAAAAAAGGTCAGCTTAGTTGCGGACCCCTAATAATTTTTTATTACCAAATGTATTTTTATTTTTTTCTAAATGAAATATAAAAATGCAGAAAAATCGGTGTGGTCACATTTTTAAAAGTCTAAAAAAAATGTACAGATTCTTTGAACATTTCTGTATTTAAATGCCAAAATGGCAAGCTGGACGTTTTAATAGTTTTGGCAGGACAAATTTTCAAAGACTGCGTTGCGGACAGCCGGCACAGCCGTGTTCACGGCCAACCGGTGCTAGTCGCATTCGCTACCTTCTAGTTAGTAACAATACTGTAACAAGAGAGAAAAGGAACGAACCTCTTTTCGAGCGACAGGTGGTGTGTTCTGCCGCCTTCGAGAGAATGACGCATCGCACAAGCATGTAAATCAGACGTGGTTTATTCTGGTGTATTCTAGAAATACATGGTATGTTCGGGCGATTTCTGGAACGTTTATAGGATGGTATAAAGTCGACGTCGCGGAGAAAAGGAGCAGTCAACAGCAAGTCATTAACTGTGTATTACAAAATAAATAGTGGATATAAATGTTGTATTAGAAATTCATAGTCTGTAAATAATAGTTTTTAATGGTTTATAATCATAGCGTTAATTTATAGTGTATTCATTAGTGTATAGAAATAAATATTTGTTTGTGAATAGACGATTTAAACAGCACTTGTGTTATTATTTTTAGAAAGAACGTTACAGTGTTGTCAGGTGTGGTGTCTTAAAATAAATAAAATCGCGTAATAATTAAATAAAGTGCTGTGAGAATAAATTTTTAGTGTTAAAATTAATTTCAACAAACAATTGAAATGGTGATGAAACTATTGAAAGATCTCTTAGTAATAGATTTAAAACGGGAATTGGACGAGAGGGACTTGGATAGTAATGGAAAGAAAGAAGTTTTGATAAATCGGCTAAGAGAATGGCTTTTAGAACAGAAGGAAGATCCTGAAAATTACCGCTTCGAAATACCTGGACCCGCAATTGATACTAACGTGTTGTTAAGTAAAATGGAAGAGAATTCTAGAAAGTCTGAAGAAAATTCTAGAATATTAAAAGAAGAGTTACTGGAAAGTTCTAGAAAGTCCGAAGATAATGTAAGAATGCTAAAAGAAGAACTACTGGAAAAGTCCGAAGAAAATGCTAGAAAGATGGAACAAAAAGTTTTTGAAAATTCTAGAAGGCTTAAAGAAGATTTACTAGAAAACACAAGATTGCTTAAGGAAGAATTACTAGAAAAGTCCGAAGAAAGTTCTAGAAGGCTTAAAGAAGAATTGCTGGACAATGTCAAGGTGTTAGAAGAAAAAGTTTTCGAAGAATTTTTGGAGAGTGCCAGCGCGTTAGGACTATTGGAAGGTAGATTGGCGGAACAAGATAGGGTAATAAAGATGGTAGAAGAGAAAATAGCCCAAATGCAATTACCACCAACAACTAAGAAAGACGATATGGCCGAAATGCTGGAAGATAGAATGGGGCAACTACGGTTTCCCTCAACTTCTGAGAGGCCGTTTAATGAAGTAAAGAAACAATTTAAAGAAGAAAAGGATCCTGCCGTAGGGATAAAAGTAAAACCACCCACGTTCGATGGAAAGATACCTTGGTCCACCTACTACAAACAATTTGAGGCGGCCGCTGGGGCCAACGGATGGACACGCAAGGAAAAGGCCGTTTCTCTAACTGTGGCTTTGCGTGGAGACGCGTTGAACGTCCTGCAAACAATCCCAGCAGGACAGGAAAATGATTACCAATTGTTAGTGTCTAGATTGGAAATGAGATATGGAGACGCGCATCTTCAACAAGTGTATCACGCGCAAGTGAAGAATCGTATCCAGAAGAATGGAGAAAACCTGCAGGAGTTTGAAGCCGATGTTGCGCGGGTTGTCCGATTGGCGTACCCTACGGCACCCGATTCATTTCTGGGACAGCTCGCTGTGCAGACTTTCATTGATGGGTTAAGAGACGGGGAAACACAACAATCATTGAGGCTGGCACGACCAAGAACAACTGATGATGCGCTTGCTCACGCCTTAGAATTTGAAGCTGCAAAACAAGCGTCCCGAGGTCACGGGCGTGTTCGGACCGTTGTGGAAGAAGATGAAGGTTCTAAAGATCGCCTAGAAGAATTATTAATGAGAGTTCTTCAGAAGGAAGAGAACCGTAAGAAGAATCATCAAGAAGTTCGAGGGCCTCGTTGTTGGAACTGCGGCGAACAAGGACATGTAGAACGCCGTTGTCCCAAAATAAGAAAAGTACAACAGTCGGAAAAGTTAAAAGGGGTTGGCAAGAGGGGGCGAACGTTGACTGCGAGTGAAGATGCCCCGGAGATCACGATCCATGCCGTAACATCGAAGAACAGTACCAGCAGTTTGTTCGTAGATGGGAAGATTGCTAACCGAACTGTTCCACTACTTATTGATACGGGGGCGACAAAATCCATCGTACGCCCTGATGTTCTACGATCAAGTATTAAGTTGTTATCCACAACTACTCAACTCCGTACAGCAACAGGTGAAGTGATATCAACACGCGGAGTGGTGAAGATGAAGATTGGTATTGGAAGTGAAGAACGTGATCATGAGGTGCTGGTAGCCGATATCACTGAAGACTTCATCTTGGGAATGGACCTCCTGAGAAAATTTGGTTTTACGTTGGATTTGAAAGAGGGTGTTTTGAAGGTTGGTAACGAAGAACTTCCGTTGCACCCACGAGAAGATCCTGTCGTAAGGGTTTTGCTGACAGAAGATGTGATATTGCCTGGTCAAAGCGAGATGGTTGTCGAGGCAGGTTTGGATGGAGATCTTCGGGTAGGATGTGTGAGAATGATGGAGCCTGTTTGTGATAAGAAGATCCATAGTGGCATATTGGTGGGAAAAGCGCTGATCAAGGTTGGAAAGATTGTACCGGTGAGGCTTATGAACGTTAATGTGGATCCGGTGACATTGAAGAAGAGTACCCTTGTGGGACAGTGTGTGCCAGTATTCCGAGTAGCCAGGTGTATGGCTGATGTTCCAAAACCAGTGCCCAAAGACCATGGTGGAAAATTAGTGGGTATGGTTACTAGTTCGTGCGAAGACCTTAACAGAACGGAAGTGAAAGAGGTACAGGGTTTGGTTCACCGATACCAAGATATCTTCGCTCTTGACGATAGCCAGAAGGGACGAACAAATATAGTAAAACATAAAATCAATACAGGCAACTCTATGCCTGTCCGTCAGCAGCCGAGGCGTCTACCTCTAGCAAGGCGAGCAGAAGCCGAAAAGATTATTATTGATATGGAAGAACAAGGGGTCATCGAGCCATCCAGCAGTCCATGGGCATCACCGGTGGTCCTGGTCAGTAAGAAGGACGGGTCAACGAGATTTTGTGTGGACTATCGGCAGCTTAATGACGTGACCAAGAAAGACAGCTATCCCTTACCACGCATTGACGACACGTTAGATACCCTGTCTGGTTCACGATGGTTTTCGACTTTGGACTTGAAGAGTGGTTATTGGCAAGTTGAAATGGAACCTGAAGACCGGGAGAAGACCGCGTTCACTATTGGTTCCGGACTATGGCAGTTTACGGTTATGCCTTTTGGTCTATGTAACGCTCCGGCCACCTTTGAGCGTTTAATGGAGACCATTCTGAGAGGGCTGTCGTGGAAGACCTGCCTGGTATACCTAGATGATGTGATTGTAGTCGGAAAATCATTCAACGAACAGTTGAAAAACCTAGAGGAAGTGTTCCGAAGACTACGTGGAGCCAATCTGAAACTGAGTCCGAAAAAGTGCCACATATTCAGAAAGGAAGTGAAATATCTCGGGCACGTCGTATCACAAAATGGAGTGGCAGCCGACCCCGATAAGATTCGTGCAGTTCAAGAGTGGCCAACACCGAAAGATAAACACCAAGTTCGTAGTTTTCTTGGGTTATGTACCTACTACAGGCGTTTCGTTCCTGGGTTTGCCAATATAGCGAAACCTCTGACAAGGTTAACTGAAGATGGGCGCGAGTATGTTTGGAGCGGAGAGTGTGAAACAGCTTTCCAACAGCTGAAGCGTGCCCTGACAACAGCACCAATATTGAGCTATCCACGGACAGAAGGGCAATTCATACTTGACACAGATGCAAGTAATCTGGCCATTGGGGGGGTACTTTCTCAGATACAGGATGGACAAGAAAAGGTCATCGGCTATTTTAGTAAGGTTTTGTCGAAAGCCGAAAGGAATTATTGTGTGACCAGAAAAGAACTATTGGCCGTCGTGAAGTCCGTTGAGCACTTCTGCAAATACTTGTACGGACGGAAGTTTTTATTGAGGACGGACCATGCAGCGTTGAAATGGCTGTTACAATTCCGTAATCCTGAAGGCCTGGTCGCAAGGTGGATCGAACGATTACAAGGATACGACTTTGACACCGAACATCGAGCGGGCACTAGTCATCGAAATGCCGATGCTCTTTCAAGAAGACCCTGTCCAACGGATTGCCGTCATTGCTCTCGTTTGGAAGAGAGGGTTTGCCAAGTATTAAGGACTACCATCGTCAACGACAATTGGTTGCCGGAAGAATTGCAACGACAGCAGGAGGCTGATCCCGAACTAAAAATGGTACTGGAATGGAAGCGCGTGGGAGGCCGTCAGCCCTTTTAACAGAACGCTCAAAGCATATTGGGCCCAATGGGAGTCCTTGAAGGTGGAAGACGATCTCCTGAAGCGAGTACTGGAGAGTGAAGATGACACCACCATTAGGTCTCAGTTCGTGGTTCCAAGAAGCCGAGTGGCTACAGTATTGCGACATCTCCATGACGGTGCCTCCGGAGGACACTTCGGTGTGAAAAAGACCTTGGAGAAAGTTAGGGAGCGTTTTTATTGGGTCAACTGTAAAGAAGACGTGAAGGAGTGGTGCCGGAAATGTGAACTATGTGCCACTGGCAACGGACCCTTGGGGAAACGAAGAGCACCTATGAGGCAGTACAATGTGGGTAGTCCTCTGGAGAGAATAGCTATAGACATTGCCGGACCATTTCCCGAAACTGACGATGGGAATAAATACATCTTAGTGGCAATGGACTATTTTACCAAATGGCCAGAAGCATATGCCCTACCAAACCAGGAAGCTGCGACTGTTGCTGACGTACTAGTCAAAGAGTTCTTCAGTCGTTTCGGAGTGCCCATGGAGCTGCATTCGGATCAAGGCCGCAATTTCGAGTCTGTACTCTTTGGAGAAGTCTGTCGATTGTTGGGCATTCGTAAGACTCGGACCACACCGTTACATCCGCAGTCCGATGGAATGGTAGAACGCATGAATCGGACAATGGGCAAATATTTGGCCAAGGTCGTCTCCGATCATCAACGAGACTGGGACCAATACCTGCATCTGTTCCTGATGGCTTATCGTGCATCGGTCCATGAGACAACCGGTCAGTCACCAGCGTCTGTAATGTTTGGACGCGAGTTACGGTTACCGTGTGATCTGGAATTTGGGTCTCCACCTATAGAGCAGGAGGTAGCCGGGAATGATTAAGTCATCAACTTAAAGAAGAAGTTGGAGGATATTCACGACCGAACCCGAAATAATAGTCGAATCGCGAGTGACCGGATGAAGGCTACGTACGATGTGAGAGCCCAAGAAGGAGGGTTTCAACCTGGAGAGCTTGTCTGGTTATACAACCCGCAAAGGCGTCGTGGCTATTCTCCAAAGTTACAGCGAAATTGGGAGGGTCCATACCAGGTGAAGAAACGAATAAATGACTTGATTTATCGCATCCAGAAATTGCCAAGGGGGAAACCAAAAGTGGTACACTCCAATCGTCTGGCGCACTATGAGGGAAATAATGACGCAGTCCCGGATCGGAAAGATGAGGCTGAGGTGACTATCAATACCGTAAGGCCTGAAGATGATCAACCAACCTTTAGAGAGTTTATGGCTGCGTTCTCTGGAACTAGAAAAGCGCGATTCGGAGTCACGACTGAGATGCAACAAGATCTCTTCCGGGTCCCTGGTAATTATTCCATTGCCCACTGTGTCTCCGCGGATCTCCGTATGTCCAGGGGGATCGCAGTGGTGTTTAGAAATAAATTTGGACGGCTGAAAGAACTTGGAAAACAAAATCCCTCTGTTGGTAAATCCTTACGCTTGCCTGATCATGACCGATCCATTTACTACTTGGTAACCAAGCAGTTTTATTACCAGAAACCGAGTTACGCCGACTTGTGGAGGGCACTATGGAATTTGAGGATCGAGTTGCTTACCAGGGGAATTAACAAATTGGCAGTTCCCAAACTCGGCTGTGGGCGGGACCAGCTGGATTGGAGAATCGTTAGAAACATGCTGGAAGTTGTCTTTAGAGGTACGGACGTCTGCAATTTTGACCCACAACCCGCATTAAGGCCAACGAAGAGTGTAGACTGTTATTTCTACCGTAATGGAACGTGTAGTCGAGGAGAAGACTGTCGATATCGTCATGACCCGTTCTACAGGAACCAGAGCATAAAAACTGTTCTGGGACAGAACAGACTTGAAGAGGGGGGCAGTGTAACAAGAGAGAAAAGGAACGAACCTCTTTTCGAGCGACAGGTGGTGTGTTCTGCCGCCTTCGAGAGAATGACGCATCGCACAAGCATGTAAATCAGACGTGGTTTATTCTGGTGTATTCTAGAAATACATGGTATGTTCGGGCGATTTCTGGAACGTTTATAGGATGGTATAAAGTCGACGTCGCGGAGAAAAGGAGCAGTCAACAGCAAGTCATTAACTGTGTATTACAAAATAAATAGTGGATATAAATGTTGTATTAGAAATTCATAGTCTGTAAATAATAGTTTTTAATGGTTTATAATCATAGCGTTAATTTATAGTGTATTCATTAGTGTATAGAAATAAATATTTGTTTGTGAATAGACGATTTAAACAGCACTTGTGTTATTATTTTTAGAAAGAACGTTACAATACGGTTCATAATCCTAGCGGTACATAAGATAAATGTATATCTGTGTGGATAAGATTATACCTAGTGATTAGTATTAGTAAGTTAATTGCTGATGTATTTAAATCGATTTCTTAGGGTGTGATACATAAAGTATTTTTCTTTCGACTGTCAAAGACCCTAAAATATAATGCAACAGCTTTTTTAATTTAAGTTTTAAGGTCTGTTGGGGTAATTGGGTCATAGCTTTACAATTATCGTGCTTTAAACTCTCATTTCACAATCTTATTTAACATTTTTATCATGAAGTATAAGTTTAGGACGTTTTTATAATAACTTTAATATATCTTCCAAAAGAAAATGTAAAAATAAAGCAGCTCTAATGCCAACTACTATAGTAAAAATTACTTTTAAAAAACATGTTAGGTGGTTCCAATCACCCAATAGATTGGGGTAAATGGAATCATCGTCTATGTTTTATATCCATATTACTTTATAATATGCTCTGGGTAACTGGGGCATTCTAACAATATTAATTAAAATGTCCCCAA
This sequence comes from Agrypnus murinus, assembly GCA_929113105.1. NCBI lineage: Eukaryota > Metazoa > Arthropoda > Insecta > Coleoptera > Elateridae > Agrypnus > Agrypnus murinus. The sequence continues at coordinate 11,238,840 of OV816023.1, read as the reverse complement.
AAATTAGGGCTGTTGTAGGAATAGTTCAGGAATTATCGCAGCTAAATCGGAAGAGTGTATAGGGTATAGTCGATAAAAATTCACCTAATTTTCATAGACGTTTAACGATGGTTTTACGTTTTATTAAGCAAAGTTCCAGTTACTCCATCGCTCCAATTACCGCAACTGACCTTATTAAACATCAGAACCTACAATAGAAATCAGTAATAGTTATTTATGATACAAGTGAGTTAATTAAGATATTATGATAATTTTTGGAGTGGATAATATCATTAACTGACGTGTACCACAAGTTCTAATATTGAATTTGCAATAGACCTATAGTTTAGTCTGTAGTGTTTGATGGTAATAAACTTGACACTAGCCCGATGACTGGATTTTGATAACATAATACAACGTAAGCTGATGATTGGTTGCTAGTTGTTACCTTCAATAGCACCCAATCTAACCCAGTAAACATCTATTTTTTAAATTTAGGATCAAAAAGAACGCATTTTGTGTAAACAAAAATGGTATTTAAGCTCTTGCATTATAATAGCGTCTTTGACGGCCGCAAGAAAAATGCTTTATGTAACACTCCCGAAGAAATCGATTTAAATATATAAGTAATTAACTAATCAGTAGGTATAATCATATCCACACAGATATACATTTAACTTATGTACATTAGTTAAGACAATCCACTGGTAATATGGACCGTATTATTACATACTAGAAGGTAGCGAATGCGGGTTGCGCCGGCTGGCAGTGAACAATGCTGCGCCGGCTGCCTGTAACGCGGTCTTTGGGAACTTATCCTGCCAAAAGTATTAAAACGTCTAGTTTGCCAGTTTGCATTTAAATACAGAAATGTTCAAAGAATCTGTACAATTCTTTTCAGATTTTTAAAAATGTGACCACACTGATTTTTCTGCATTTTTAAAATATTTCGTTTAGAAAAAGATAAAAATATGTTTGGTAATAAAAACCGTCTTCTTGTAAGCAATATATAAAAAAATATTTGTTCTAGGATAAATACTTTTCGAGATACAGGGTGTTATAGAAGTTGGGGCATTAATTTTTACTGTCAGTTACCTGTGATGAGTATAATCGATTACCCAAATATTAAAGCCGTTGAACAAAAATCAAAAACTGACCTACCCCAATCGGTCCACGCTATTTTGTTTGACGACCACTGCTTATTATACCTCCATAAACAAATGAAGGAACTAGGTCATTCGTTATCAACACGTCTTGAACATAAAAGATAAGATTAGATTGCAAGCAAGCTCTTGTTACCTTAGCTGTTAAAAATTTACAAGGCCAGTTATTGTTTGTCATTGATGAACACATTGCTCCCTAACAACGGGATAAAATAATTAAATTTATTTTACATGCATACAAAATTTCATTATGTTCATATAACATTAGTTGGGGGTTTGAATTTTGAACATTTTGTGTCTAATTAATACAAAAAAGGCTAATTGCATAAACACTTACCTGTTAGCTAATTAAAACATTATTATAATAAAAAATTGACAAGGAAAGATTAATAACTTATAAACACTTACCTCTTAGCTAATTAAAACATTATTATAATAAATATTATAATAAATGTTCAAAATGTTGTCCATGATTATTTGCACAAAACTGCGCACGTCGTATCCAATTGTTGGTGATCACCGGAAAATTTTCTCTAATCTCCTCTGCAACAGTATTTATGCGTTCGCGCAAGTCCTCAATAGTGCCAATTTCGGACACATAAACTCATTGTTTCATATGCCCCCACAAGAAGAAATCTAAAGGATTCAAATCTGGGCTGCAAGGTGGCCACGATACAACACCTCCACGACCTATCCAACTACCAGGAAATGTCACGTTCAGATGATCCCGTACAACACGACTAAAATGCGGTGGAGCACCATCATGTTGGAACCAAAGTTGTGGACGGATGTCCAATGGCACTTCTTCTAAAAGCCCAGGAAGAGTATCCCTTAGAAATTCATGATAAATTGCCCCATTAACACGTTCTGACAATTCGTACGGCCCAACCAGCATATTGTTGACAATTCCAGCCCATAAATTTATTGTAAACCGCCGTTGAAAGTGGGAACGCTAGACAGCATGCGGATTTTCTATTGCCCATTTATGTGTATTGTGGAAATTGAATATCCCATTGCGTGTAAATGAACATTCATCCGTGCACAATATGGTGCGAGGGAAATCTGGATCTTCCTGATGACGTTGTAGTAGGCAGTTACAAAACTGTTGCCGGAGAGGATAATCGGCTGCACTTAGCGCCTGCACCCTTTGGACATGATAGGGATACATTTGGTTTTCCCTTAATGTACGCCAGACCACACGATGCGATACTGGTAGGTCACGTGCAATTTCACGGGTGCTTAACGATGGATTTTCTTCTATCCTGTCTAAAATTGCTTCTTCTACATCAATTACACGTTGCGGGCGTTGAACCACTGCAACAAATCTCCTTGGAGCTGGATCTACTCTTCCTGGAAACCGTTGTGCATACAATCGGGCCGATCTCGCTGCATTTTGATCAGCTGCACTATAACATAACACCATGTCCATTAATTCCTCGTTAGTATACCTGTGGGACATGTTTGTGTACGAAACGGCACTTGTTCTTTATTGTTTAGGTGTAATTTACACGAGAGCACTACCGTAATTTCCCTAATATTAAATTAAATCCAATAAGTCAATAACACTACAAAAGTTAGTCACAAATTAATCACTCACTTAAGCACTGTTTAATTTCGCACATAGTATTATGAAAACTAAATTAACTACAATTGCAAGAAGACTGTATGAATTTAATAATTAAATTAATTAATAATTTTATTAATTAAATTAATAATAAATTAATTTCTAAATACGTCTGTTTCGTTAGTCGTATTATTATAAAGTAACCCCTTTACAGTCAGTCAGTGTTTTAAAAGCAATTAGGTCAGCAACCTTTTTTAAAGAAGCAAAAACGTGCTTCAAACGTAAACATTTAGCTTAAACTAAAATTAATGGCAAAGATACGTACGGTAATTCCCCGAGATGTTTACTTTTAACCTGTACCTACCATAATTCCAGTGACACCCAACCAGTTTTTGTAAATTAAAAGAAAAGCCTTTTTCACGTTTTTTATTCATTTTTTTCCCTTACTTGTATAATGAAAGTTGCATATTTTTCTATGTACTATGTGCCATTTCAATTAATGCCATAAGTGCCATAACACACTGTATTTATATTTCTTTAAAGACGTGCAAGCAGTTTTTATAATTTTTTCAGTTTAAATATTTCCAAAGTTCTGCGTAATCTAGCAAATTGATGAATGAAAGTTCTGTTCTTTAGTTAATTACTATCTCATAATTGATTTTCATTGAAATCCGTGAGATTTTAGTGATGGATTTCGCATGGAATGACCCTATGCATTTCAATAGAAAGGCTATTCTACAAATTAAGCCTAGATTGAAGACTGTCGGCTTTTAGATGGAGGGCAAGTTTTTAATAATAGTTTAATTAATAGTTGATTTCAGGTACCGATAGACATAACATTTACATACTTAAAATTTCTTAGTTTTTACCTAAAGAAATTTTTTATAAAACTTTTATTATATACTGATTGAATATAATAAATCTTTATTTGAAAATGAAACTCAATTATTTGAATACAGAAAAATAACATTTACATACTAAGCAGATTTATAAAATATTTAAAAACACACAATAAAATTAAATGAATTTCGTAGAATGGGAGCAGGATATTTAGTTTATTATAGCTTTCCAATTCCAAGTTCATCGCATAATGCGGCTAAGTTAGTGCATTCCTTCGTTTTTTGATCCAAGGAATCTGTGAGAGAGTAATTTTGTATTTCTAAACGCTTAAGAATAGATTGCAGTTTCTGTACCTCAGCTTCATATTTCTTCTGCATTACCTGCAGGTCTTGATTAGATCTGTAAAAAATAATTATCAGAAAGTATTATTATCAGCGTAGATTTTCTAGCATACTTCTCGAGTTGTTCCTTAGCGAATGCTTTAAACAATTTGTATTTCTCTTCACTTTTTGATATGCAATCCTTTGTATATGTTAATGTTTGCTTCAAGGTATCTTCATTACGGTTACAGCCATCAATTATTTTTTTATTGCGGTCATATTTTCTAGAATATTTGTTTAAAAAAAAGTTTATCTGAAGTGACAGGTTGTCGATGTGCGAAATGAAGATAATGAATATATTATCTTTAACGAGAATGAGAGAAACATTTGCACAAATTATATAGCTAGAAATAGTAGTGCAAGGAAAATGTACCTGTGCCCTTAATGCATCCATAGTTTATTTTTGTCATGACATTCATATTTTGGTTATTAGGACAAAACAAAGAATTGGTGAAGAAAAAAGAAGAAATCCTCAGAAACACTATATATTACAATCTTAGTTGTGCAAACTTTTCTTCCCATACTTTCTAAGGGCGTAACTGATAAAATTTTTGCATTATTCTGATGACAAATAAATAAGAAAGTGTGTGCAGTTAATCTCTTTGAGGCTCGACGTTCTATAATGATGGATGGCTACTGAGTTATTGCTCAAAGTTGTAGCAATTACGTTGTAGTTTTGGAGTGCATGGAATAGTCAGATTGTGCAGAATAGTGAAGTAGAAGACCACGGCAAATCTTATAAAGCTACAATCCTTATGTACTTTACAGTATTTCTCTCTACGGTATCTTATCATCACAGTAGAGTGTATCAAAAAAAGACTTCCTTAACTCTTTTTTCAACTTACCGATTCTCTGAGATAATGACATGTTTTAGATATTCTGTGCCCAGACTAATCCACTATAAATCTAAAATGCACAACAACGTAATATTGTTATTCCTTAGCTAGAAAAATCTCTAAAAGTCACTTTTTTACGACTTTTTTAGTTATGGTTGATTCGGCGGATCGTCATTCTATGATTAAAGACGATGTTTGGTAATGAGTAAGCTTACCGGGTGAAATAGCTCTCAAAAGTAGGTCGAATAGTAAGCTTGTGGTTTCTTGAACGCCCCAGAAGTACTCCAAAAAGATGGAATAGTTTTTTATGTGTAGAAGAAATATGCAACTTTGCAGACTTTTTGTGCGAAGACTGTGACAAACCCACCCGAGTTCTTTAACTTATTTGAAAGTACAAATACTGAAGGTATTTTCAGATTTTTTTGGGAATGAATGTAGAATAGTTTTGAAGATCACGATTCAATCCGTCATAGTTACATACACAATTCGCAAAGTTCCGCGTATCTTCCATATGTAAGAAAACCTTTTCGATTATTTCAGTATACTTCAGGAGCGCGTTCAAAAAACGAAAACACACTATGCGACTTACTTTTAAACCCTTGTTTACTAGATATGCTTAATTCAAATACAGTTTTTGATTAAATCGTGATTCCAGTAAACAATAACCAAAAAAATCGTAAAAATAGTGTCTTTTGGAGATTTTCTTCTCGGTAGAAAATAACAGTATTACATTAATTGAATCTTGGGATTGCAGTGTACTGATCTGGCACAAAATATCTAAAGCGCGTTATTTTCTGATAAAATTGGCAAACGTTAGAAGCGGTCAACTAAAACAGCCAAAAATTTAACGCGTTGGAGGCATCTCTAAGTCTCTGTACACATGGAGCGTTTTCAACCACGCGTTAGCAACTACATAGGATTGCAATAGACGCGTACACATGCTAACGCGCGCTTTAAACCTCGATTTAAACTTTTTTTACTGACAAAGCTATTTTTTAGTCAGAAATTAACGTTTTTTGGCTGGCCAACTTCGCGAACATGACACTATAAATATCAACTTATTTTGTATAAAAAACAGAACGTTTAGGAACCATTACTAGTTACTATATAGCAACTGTACAAAAAGTAATCATTTTTTGTACTAGCACAAAAAGTAATCTGAGGTTTACGCGTGACATATCTTTTAACGGTGCTTGAACTTTTTTTTTATACCCATAATGCAAAATAATTAGAAATTCTCAATTAAATAATAACCATTTACCTTTTGTTTGACAATAGTATCTTGTGTCTCAAGGACAGAAAGTTCGCATTTAGAGCCCGCAGTTGTTTGGTGCCCGAGCGAAGCGAAGCGTAGCGAGTGCAGCAGGCAACTAAGGGCTACAAATGCTTTTCTGTCCGAGTGACATACAAAGGTTTTTCGTCTACCTGCTATTATATTTTAAAATGGAACTACATTTTTTAAACAGAAACCCAATTTGCCTTAAATTAAAATAAACTTATGTTGGAGAAATGTGATAATAAGATGAGAAAATAACGCCAGATTTTTTTAATGACATATTAAATTAACATAATTAGAAGAACATAAATAAAACTTGCGTAATCCTCCTCGCTTCGAGTGGTACTGACGTACTGTCCAATCTAGATCTCTAGAGCACGTGATTATGTGCAGTAACTCAACACGCGTGTGGTCGAGTTTAAGTTGTTTAAAAGGGGGGTGCTCGGTTCGTATGTCGTATGTTTTTGCTGTTGCAATCTTAAGCAATAATAAAATAATTCTATATCACCTATTTATTAACAAAATATTACAGAATATTAAAGGAACCAAAAGACTAAATAATAGCTAATAATAATAATAATAACCTTTTAATTATTGAAAAAATTCATTACATTTACATCTATTTAGTAGCAGTGTAGAGGTTATCTATTTGACATAAAGAGGGCAGAAAAAAGTTTGACATAAGAGGGCAGAAAAGAAGCCTTAAATTCCCTCAAAACAGAACAATTAGAAAGCACTTTCTGATCAGGTAGGCAAAAAAAATATTAAATTAATTTCTTAAGTTATAAAAAGCAAAATCGGCGTTTCTATTAAAATCTAATTTGCTGCTCACAAAAACAAAAACCAATCCTAACCTCTTTTTATTTAACGCGCTAACTCATATCTCTGTGCGTCATAAAAAGCTATAAAAATGAATCAATACCAGACACTATATACGAGGGTGGTCCCAGAAGTACCCGACCTGACCAAGAGGTGGCGGTAGTTGTTTGAAAATATCACTGTATTGGAAAGTACGCAGTCTATAAAGCATATGTTTCAAGTTTGAAAGCGCCACGTCGTTCAGTATTTGTTTGGCAGCCATCAATAGTGAACGTTGTCAGTGAATTTGTGAAAATGGAGAAAATTGGTCATCGTTATGTAATACAATACTTTTATTTGAAAGGCCTCAGCCCAACCAATATAAGAGCTGAACTGGATTCTACTCTGGGTGAGTCTGCTCCTTCGTTTACAACAGTTAAATTTTGGGTAGCTGAGTTTAAACGAGGCCGTACGAGCTGCCAAGACGAGCATCGCAGTGGTCGACCAAATGAGGTGACGACTCCAGAAATGGTGAAGAAAATCCACAAAGCGGTACTTGATGATCGTCGACTGAAAGTGCGCGAGCTAGCAGACATTACGGGCATTTCAAAAAGTGCGGTACATCGCATATTATCTGAAAATTTGGACATGAGAAAGCTGTGTGCAAGATGGGTGCCGCGTTTACTCACACTCGAGCAAAAACAGTGTCGTGAAAATGTTTCAATTGAGTGTTTAGCGAAGTTTCATAGCAACAAAGCAGAATTTCTGCGCCGTTTCGTAACAATGGATGAAACATGGGTCCATCATTTCACACCCGTAAGAACAATCGAAACAATGGACTCAAAAGGGAGAACCGGCTCCAAAGAAGGCGAAGACCGTTTCATCTGCAGGCAAGGCTATGGCGTCGGTTTTTGGGATGCGCGTGGAATAATTTTTATTGACTATCTCTAAAAAGGAAAAACTATCAACGGCCAGTATTGTGCAAACTTATTGCAACGTTTGAGCGAAGAAATCAAGCAAATACGGCCGCATTTGGCTAAAAAGAAAGTGTTGTTTCATCACGACAACGCGCCAGCTCACAAATCCGTTATTGCAATGGCCAAAATTGATCAATTAAAGTTTGAATTGCTACCTCATGCACCATATTCGCCAGATTTAGCCCCCTCGGATTATTTTCTGTTCCCAAACTTGAAAAAATGGCTCAGTGGTCAAAGATTTTCCAACGATGAAGAAGTGATGTCAGCAGTTAATGGCTATTTTGAGGAGCAAGACAGTTCTTATTATAAAAAGGGTATCGAACTTTTTGAACACCGCTGGGAAAAGTGTATAGAGCTGAACGGAGATTACGTTGAAAAATAAATAAATCTTTTTCCAAAATTTTTGTGTTTTCTTTGTTGGGTCGGGTACTTCTGGGACCACCCTCGTACAACATGAAACATGTCCACTGTCCAATTGATATTCACAGAGAATAAGGAGTATGATCTTCAAAATATTTGCAGTGCCCAATTACATACTGACAAGCAATAGCTCAGCAACCATTCATTATTTATCAAGCTTTGACTCTTCGAAATCTGTGAGTTAGCATGCCGTAAATTATAATATATTCGAAAACATGCCAATGGGTGGTTTTACAAAATTTGATTAAGTTCTACCTTTAACTTAATTGTGATTAAATTTGAAATATAGAAATATGATTGGATACAATTTCAGGTCTCTTAAATCTCAAGCAACAAATTTCTGAATTTCGAATTTAATGACAATTACGTTAATCAGAGTTTAATCAAGCTTTATGAAACCGGCCACAAATCTATTAAGCACCCGTTTTCCATATAATTGGCGCAGTGTTGTTTTCAAATCATTGAGATAAGCAAAGAACTTAAATATAAGTTAAAACATCATACATACTCATAAACATCGGTGAAAGCCAATTCTAGATTAGCTACATGTTTTTTTGCAATTTCATGTTCTTCTTTTAGTTTTTCATATTCTGACAATTTTGATGTAACGGTATTCCCATATTCATCCAGGATTTTTCTGAAATATTACATACCTACTGTACATAATACATCGTCGATAATAATCCTATAATTAATCTTTTAATTTTCATTACGGGCATCAACATTTAGGTCATTAAATCGACCCCGGCGCAGAAGAATCTGTTGTCGGTCCGGACGGCTTTGCTCAGAAAAGCTGCGGTTTCCTAGGACAATCGGCCGGTGTAAACTGACATCGACCGAAGCGAAAGCGGAACCAAAGAAAGTAAAGCAAAAGCGAGGTGGAAACCGAATCCGTCGCGATTTCAAGGTGAAGGTGGTTTCCTACACAAATATTCTTGATGATGATGAGATTTTAAATCTTTGAAGATGTTTAGTTTGCAATTATAAACCGCAGGATACTGTTCCGCCAAATTAATTAATTGTTCGTCTTCATTAAACGAAAATCTTTGACTTATTTTGCATGAAAAATGTAAGCCCATATGTCATATTATTAATAACAAGTTAATTCTTGAACTGACTCGCTCGGCGCTCTTTCGCTGGAATCTACCTTCGACCGAACAGAACGGACGACGAAAACTGACAAACACAACAGAATTTTACGCGATGGATGGAAGCGGACTTTCGGAAACCACTTGTATTTAATTATTCGCTTTTAATTTTTGTGGATGTCGGCCGATATCAGTTTACACCGGCCGACTGTGCTAGGAAACCGCTGCACTGTGACGCGAGCCTTAAAAAAAACCGCGCAAGGCGATAAAAATCCAACTTGTGTAAAGAATAAATAACATATTGGCGTTTGATTATAAAATGTTCAGGGCATCTAGAACTGGTGGCAAAATTTAAAAATCTTTGTTATTGTTAAAGATTTTGAAGCTTAAAGTTGTCACTACTTTGAACTAACAATTTCTCGACATTTCCAAAGAATTGTGGAACAGTTGGTTTACTATTTATATTTTATTACAGTTTAAAACCTGGAATCTCATATACGTATACATTCGACTACACGAGATTGTGCACTTAAGTACCCATTTAGCAAGGTCACGGTTGCCCCTGATTACTACTAAGAATTTCAATATTTAAGGTCAAGGTCAATTGCTCCTGTTATCATTGTTATCTAACTATTTGCTTGTACCCGTCAAAAGTTTTTAATGCAGACCACAGACCAGGACGATAGTTGGGCTGAAGTCCACCTTTTCAAACGCGGTTTAACTCAATTTATTAAACTGTTCATTGTGCGTAATTTGTAAGAGATACATATATGCCACCCGGACGCGTATTGGCATTGTTTACTACAGGACAACCCAATTGATAAATAAATAATTCTGCTCTGCTAAGATCAAAAGCGGTAAGTGCAAAACTACAGTTTATAAATATACTGTACAGAATTTCAACGTGTGCTAAGAAAAAGTATGGTATATTTTTGAGTTGATGTTTTGCAGTTACCGCCTTTGATCTTAGCAGGGCAGAATTCTTTAAGAATTATTATGAAAATATTCACGAATGAATTAATAAACAATTCTTTAAATAATTATTTATTTATTAATTAGTGAATATTTTCAAAATTTCGTATTTGTTGTTTTATTAAAAAATACTCTCTTGTGATGCACGCAGATTGCCTACAGCTCAACTCTTGTAAATAGATCTCTTTTTTTTTACTCTTTTTACAATCCGAGATTTTTATAAACAGGTAATGCATCATTTCATCATTAAGAATTCAGTAAATCAATTACATCTCATCCAAGAAGCCAAACGCACCTATAACTACCCCAAAACCTATTCCTTTCCACTGTGAGTCGAATACCCAACTCTAAAAACATTTATACAGACGATCCTAAATGTCAAAATGGAACTGGATGTGCTGTAATACACATAAGAGTAACACTTTATAGCCTTGGTAGGGTAGTGACTAGCGTGCTGGTCTCTCACCCAAGCGGCCCGAGATCGACTCCCGGTGCCGGGGGAAAATCTGGTTAAGGTTTTCTACAGTTTTTCCTTAGCTGTAACACAAATGTGAGATTTATGCTGTAACATCTGTAAGTCGGCTGCAGCCACATGATAGGCCTGGAAAACAATGGACAACAGAGTGAAAAGATACCGAAAACAACAAATTAAGGCAGATAACCGAAAATGCTACACCACATACATTTAACACAACAAGACGGGAACAAGTAATCATCACACGATTAAGGATAGGACACACTAAACTCACCCACAAGCATCTGCTTGAAAAGCAGAACCCAGCCCTATGTAAAAGGTGTAACGTCGGAGTTACTGTAGAACACGTAATATGTGGCTGCCTAAAATATAGTATGCAAAGACATTAGTGTCAGATTCCTGGCAATCTCAGTGGAGCCCTAGCAAATGGAATACATCAACTTATACTTTCAATGGTCTTGTAACTGAACGCCTTAAATTAAATTAAAAAAATAAATGATATTTCCAATTATATCTTCCTTTTATTATATTAAGAATATTTTCCATTTTGTATTAATTTTTTTTTGTTTAGCTCTAAATTAAACAACTGTAGTGGTAACTAAAAATAAAGATATGGTTTGGTTCTCTATCTCACCTGTTACTTTTAGTATAGTCCTTCTTTCTTTACAATACACGAACCTTAAGCTTAACAAACCATTTTAGGTTGTTTGGTTGTAAGCAACCAAAGGTGGTAGTGTGAGAAACCCGCTAATAGAATTTCACGAAACGTGGCAAGGAGTAGTTACAGATGAAGTATTTTCTTTTATTATCGCAACAAGAAAATGCCATCTTCTAGACCGAAAAGCCTCACGGTAAATATTTCGGAGCGTCCTTAACAAAAATAAAACCGGGCGAACTGATATGATTTTGTATACAGTGCTATTAAATTAAACTGTAATATACTCGCTATATTGCATTTTAAAATAATCATATCAAACCACTGCATTTATTGTATATTTTTGCCACCAACCATTTGCAACGAATGCAATCATTTCACTTGGGGATAATTTAATACTAACGTAATTTATTAAAAACTACAAAAGTAAATTAAAATAACATTTATTGTAAAATAAAAGATACACAGGTGTATTTGTTATAACAAAACACCTCTGTTCGTGGTAAAATGCAGATGTACTTGCAACAACCGACCAATTTAACCTAATGATTTTAGTGCTTGGTTATTTTCAAATGCAATATATAGTAATCGAGTATATTGCATTTTAATTTAATAGCATAGTAAACATAGGGTTACTCTATTGTTTAAATATGTGCCTACACACACATTAAAAACAAATATAAAATTAAAATCGAAAAGCGTGGAACTAAAACATTAAAAATCTATTTTATTTGGTGAAACTATATATAGGTTTGTATAGTTCGCAAAATAATCCCGGAGATACCTCGGATTTTCTCTTGCAATAAGTGGATAACATAGTTTAAGCTAAGGGAGGCAAAATTAACTTGTCATTAACTTGTCACTTAATTAAGAAATAAACTACATTTACTTACCTGTAGTGTTGTTCGTAATTCTTTTTCACAGCTAATTCACTTGAAAGCTCAGCTACCCGTGCTTTTAAAATATTTATAGTTTCTTCCAGGTTTGCTGCTTGATTGGTTTCTTCCTCTACACATTTCTGTTCTACATTTTGTTTTAACTGTTTTAATTCTTCATCTCTGCGTAAATTATCTGTTTGGCTATTAATAATAATTTCTTCTTTCTGTTTTAGTTGTAATTGTAAAGTCATTAGAGATTGTCGCACAGCATAAACTTGTTGTTTAAGTGCAGCATTCTCGTCGATAATTTCATTTATGTTATTATCAGCCATAGCCTTAAAAGGATAATGATACAAAATCCTTTAAAACATTCGTTTTTCGTAACCTTACTTTTTCCAGGATCTTCTGTATTTTCTACGAGTAATCTTGGATTAGACTATTACTAAAAACTAAAAAATATACATGATATAAAGAGTCCAAAGGTGTATAAACGTCTTATACTCACAGTGAATCTAATGAGTTAAAGGATTTTAAAATTAAATCTTTTTCTGATTTTTGAAAAGAGATGGAAGTTTAAATCTCACGATCGATTCTCTTCTTTCACTACACAACATTCCATTTGAGGAAGAAAAGCCGAACTAACAGAAAGCAAGTATTTGTATGTACACTTATCTACCAAGAATGCACAAACTTCAATAAGATAACATTGCTACACTATGCCGGAGTACAAAATAATAAACAATAATTCTGCTATTTGGGAAATTAATAATATATAATATTTTAATTTGTATGTAATGTATTGTAGGTATCTATACAAATTGTAATCTGAATATTAGTCTGATAGTATATATTTTTTGCAAAATTATAAGTATTTTTGTGTACATACTCTTAAATATTACAATGCTAGGAAAATTGCGGGGTTTGTATTCAATAAAAAGGCTTTACATGTTGTTCTATAGTCCAAATTATTTAATTTGAACTGATATGTCGTATGGTTCTCTTTTGAGCAATGAATTAATACTCGTGCTACACTATTGTTAAGTTCTTTTTAAATAAAACTAAATATTCTGTTTTAAAAGTATATTAAAGAAGAGAAAATATTAACAGTAACTAGGATTTATCTTAACTACTTAATTAAAAACGCAATTATAAACTATTAATGAACTTAAACTAATTTATTTAAAGGCCATTTATTTACTATAATATTTATATTACACCAATATTTATTTATATTATTATTACACCATGAGCACATCTACTTAACTGGTCAACTCCTCAAGCGGTTGGCTTTATATGTCCGGTAAAAGGTTCTACAACGCGCTGAAGTTTTCTCAGTGGTGTATTGTGTGTTGCCGCCTCGAATGTTCTAGTAGGCTCTCCATGCGCCGGGAACTCTCTCGAAGTCTGATTTCGCCGCCAGTCTATAGGTGGAGTTTTCCCGTTCATTACAATGCGTTCACTGTAAGTGCGGATAAACAAATGCATAATAAACCTTAATTAGAGATTTTAAATAAAGAATATAGCGCAGCTGCAATATCAAAAAGTACTGTTCAACTTTTTACATACATGAGTCACCTAGTCACCTGCTCTGCTAAATAATTAAGTTTACTATATAAGTACGATCCTAATCTAGTACTTTAGAAAAACCGTGTTTCCATTGGATTAATGTCTGCAGAGCATGATGGCCAGTCTAAGGTTGGTATTTGTTGCGCTACCAACCCTGCTCTTGTGTTCCGACAGCAGTAAGCAGGTGCCTACCCTGTTGAATAATTAGGTTTTCATAGTCATGATTCGCATAATCAGGAATTTACTTGCCATCCATGTTAAAGGAAATGCTATCCAAAGCTTGTTTATTCCGTTAAAAGAAAGACATTTGCAATTTGCAGCTAAAAACCTGATTGGACGAAAGTAATAACACATTTAATATTTTCTGTTTTTAAATTAACAAAAAAAAGATATTTTTAGATAATCTGGAGCGAAAAGAAAAAATTTAATTGTCACTGACCCGACGGGTTTCGTGATTTTGGCATGGCTTATGAAAGAAACCATTGAGCTTTTCACGTAGAAACTGATGGTTGTTGCCTAATAATCTAGGCTAGGTTTAACGGAATAAACAAGCTTTGGATGGCATTTCCTTCGACATGGATGGCAAGTGAATTCCTTATTATGAGGATCATGAGTATGAAAACCTAATTTTTCAACAGGATAGGCACCTGCTTACCGCTGTCGGAACATAAGAGCAGGGTTGATAGCGACACAAATCCCAACCTTAGACTGGCTATCATGTTCTTCGGACATTAATCCAATGGAAAACGTGTGGGACATTATCGTTCAAAAGACTTAGAGTAGAAATGATCCTTTCTGCACTGTAAATGATCTTAGAGAGCCATTTTGCAAGCCTTGGTAATGCCACTATCAATGAGCTTAATCATCTCGTCTTAAGCATAAACAATCGAATTTTTCAAATCACTAACCATAACGGTGGCGCTACTGATTATTAAATTAATGATCTTTTTTGGTTTTGATAATTTAATGTTTAATAAATGGCAAGTTTTAATTAGTGAACTTATTTGAATTTCCAATTTACAAACATTTAACTATTATCTTCAAATTTATTACCTTTTGTACCAAACATGCAGATCTTTTGAAAGGGTAGGCGAACACATAAAAATGTTTAGTAAATAAGCCTTTAAAGTGGTTTTACAGTAAGATATGTTTTAACAAAAATATTTCAACAATTATATCGATATTCTAGGTGAACGTATAATAATTTCCAGGTCTGTAGTTTATAACTACCGCACATCGTTTACTTTGCAATCGAAGCCGGCGTTACATTCAATAGTAATTTGAATGATTAGGCCAGAAACTAGTATATGTCTGCGTACGAGTGTGAAATAATAACGAGTATTTTCAACGTAGTTTCTGGGCGCGTGATCCACGAATTCTTTTGTGACGGCTTCTGCAGAATTTTCTTAGATACAATTAATAATTTATTTTTTAGACGACAAATGCTATTAGTACTTTTTTGTTTTCATGTTGGTAACAAATAACAACAAAAATATTTTAATTTAAAATTTTCGATCTAGTTTTATACAGCGTTCTCGGCAACACCAACAATTAATTATAAATTAAAACATTTTCTACTTGTACATATTCCCGTGAAAAATAAAATCTTGTTTGCACCACGAGTGTTACGTCATCATCTTAATACTCCTGGCACAGCCAAGTAAAACTTTACGGGTTCCTAAAAGAGACCTGTAAGATTTAATAACGCTCATCAACAAAAAGTTAATAGAAACTATTTTGTTGCTTAATTACAACACCATGGCAACGTCTAGCTATAAATTGTCAATACCGGCCTTGATTACAAAAATGTCTTTTTATACAAAATATATAATAAATTAATTAAAAGGCGCTGATGGAGGAGGAAATAAAATTTTATACACGGCATGCTTTTCAACTAATCTTTACTGGGCTCACTCTATTGTGGAGGCTCGCTCCACAAAGTTTCAAGCTCGCCCATAAAGAATAATTTACAAAGCTTGCCACGTAAATAACGATTTCGTACGCTGTGCTGTGTATGAATATTATTTCGTGATAATTGTTGTTTGCAAACCGTATACATGATGAAGTTACAGATGATAATTTACCGGGCGATAAAAACATAGCTAGTTACGTGGCATTTTTTATAAATTAATCTTTACTCGCGAACAACGAAGGAGCGAGCCTCCATAATCCAGTGAGTCCAGTAAA
This sequence comes from Agrypnus murinus, assembly GCA_929113105.1. NCBI lineage: Eukaryota > Metazoa > Arthropoda > Insecta > Coleoptera > Elateridae > Agrypnus > Agrypnus murinus. The sequence goes on along the minus strand of OV816023.1, from coordinate 11,222,786 downwards.
GATGAATTGCTAAGCGTAGAAAGTTTTATTTCTACCTTTACACAGCGATTTTTAATTTATTGCGTATTTTTTATAAAAAGACATTTTGTAATCAAGGCGGTAGGACAATTTATAGCTAAAAATTGCCATGGTGTTGTGATTAAAGAACAAATTAGTTTCTATTACCTTTATGTTGATGAGCATTGTAAAATTCTCCAGTTTTAATAGGAGTTTGTAAAATTTTACAGAGATGGCTACTCATTTATTTAGTTATCGCCAATGCCTATAAAGTGTTATTTACATAGAAGGTAGAAATAAAAGCAGTTAAAAGCCCAGAGAGAGAAAAGAAAATGTACGTGTGTATATGTTACGGTCAATGTAATAAACTGGCCATAAATAGAGTAAACTATTACCCAACGAAACAAAGCAAATATAGTTTAACTAAATGCTCTTTTCAGGGGTACAGTTTACTCGGACCCGTAGATTTAGGGGGCCCGGGATTGAATTCGTATAAGGGTCCGCAACGAAGCTTTTTTGGCTGTCCGCAATAAAAAAGCTCCCCAAAGTCTAAGGTCCCCTAGGCTATAGCCTACTGTACCTAATGGATAATCCGCCCCTGACTGTATCTATCAAAAGTATACACTTAGGCAACAATTAGGAAAGCGACCATGACTCTCTTTCATGGCTGGACCGGTCTCAGGCCTCCATCCCTTAGTTGGAGGCTGGACTTGAGTAGAAAGAGACTAGTAAGGTTTATCCCGTCAGTGCCCCCCCCCCAACCACTGGCCTATGGAAGATCCTGTCGTCAGGATGTCGATCAGATACTCTGGACTATATCGGTCGACTCGCCCCCCACCCAGAGTTCTATTACATCAATATCTTTGTTTCCACCATGACTTAAAATTTATACTAAACTGGCACACTTTTGCAGGAGTTCTTTGCGAAGAAGCTATTTAATATGGATATCCAAGGGAGTTGTACTTTTTTCAATAATCCATATTCAGTGTTTTATTTTCAAACAGTATACAAAGCTATTGAGAAATTAGGTAAGTAAACGCTATAATTATATCTAATTTACAAAACAAAAGAGTACATCATAATTGTAGTAATTCTGAACTTTGGCCGAATTCACGGAGTGCTGCAAGGGAATCTCCTAATAGAGATTTTATGAGAGCTGGCATGGAAAACAGTTAATAGTTCACTCTAGCAACAATTAAGGACCACAAAAAACAATTTTGAAGTCAAGGTTCCGGGATGTCCTTTAACCAAAATAGAAGTGTCTCAACTGGGCTCGTATATATTTTATCAATACGTTCTTATGTTTTAATTGTATGTTATAAAAAATTAGTAAATTAGTAAAGCCAATAAATTATGAAATGTTTAAAAAGATTAAAATGAAAATAATTAAACAACTTATTTTTGGGGAAAGCTCGTACCGGAAGCCAATTTATTTGCGGTGATATAAAACTTTAATTAAAAATGATTTAATACTTTAATTGACTCGGCTAGCTTAACTAAAATTTAAATTAATAAACACCCCAATAATTTTCCGTTTACCCAGTAGGCTAACTCTCTCTTCTCTAATTTGTTTGAGCATGAGACCAACATAAAACACCAATTAATCTTACCAATCTTAATACCTGTAAAAACTTACCTTAAAAACACACCTGGAGTTCTGCAGCTGGACGAGAAATATTTTTATAATCTGTGCTATTAAATAGTTGAATAATTGTATAATACATAATAAATAAACAAATATTTATGAATCATCAACACAAGTTTTCTTTATTAGACATATGAAGAAAAATAAAATAAACACAAATTAAAAATGCAATGAAATTTAACTAAGCTTGCTGAAATCAAATTCTATTTTGTTGATAGCATGACAAATGTGCTATAACAATATTCATTTCAGCAAACCTCTATAACTAAAATTTAAATAAATATATTTAAATAAATGTTATTAAAGAGCCCTATTCTTTATTTAAATTCCGTTTAATTTTAATAAAATTGTTTATTCGATTTCTGATCAGAAAATATTCAATTGTTTTCATTTTGAAATTAATAATCCTACACGATACACTATCCTAAAATCTCCGCTGATAAATAGAGCGGTATACACAACTTGATGAACTCCGCTGTTATCGTCGCGTTGACACATCGAACAATCATCGATTTGAAAATCTTGTTTCAAATAAAATTGAATTCCACTCAAATTGTTTATAGTTGCATAATGAAGTGATATTGGTTCTTCTGAAATTCGGTAAAATACACACAGGTACGTATAATTCTTCTGATAATTAAAGTTATTTATTTACAAACAACATGAGGGTACCCCGCCCAACTCTACTTTGGTAAATTTGGTGTCAGACGGTCATAGATTAGGCCTTTTTAATTTAACTGAATGAAGTTGTTTTCTCTTGCAGGACCTTTTTTTAAAATGCAGGAAATTTTTTTCAACTCAAATGTTTATGACAAAGTCCGAAGTTTGAAAGTTCAATTTTTAATTTTGTGGTAAAATAGTCCATTGCCACTAAGATGTATTTATTCCCATCGTCGGTTTCGGGAAATGGTCCGGCAATATCTATAGCTATTATTTCCAGGGGACTACCCACATTGTACTGCCTCATAGGTGCTCTTCGTTTCCCCAAGGGTCCGTTACCAGTGGCACATAGTTCGCATTTACGGCACCACTCTTTCACATCTTCTTTACAATTGGCCCAATAAAAACGCTCTCTAACTTTCTCCAAAGTCTTCTTCACACCGAAGTGTCCTCCTGAGGCTCCATCATGGAGATGTCGCAATACTGTAGCCACTCGGTTCCTTGGAACCAGGAACTGAGACCTAATGGTGGTGCCATCTTCACTCTCCAGCACTCGCTTCAGGAGATCGTCTTCCACCTTCAAGGACTCCCATTGGGCCCAATGTGCTTTGAGGGTTTTGTTGAACGGGCTGACGGCCTCCCAGGCAGGCCTTTCTCCCACGCACTTCCATTCCAGTACCATTTTTAATTCGGGATCAGCCTCCTGCTGTCGTTGCAATTCTTCCGGCAACCAATTGTCGTTGACGATAGTAGTTCTTAATACTTGACAAACTTTCTCTTTCAAACGAGAACAATGACGGCAATCCGTTGGACAGGGTCTTCTTGAAAGAGCATCGGCATTTCGATGACTAGTGCCAGCTCGATGTTCCGTGTCAAAGTCGTATCCTTGTAATCGTTCGATCCACCTTGCGACCTGGCCTTCCGGATTACGGAATTGTAGGAGCCATTTCAACGCCGCATGGTCCGTCCTCAATAAAAACTTCCGTCCGTACAAGTATTTGTAGAAATGCTCAACGGACTTCACGACAGCCAATAATTCTTTTCTGGTCACACAATAATTCCTTTCGGCTTTCGACAAAACTTTACTAAAATAGCTGATAACCTTTTCTTGTCCATCCTGTATCTGAGAAAGTACACTCCCAATGGCCAAATTACTTGCATCTGTGTCAAGTATGAATTTCCCTTCTGTCCGTGGATAGCTCAATATTGGTGCTGTTGTTAAGGCACGCTTCAACTGTTGGAAAGCTGCTTCGCACTCTTCGCTCCAAACGTACTCGCACCCGTCTTCAGTTAACCTTGTCAGGGGCTTCGCTATATTGGCAAACCCAGGGACGAAACGCCTGTAGTAGGTACATAACCCAAGAAAACTACGAACTTGGTGTTTATCTTTCGGTGTTGGCCACTCTTGAACTGCACGAATTTTATCGGGGTCGGCTGCCACTCCAATTCGTGATACGACATGCCCGAGATATTTCACTTCCTTTCTGAATATGTGGCACTTTTTCGGACTCAGTTTCAGATTGGCTCCACGTAGTCTTCGGAACACTTCCTCTAGATTTTTCAAATGTTCGCTGAATAATTTTCCGACTACAATCACATGATCTAGGTATATGTAAATTGTTAACACTTTTTTTCTTTATTATTGGGTTTTATGTTTGCGTTATTCATTTTGTTTTATTTTTTATGGCAAAAGAAGTATTGTTTTTGGGATTCTTTCCTGTTTATACTTTTATTACTAAATAAATAAATAAATAAATAAATAAATACCAGGCAAGTCTTCCACGACAGCCCTCTCAGGGTGGTCTCCATTAGACGCTCAAAGGTGGCCGAAGCGTTACATAGACCGAAAGGCATAACTGTAAACTGCCATAGTCCGGAACCAATAGTGAACGAGGTCTTCTCCCGGTCTTCAGGTTCCATTTCAACTTGCCAATAACCACTCTTTAAGTCCAAAGTCGAAAACCATCGTGAACCAGACAGGGTATCTAACGTGTCATCGATGCGTGGTAAGGGATAGCTGTCTTTCTTGGTCACGTTATTGAGCTGCCGATAGTCCACACAAAATCTCGTTGACCCGTCCTTCTTAGTGACTAGGACCACCGGTGATGCCGATGGACTGCTGGATGGCTCGATGACCCCTTGTTCTTCCATATCGGTAATAATGTTCTCGGCTTCTGCTCGCCTTGCTAGAGGTAGGCGCCTCGGCTGCTGACGGACAGGCATAGAGTTGCCTGTATTGATTTTATGTTTTACTATATCTGTTCGTCCCTTCTGGCTATCGTCAAGAGCGAAGATATCTTGGTATCGGTGAACCAAACCCTGTACCTCTTTCACTTCCGTTCCATTAAGGTCTTCGCACGAACTAACAACCATATCCACTAATTTCTTACCATGGTCTTTGGGCACTGGTTTTGGAACATCAGCCATACACCTGGCTACTCGGAATACTGGCACACACTGTCCCACAAGGGTACTCTTCTTCAATGTCACCGGATCCACATTAACGTTCATAAGCCTCACCGGTACTGTCTTTCCAACCTTGATCAGCGCTTTTCCCACCAGTATGCCACTATGGATCTTCTTATCACAAAGAGGCTCCATCATTCGCACACATCCTACCCGAAGATCTCCAGCCAAACCTGCCTCGACAATCATCTCGCTTTGACCCGGCAATATGACATCTTCTATCGACAAAACCCTTACAACAGGATCTTCTCGTGGGTGCAACGGAAGGTCTTCGTTACCGACCTTCAAAACACCCTCCTTCAAATCCAACGTAAAACCAAATTTTCTCAGAAGGTCCATTCCCAAGATGAAGTCATCAGTGATATCGGCTACCAGCACCTCATGATCACGTTCTTCACTTCCAATGCCAATCTTCATCTTCACCACTCCGCGTGTTGGTATCACTTTACCTGTTGCTGTACGGAGTTGAGTAGTTGTCGGTAACAACTTAATACTTGATTGTAGAACATCAGGGCGTACGATGGATTTTGTCGCCCCCGTATCAATAAGTAGTGGAACAGTTCGGTTTGCAATCTTTCCATCTACGAACAAACTGCCGTTACTATTCTTGGATGTTACGGCATGGATCGTGATATCCGGGGCATCTTCACTCGCAGTCAACGTTCTCTTGCCAACCCCCTTTAACTTTTCCGACGGTTGTACTTTTCTTATTTTGGGACAACGGCGTTCTACATGTCCTTGTTCGCCGCAGTTCCTGCAACGGCGCCCTCGAACTTCTTGATGATTCTTCTTACGGCTTTCTTCCTTTCGAAGAACTCTCAATACTAACTCCTCTAGGTGATATTTAGAACCTTCTTCTTTTTCCACAACGGCCCGAACACGCCCGTGACCTCGGGACGCTTGTTTTGCAGCTTCAAATCCTAAGGCGTGAGCAAGCGCATCATCAGTTGTTCTTGGTCGTGCCAGCCTCAATGATTGTTGTGTTTCCCCGTCTCTTAACCCATCAATGAAGGTCTGCACAGCGAGTTGTCCCAGAAATGAAACGGGTGCCGTAGGGTACGCCAATCGGACAAGCCGCGCAACATCGGCTTCAAACTCCTGAAGGCTTTCTCCATTCTTCTGGATACGATTCTTCACTTGCGCGTGATACACTTGTTGAAGATGCGCGTCTCCATATCTCATCTCCAATCTAGACACTAACAATTGGTAATCATTTTCCTGTCCTGCTGGGATTGTTTGCAAGACGTTCAACGCGTCTCCACGCAAAGCCACAGTTAAAGAAACTGCTTTTCCTTGCCTGTCCATCCGTTGGCCCCAGCGGCCGCCTCAAATTGTTTGTAGTAGGACCAAGGTATCTTTCCATCGAACGTGAGCGGTTTTACTTTTATCCCTACGGCAGGACACTTTTCTTCTTTAAATTGCTTTTTACTTCATTAAACGGCCACTCAGATGTTGAAGGAAACCGTAGTTGACTCATTCTATCTTCCAGCATTTCGGTTATGTCGTCTTTCTTAGTTGTTGGTGATAATTGCATTTGGGCTATTTTCTGTTCTACCATCTTTATTACCCTATCTTGTTCCGCCAATCTACCTTCCAATTTAATTTCTAATAGTCCTAACGCGCTGGAATTTTTCAACAATTCTTCGAAAACCTTATCTTCTAACACTTTGACATTGTCCAGCAATTCTTCTTTAAGCCTTCTAGAACTTTCTTCGGACTTTTCTAGTAATTCTTCCTTAAGCAATCTTGTGTTTTCTAGTAAATCTTCTTCAGTGCTTTAGTATTTTCTAGTAATTCTTCTTTAAGCATTTTAGAATTCTCCAACAGTTCTTCCTCAATTTTACTTAACAACCCGTTAGTATCAATTGCGGGTCCAGGTATTTCGAAGCGGTAATTTTCAGGGTCTTCCTTCTGTTCTAAAAGCCATTCTCTTAGCCGATTTATTAAAACTTCTTTCTTTCCATTACTATCTAAATCTCTCTCGTCCAATTCCCGTTTTAAATCTATCACTAAGAGATCTTTTAACAATTTCATCACCATTTAAATTGTTTGTTGAAATTATTTTTAACACTAAAAATTTATTCTCACAGCACTTTATTTAATTATTACGCGATTTTTAAAAATCTGAAAAAAATTGTACAGATTCTTTGAACATTTCTGTATTTAAATAATAAAAAATGCTTCAGAAATAACTTTTTAAAACAGATTTCAACATGGATTTTATCAGAAGTGTGTTATTATCAAAGTTGAATCCTTTTGTGGGATCCCATTGGAGAAGGTGAAATTGTAGTTAAACTAAGATTCTTAATATCACCTCCAAGTAAATTTGCTTTTTGTTGTGCTTTAATGAATTTAAATTTAAGTAACAGATGTTAAAATTTACTTTTTCTATTACATCAAAGTAGTTATCTTTTCAAGTATCTTGGCTTTATCCTTCTTGCACCTAACTGTGCCTCCACGCTGCACTTACTCAAACCCGCTGGAGTGAAAATATTATGTAAAAGCTCTAGTAATCTGTATTTGGCACTTGCTACCATATTCTATTTTTGTCAAAACTTTCCAGTACTTTAGGTATAATAAGTTTTCAAGAATAATAGATAAAAAAGTATAACCAATTATCATGTTTTACCATCTACACATTTATCCAACATCCTTTTAACACTCACGTGGTTGCGTGCCATCTAACAGATGTTGGTGTTACAGTGCAGGGTACACAGGCCAGCAAGGTAAAGGGGCCCAGGCACATTGCACAAAATGAACATGCAACCTCCCCACTACTACTTCAGACTGCAGTCACATGTAGCAAGTAGCAACTCATAACTTGCGTTCTGCTTCTGCCATTTACACCCAACCACATATGGCTGTAAGTGCAGCATATTGAAGTACATGTATAAACACCATAAAAAAATAAATAAAAGTATTAGAATAATAGATAAAAAAGTATAACCAATTATCATGTTTTACCATCTACACATTTATCCAACATCCTTTTAACACTCACGTGGTTGCGTGCCATCTAACAGATGTTGGTGTTACAGTGCAGGGTACACAGGCCAGCAAGGTAAAGGGGCCCAGGCACATTGCAGAAAATGAACATGCAACCTCCCCACTACTACTTCAGACTGCAGTCACATGTAGCAAGTAGCAACTCATAACTTGCGTTCTGCTTCTGCCATTTACACCCAACCACATATGGCTGTAAGTGCAGCATATTGAAGTACATGTATAAACACCATAAAAAAATAAATAAAAGTATTAGAAGAAAGGAGAATAGTAAAGGGTATAGGCTTAATAGTGTACCTCACATTAATAATTATATTTTTTATAGATTGTAAGAACCTTCCTAGAGTCCACCTTATTGAAAATGACCTATTATTGAAAATTGTCTATTATACAGTTTACACGCAGCTTATCTGCTAGGAAATTTTTCATCCATTATAACCTTTACCACGTAGTAAAAATAAGGGCTAAAATTGTATACAATGTTGGTAATTGTTTACTTGCTTGTTTCAGTTTTGAAGGTTGGACTTTTGTTCAAGGACAAATAGCTCAATCACAAATTTGACTGTAAATGATACACACACTCACACAGTCACAGATTGAGGAGCCAGATAATCAAGAATTAGTAGCAAATGATAGTGACCAACATAGTGTGTCAATTTAATGTAGATTAATTTTGTACTTAATGAAGTTTTTGCTGGATCTCATAAATTTTCGAGATATTTGCGAAAAACTGTTTAAGCATACCATTTTACCCCCCCTCCCCCCAAACCCGACGCTCTTGGTCGTACAACTTTTTATCACTTACTACGAGGAGGGTATAGAACAATTTGGAGCGGGGTAGAACTTTTTGTTGGATGTTTGGGTTTGACCCTAATTTTACTGTTCAAATATGATCAGAACTCTTTATGTCGCCAGAAGGGCGAAATTTCGACGCAGTCTATTATCTACAAAGAGAATAAGTCCGCAATCGATTATAAAAGAAATTGGCTGTGATATTTGAAAACTTTAGTTGTTGTTGCTGCGAGCCATGCTTGTTATTTGCCGATAAAAGTATGTATGAAATGGAAAATGCATGAATTGACAGATACACTGATTGGTGTCATATTTCCCTAGGTATTAAACAGCACAAATCTTTTAATGAACACGTATTTGCTCATCCAACCTAAAATACGTTTATGCTAGGACAAGGTATTGAGACTGGTTTGGACCAATAATTACAGTTTGAGATAAGCTACAGGGGAAAAATTCTACATCAAATAATTAGCATAACTTTAACTTTGGCTCAAAACAATCTTGCTTTTAAAGGTCACAAAAATTAACTTGGACCTGAGAAGAATTATTTGAACGTCGTTAAAGCTACTCTCAATGTATGATCTAATTTTAAGGAGTTGGGATGGGAATATTAGGAGGAAGTAGGAGCCTGCAAAAGTGTAGTGCACACAGGTCCAACCTCTTCAAGCTGCACTACTGAATAGTAATGCAAACGATCAAGAGTTAATTGCACAAAAATGATTATGGATAACTTACAAAAAATAGCATGCAAGCAGAATAAAGTAAAAAGCAAACAATATGTATGATTTGGAATTTGTGTATTTTGTTTGATATTTATTAAACAGAGTAAAATGATGCTGCCTACATTTATATTTATAATACTAATAACATCAAGATTATTGTAAATAACACATACATTACAATGGTTGATTAAGAAAGACATATGTATGGAAGACCTGTACAAATAAATGATATCTGAAAATTATGACTTTCATTTTGAGATGAACTTATAAAAATGGTTATAATAGTAAATTAATTTGGTATATATAAAACTATTGAACTCATATAATCAGGATTTCTATTAGCTATTGCATCTGATTTTAATGGTCTAATTATCTTTTTCATTACTTTACAATCCAGTTTCTTTTTATTAAAATATATAGAACTGCAAAGTAATGTAACATCTTTGTATATATTGGTTACAAAATTTAATTTTATATTATCAAAAACCATTTAAAATATTCTTAATATTGATAGGTATCTAATATATATTTTATAAATTCATTGTGACATTTCTAATTTCATGCCAATAATTCTAAAACTCTCACTTCATAATCTACAGTCTGACAACAAACACACATCAATAATAAAAATATATTCTTAAAATTCCACACTTTTAAGGACATTAATACGCAGTAATGGGAATAATACTATTTACGCATTAACAGGTGTAAGTTATTAGAAACTATTTATTATTGTATAATTCTATTATTAATCCACTGTTGTGTTTTTAGAGAGTAAACTGTATTTATTTGGCTTTCAAATAAATACTTATAATTATCTACAGTCAATGTAAATCTTTTTTTGGGGTTTTGAAAAGCTTTATTGCAAATTTTTATCTTTACTAATTAGGAACTACTCATTTACTGAAGCTATCATTGTTTGTCTTAGGCACTATATCATATTTTAACAAAAAAATATATTGCTTTAGATGACTAGCACTTGATGTCTGAGATATATTGTTTTGCATTTCTTAATAGTAATTTTTGTTTTGAAAGCCAAACCTCACATTTTCTTGTTGAAGATGAAACCAAACTTCTTGTGTAACACTAATTTGTAAATAAAATAACAACAGTGGATTAGCAATTATATAATAATTAATAACTAAAAATAAAAATTAGCAAGACTTAGTATTCATAATAGTAATCGACATTACCAAAAGGCAGTTAGCTGCTACTGTTTCATTTGTTCTAACAACTATAAAAATATTAAAGCATTTATATGATGCTAAAAGCTAAAGATTCTATTTGAATATATCATTTTATAAAGTCAAATTTAATTACAACTATCTAATTCACTAGAATAGGTTGGAAAAATTGTTCTTGAAAATATTAATATGGGGTCCTCAGAGAAAAACCCTTCTCATCTTATAAGTCTTTAGTCTGAAAACTATCTGATTGACATTAGCAAGTTCACGAAGATGTTAAACCATTTACATATTTAACTTTTGTACTATTGTTTAGAACGTTTTATTCAAGTAAGCTACTTGAATATAACAGACATAAATATTCAGTAAACATCTTTTAAAAACTCAGTTCAAATTTGTAAACTAGAAAACTAAATTTTTAATATAACAAAATACAAAAGTTTCAATATATAAAATAATGAAATTAAAATAAACAAGATATTTTTGTCACTGATATCTATAAATGAACACAATAAAGCCACCAAAATTCTAAAAACTTTTCCAACACTTTAGTGAACAAATTAGATTTTAAAAGACTAATTAAGGATATCTGATTAGATTTTATGATTATTATCTGCATCTCTTACTGTATATCAATTAGGAAAAAATGAAAATATTAAAGATATAATTCAGTTAATAGCTTCTTGTACATTCATTAATTACAGTTCAATTGACAGTGGGTTATTTTTGTTAACTATTGATCTGCTTGATCTTAGATGTAAGCAGATCTGAAGAGCTTCATTACCCTCTAGTTGCAGATAATATAGCATCGGCACAATGTGACACTATGAAATGAACACTTATGGCATACCTAGATTCTAACATTCCCCTCATCAAAATAAAATTCTGCACTTTTCCTTATTTTGGGGGTCATCAGAATTTCTTTAGGTTTTTAGTCAATACTTTAATTAACTTGTATAGTATATAACCTATATAGCAGAGGTTCGCAAATTTTCAGAGCATGCTAAACTTTCATTAGCATCAAATTAGAATCTATAGATAGTATAATAAGTTCTCTATAATATGATTAATGAACAGATGTAATGTTTTGTGAATACCTGCTATATAATAACAGGTGCTTGCTTTAGATTTTGCTAAATTAAATCTGAAATACACTGTAAAAGTGTACATTCAAAATTAATTCAGTGTATCTTAGATATTCTTTTGTTTATGTATTACAGACAAACTTAATATATAAAACTAGCTAACTTAAAAATATAAGCAACCAAATTTAAACATATTTTATTGACTTTCTAACATAGTTATAGAAATCTTGTAACATCAACAAGTCTTATAAAGTAGAGAAATTCTTACTTAATCTGAAAAAATAAAATTTTCTTTAATAATAATTCAGTGGATGTATTTGGTGTTTTTATTACAAATCACAGATCCATTTTTCATGTTTGTCATTTTGTTCAGTTAAACTTAATTTATATATTAATGTATATGCAGGAGCGGATTAAACATACCCAGTTCCCTCCGTTCTTTTATAAATTCCCTTGTATATTACCAAATCAAATTAATAAAATGATATATTTTTATTTTACTTATTTAATCAAAGATATATAATGTAAAGTTGTATATAACGCATATATACAGTGCGATTCTAAAGTATGGAATAAATTCGATAAAAGGGAAAGTATTGATTTTTGGAAAAATTCCAAAAACACGTCAATTTTGTTTTTAAACTCCGAATTTTTTGACATAATATTCGAATATACAGGGTGAAGCGTTTAAGTGTGGTGACGTCATCAACATTTTTTTAAATAGCAACTTTTATTTTTTATTCAAAAATCAATACTTTGCGTCTCGCTTTGCATTTAAGTGTGGTGACTATAGCACTTTCCCGACTGCATAATTATTTTTTTTCAAAAACTTCCTTGTGTAGGTGTCAGAATTATGGAATAAAAAATGCAACTTGCCATTTAAGAAAAATGCCAATGAGGTCACCACACTTAAACGCATCACCCTGTATATTCGAATATTATGTCAAAAAGTGCGGACTTTAAAAACAAAATTGACGTGTTTTTGGAATTTTTCCAAAAATCAATACTTTCCCTTTTATCGAATTTATTCCATACTTTAGAATCGCACTGTATTATAGATTTTAATTAAAAGAAACGGAGGAATGCTTTTATTATATTATATTTATGACCAGGGCTGGCGTAAACTTTTACGGGGACGGGTTCAAAAATGCACTTGGCATAAAACAACTCCTAAATAAATTATTTATTATAAACACATTATTACATATTACAATAGGATCATCGAGTTCTTTACGAAAACGCTCACGTTTTCACGACAAAAAAAGTCACGCATTTTTTTGAAGCACAAGCGACGAAGAAACGAGTAATTCATTTGCGTGAATGCGTCGAAGATGACTTCGCGCATCGAGTTTTGCAGAAAACTTTTTGAAACAAACAATGAAAAAACATAACCAAAATTTGTAATACTGTTTCGATTCCATAGTAAACATAAAACCAAGAAGTTAATAACATTCTCTTGTTGCCAATAAATGGCGCTCGCACATTTGTCAGTGGAATTATTATCGATTACTGATCTTTCATTTGTTATTTCTAATACCCAAATGGTTTCGAAATTAAACTTTATGTGTAAATAAAGAATTCCCCCCACTAGATATTTTTTTACCAAACTGGTGTCATTTTAACCGAGATTTTATGCTGATTCTGAATATGTAGATCATTTTTGGGGTGACCACCGTAAATTTGGGAATCAAAAGTAAAAAATAGAGCTTCATTTCCATGAATTGAATAATAATTATATTAAGTTTCTATGATTGCCAAATTTAGTTAGGTTAGGTTAAGTTTAAGTTAGATTTAAGTTAGGTTAGGATAGGTTGAGAAAAATTCGAATTTGCTTTTGCATAGCGTTTTGTTTAGGTAGTGGCGTTTTTATGGAGGTTAGGTTGGTAGCCACCAATTTTGAAAACCTAGAGGCATTTGCTCCAAATTCCGAACATGTAAATCATTTTTGGATCGAGCGCCCCAAATTTGGGAATCAAAAGTAAGAAATGCTTAATTTCCATGGAAATGAATAATAATTGTATTAGGTTTCTATGATTGCCAAATTGTGTAATTTACAATTACACAATTTAGTTAGGTTAGATTTGATTAGTCTAGGTTAGATTAAGTAAGGATAGGTTAGGTTAGGTTTACACTAGGTTAGGCTGAGAAAAATTCAAATTTGTTTTTGCGTAGCGTTTTGGTTAGGTTGTAGCGTTTTTGTGGAGGTTAGGTTGGTGGCCACCAATTTTGACAGCCTAGAGGCGTTTGCTCAATAAAATGCTAATTCTGAACATGTAAGTAGTCATTCTTGGATCGAGCGCCCCAAATTTGGGAATCAAAAGTAAAAAATGCTTAATTTCCATGGAAATGAATAATAATTGTATTAGGTTTCTATGATTGCCAAATTGTGTAATTTACAATTACACAATTTAGTTAGGTTAGATTTGATTAGTCTAGGTTAGATTAAGTAAGGATAGGTTAGGTTACGTTTAGACTAGGTTAGGTTGAGAAAAATTAAAAAATTTGTTTTTGCGTAGCGTTTTGGTTAGGTTGTAGCGTTTTTGTGGAGGTTAGGTTGGTAGCCACCAATTTTAAAAGCCTAGAGGCGTTTGCTCCAAAAAATGCTAATTCAGAACATGTAAATCATTTTTGGATCGAGCGCCCCAAATTGGGAATCAATTAATTTTCATGGAAATGAATAATAATTGTATTAGGTTTCTATAATTGCCAAATTTAGTTAGGTTAGATTTGATTAGTCTAGGTTAGATTAAGTAAGGATAGGTTAGGTTAGGTTTAGACTAGGTTAGGTTGAGAAAAATTCGAATTTGATTTTGCATAGCGTTTTGGTCAGAAAGCCTAGAGGCGCTCTGAACATGTAATTGGATCGAGCGCCCCAAATTTGGGAATCAAAAGTAAAAAAATATTTAATTTCCATGGAAATGAATAATAATTGTATTAGGTTTCTATGATTGCCAAATTGTGTAATTTACAATTAGACAATTTAGTTAGGTTAGATTTGATTAGTCTAGGTTAGATTAAGTAAGGATAGGTTAGGTTAGGTTTAGACTAGGTGAGGCTGAGAAAAATTCAAATTTGTTTTTGCATAGCGTTTTGGTTGGGTTGTAGCGTTTTTGTGGAGATTAGGTTGGTAGCCACCAATTTTGAAAGTCTAGAGGAGTTTGCTGCAAAAAATGCTAATTCTGAACATGTAAGTAGTCATTTTTGGATCGAGCGTCCCAAATTTGGGAATCAAAAGTAAAAAATGCTTAATTTCCATGGAAATGAATAATAATTGTATTAGGTTTCTATGATTGCCAAATTGTGTAATTCACAGTTACACAAACTAGTTAGGTTAGATTTGATTAGTCTAGGTTAGATTAAGTAAGGATAGGTTAGGTTAGGTTTAGACCTGGTTAGTCTGAGAAAATTCAAATTTGTTTTTGCATAGCGTTCTGGTTAGGTTGTAGCGTTTTTGTGGAGGTTAGGTTGGTAGCCACCAATTTTGAAAGCCTAGAGGCGATCTGAAC
This sequence comes from Agrypnus murinus, assembly GCA_929113105.1. NCBI lineage: Eukaryota > Metazoa > Arthropoda > Insecta > Coleoptera > Elateridae > Agrypnus > Agrypnus murinus. Next base: position 11,207,726 of record OV816023.1, on the reverse strand, counting down.
ATGTAAATTATTTTTGGATCGAGCGCCCCAAATTTGGGAATCAAAAGTAAAAAATACTTAATTTCCATGGAAATGAATAATAATTGTATTAAGTTTCTATGATTGCCAAATTGTGTAATTTACAATTACACAATTTAGTTAGGTTAGATTTGATTAGTCTAGGTTAGATTAAGTAAGGATAGGTTAGGTTAGGTTTAGACTAGGTTAGGTTGAGAAAAATTAAAATTGGTTTTTGCATAGCGTTTTGGTTAGGTTGTAGCGTTTTTGTGGAGGTTAGGTTGGTAGCCACCAATTTTGAAAGCCTAGAGGCGATCTGAACATGCCAATTATTTTTGGGTCGAGCGCCCCAAATTTGGGAATCAAAAGTAAAAAATACTTAATTTCCATGGAAATGAATAATAATTGTATTAGGTTTCTATGCTTGCCAAATTGTGTAATTTACAATTACACAATTTAGTTAGGTTAGATTTGATTAGTCTAGGTTAGATTAAGTAAGGATAGTTTAGGTTAGGTTTAGAATAGGTTAGGCTGAGAAAAATTCAAATTTGTTTTTGCATAGCGTTTCAGTTAGGTTGTAGCGTTTTTGTGGAGGTTAGGTTGGTAGCCATCAATTTTGAAAGTCTAGAGGCGTTTGCTCAAAAAAAAAGCTAATTCTGAACATGAAAGTAGTCATTCTTGGATCGAGCACCCCAAATTTGGGAATCAAAAGTAAAAAATGCTTAATTTCCATGGAAATGGATAATAATTGTATTAGGTTTCTATGCTTGCCAAATTGTGTAATTTACAATTACACAATTTAGTTAGGTTAGATTTGATTAGTCTAGGTTAGATTAAGTAAGGATAGGTTATGTTAGGTTTAGATTAGGTTAGGTTAGGTTTAGACTAGGTTAGGTTTAGAAAATTCAAATTTGTTTTTGCAAAGAGTTTTGGTTAGGTTGTACCGTTTTTGTGGAGGTTAGGTTGGTAGCCACCAATTTTGAAAGCCTAGAGGCGATCTGAACATGTAAATTATTTTTGGATCGAGCGCCCCAAATTTGGAAATCAAAAGTAAAAAATACTTAATTTCCATGGAAATGAATAATAATTGTATTAGGTTTCTATGATTGCCAAATTGTGTAATTTACAATTACACAATTACACAAATTGTGTAATTTACAATTACACAATTAGGTAGGTTAGATTAAGTAAGGATAGGTTAGGTTAGGTTTAGACTAGGTTAGGCTGAGAAAAATTCAAATTTGTTTTTGCATAGCGTTTTGGTTGGGTTGTAGCGTTTTTGTGGAGATTAGGTTGGTAGCCACCAATTTTGAAAGTCTAGAGGAGTTTGCTGCAAAAAATGCTAATTCTGAACATGTAAGTAGTCATTTTTGGATCGAGCGTCCCAAATTTGGGAATCAAAAGTAAAAAATGCTTAATTTCCATGGAAATGAATAATAATTGTATTAGGTTTCTATGATTGCCAAATTGTGTAATTCACAGTTACACAAACTAGTTAGGTTAGATTTGATTAGTCAAGGTTAGATTAAGTAAGGATAGGTTAGGTTAGGTTTAGACTAGGTTAGTCTGAGAAAATTCAAATTTGTTTTTGCATAGCGTTCTGGTTAGGTTGTAGCGTTTTTGTGGAGGTTAGGTTGGTAGCCACCAATTTTGAAAGCCTAGAGGCGATCTGAACATGTAAATTATTTTTGGATCGAGCGCCCCAAATTTGGGAATCAAAAGTAAAAAAATATTTAATTTCCATGGAAATGAATAATAATTGTATTAGGTTTCTATGATTGCCAAATTGTGTAATTTACAATTAGACAATTTAGTTAGGTTAGATTTGATTAGTCTAGGTTAGATTAAGTAAGGATAGGTTAGGTTAGGTTTAGACTAGGTGAGGCTGAGAAAAATTCAAATTTGTTTTTGCATAGCGTTTTGGTTGGGTTGTAGCGTTTTTGTGGAGATTAGGTTGGTAGCCACCAATTTTGAAAGTCTAGAGGAATTTGCTGCAAAAAATGCTAATTCTGAACATGTAAGTAGTCATTTTTGGATCGAGCGTCCCAAATTTGGGAATCAAAAGTAAAAAATGCTTAATTTCCATGGAAATGAATAATAATTGTATTAGGTATCTATGATTGCCAAATTGTGTAATTCACAGTTACACAAACTAGTTAGGTTAGATTGGATTAGTCTAGGTTAGATTAAGTAAGGATAGGTTAGGTTAGGTTTAGACTAGGTTAGTCTGAGAAAATTCAAATTTGTTTTTGCATAGCGTTCTGGTTAGGTTGTAGCATTTTTGTGGAGGTTAGGTTGGTAGCCACCAATTTTGAAAGCCTAGAGGCGATCTGAACATGTAAATTATTTTTGGATCGAGCGCCCCAAATTTGGGAATCAAAAGAAAAAGATACTTAATTTCCATGGAAATGAATAATAATTGTATTAGGTTTCTATGATTGCCAAATTGTGTAATTTACAATTACACAATTAGGTAGGTTAGATTAAGTAAGGATAGGTTAGGTTAGGTTTAGACTAGGTTAGGCTGAGAAAAATTCAAATTTGTTTTTGCATAGCGTTTTGGTTAGGTTGTAGCGTTTTTGTGGAGGTTAGGTTGGTAGCCACCAATTTTGACAGCCTAGAGGCGTTTGCTCAATAAAATGCTAATTCTGAACATGTAAGTAGTCATTTTTGGATCGAGCGCCCCAAATTTGGGAATCAAAAGTAAAAAATGCTTAATTTCCATGAAAATGAATAATAATTGTATTAGGTTTCTATGATTGCCAAATTGTGTATTTTACAATTACACAATTTAGTTAGGTTAGATTTGATTAGTCTAGGTTAGATTAAGTAAGGATAGGTTAGGTTACGTTCAGACTAGGTTAGGTTGAGAAAAATTAAAATTGGTTTTTGCGTAGCGTTTTGGTTAGGTTGTAGCGTTTTTGTGGAGGTTAGGTTGGTAGCCACCAATTTTAAAAGCCTAGAGGCGTTTGCTCCAAAAAATGCTAATTCAGAACATGTAAATCATTTTTGGATCGAGCGTCCCAAATTTGGGAATCAAAAGTAAAAAATGCATAATTTCCATGGAAATGAATAATAATTGTATTAGGTATCTATGATTGCCAAATTGTGTAATTCACAGTTACACAAACTAGTTAGGTTAGATTGGATTAGTCTAGGTTAGATTAAGTAAGGATAGGTTAGGTTAGGTTTAGACTAGGTTAGTCTGAGAAAATTCAAATTTGTTTTTGCATAGCGTTTTGGTTGGGTTGTAGCGTTTTTGTGGAGATTCGGTTGGTAGCTATCAATTTTGAAAGTCTAGAGGAGTTTGCTGCAAAAAATGCTAATTCTGTACATGTAAGTAGTCATTTTTGGATCGAACGTCCCAAATTTGGGAATCAAAAGTAAAAAATGCATAATTTCCATGGAAATGAATAACAATTGTATTAGGTTTCTATGATGGCCAAATTGTGTAATTCACAGTTACACAAACTAGTTAGGCTAAATTTGATTAGTCTAGGTTAGATTAAGTAAGGATAGGTTAGGTTAGGTTTAGACTAGGTTAGTCCGAGAAAATTCAAATTTGTTTTTGCATAGCGTTCTGGTTAGGTTGTAGCGTTTTTGTGGAGGTTAGGTTGGTAGCCACCAATTTTGAAAGCCTAGAGGCGATCTGAACATGTAAATTATTTTTGGATCGAGCGCCCCAAATTTGGGAATCAAAAGTAAAAAATACTTAATTTCCATGGAAATGAATAATAATTGAACTAGGTTTCTATGATTGCCAAATTGTGTAATTTACAATTACACAATTTAGTTAGGTTAGATTTGATTAGTCTAGGTTAGATTAAGTAAGGATAGTTTAGGTTAGGTTTAGAATAGGTTAGGCTGAGAAAAATTCAAATTTGTTTTTGCATAGCGTTTCGATTAGGTTGTAGCGTTTTTGTGGAGGTTAGGTTGGTAGCCACCAATCTTGGAAGTCTAGAGGCGGTTGCTCAAAAAAAAAAGCTAATTCTGAACATGTAAGTAGTCATTCTTGGATCGAGCACCCCAAATTTGGGAATCAAAAGTAAAAAATGCTTAATTTCCATGGAAATGAATAATAATTGTATTAGGTTTCTATGATTGCCAAATTGTGTAATTTACAATTACACAATTTAGTTAGGTTAGATTTGATTAGTCTAGGTTAGATTAAGTAAGGATAGTTTAGGTTAGGTTTAGAATAGGTTAGGCTGAGAAAAATTCAAATTTGTTTTTGCATAGCGTTTCGGTTAGGTTGTAGCGTTTTTGTGGAGGTTAGGTTGGTAGCCACCAATTTTGAAAGCCTAGAGGCGATGTGAACATGCCAATTATTTTTGGGTCGAGCGCCCCAAATTTGGGAATCAAAAGTAAAAAATACTTAATTTCCATGGAAATGAATAATAATTGTATTAGATTTCTATGAGTGCCAAATTGTGTAATTCACAGTTACACAAACTAGTTAGGTTAGATTTGATTAGTCTAGGTTAGATTAAGTAAGGATAGGTTAGGTTAGGTTTAGACTAGGTGAGGCTGAGAAAAATTGAAATTTGTTTTTGCATAGCGTTTTGGTTAGGTTGTAGCGTTTTTGTGGAGGTTAGGTTGGTAGCCAACAATTTTGAAAGCCTAGAGGCGTTTGCTCCAAAAAATGCTAATTCTGAACATGCAAATTATTTTGGGATCGAGCGCCCCAAATTTGGGAATCAAAAGTAAGAAATGCTTAATTTCCATAGAAATGAATAATTGTATTAGGTTTCTATGATTGCCAAATTGTGTAATTTACAATTACACAATTTAGTTAGGTTAGATTTGATTAGTCTAGGTTAGATTAAGTAAGGATAGGTTAGGTTAGGTTTAGACTAGGTTAGGTTTAGAAAATTCAAATTTGTTTTTGCAAAGAGTTTTGGTTAGGTTGTAGCGTTTTTGTGGAGGTTAGGTTGGTAGCCACCAATTTTGAAAGCCTAGAGGCGATCTGAACATGTAAATTATTTTTGGATCGAGCGCCCCAAATTTGGGAATCAAAAGTAAAAAATACTTAATTTCCATGGAAATGAATAATAATTGTATTAGGTTTCTATGATTGCCAAATTGTGTAATTTACAATTACACAATTTAGTTAGGTTAGATTTGATTAGTCTAGGTTAGATTAAGTAAGGATAGGTTAGGTTAGGTTTAGAATAGGTTAAGCTGAGAAAAATTCAAATTTGTTTTTGCATAGCGTTTCAGTTAGGTTGTATCGTTTTTGTGGAGGTTAGGTTGGTAGCCACCAATTTTGAAAGTCTAGAGGCGTTTGCTCAAAAAAATGCTAATTCTGAACATGGTAAATCATTTTTGGATCAAGCACCCCAAATTTGGGAATCAAAAGTAAGAAATGCTTAATTTCCATAGAAATGAATAATAATTGTATTAGGTTTCTATGATTGCTAAATTGTGTATTTTACAATTACACAATTTAGTTAGGTTAGATTTGATTAGTCTAGGCTAGATTAAGTAAGGATAGGTTAGGTTTAGATTAGGTTAGGCTGAGAAAAATTCAAATTTGTTTTTGCATAGCGTTTTGGTTAGGTTGTAGCGTTTTTGTGGAGGTTAGGTTGGTAGCCACCAATTTTGAAAGCCTGGAGGAGATCTGAACAAGTAAATTATTTTTGGATCGAGCGTCCGAAATTTGGGAATCAAAAATAAAAAATACTTAATTTTCATGGAAATGAATAATAATTGTATTAGGTTTCTATGATTGCCAAATTGTGTAATTTACAATTACAAAATTTAGTTAGGTTAGATTTGATTAGTCTAGGTTAGATTAAGTAAAGATAGGTTAGGTTAGGTTTAGACTAGGTTACGTTGAAAAAAATTCAAATTTGTTTTTGCATAGCGTTTTGGTTAGGTTGTAGCGTTTTTGTGGAGATTAGGTTGATAGCCACCAATTTTGAAAGCCTAGAGGCGTTTGCTCCAAAAAATACTAATTCCGAACATGTAAATCATTTTTGGATCGATCGCCCCAAATTTGGGAATCAAAAGTAAAAAATGCTTAATTTCCATGGAAATGAATAATAACTGTATTAGGTTTCTATGATTGCCAAATTGTGTAATTTACAATTACACAATCATTAATTACGTCATCAAGATTTGCGTAGGTTGAATGGTAGAAGTTTGCTTTGCCAGTCGTTAAGTGATATGGAAACATCGGTGTGACTACACCAGCAGAGAAAGCACGCATATTTGTAAGTTGTAAAGCGATGCCTTACAAAGCGCGGGGCCGTTCATAACGCGGGGCCGTGTTCTTGGGACCGCGCTGAACCCGCCTCGCGCCGGCCCTGTTTATGACTGTTATCTATTTTTAGTTTATGGCTCTTTTGTTGTAGAAAGTACCCCCCATTAAAGCTTGCTAGTAAAAACTTTGATTTTTAAATGTATTGTTTTTCGTTGTTAAATCAGTGGGACTCAATCTCCATCCACAGACTAACCTCCCTAAGGACATGGTCTAATTGGTCTAATCAGTAATCCGCCCTTGCGTACATGCAAGAAGTTGCATATACTTATTATTAGCACTTGCACATTTATATATAAGACAAAGCATGATTTAAGTTATTTTATAACTGAAACTAAAGATACATTTGAATTTTTAAACTAGAATCACTATTTGAACAAATACTACATTGAACACAAAAATTAAGGATTAATTTAAACATGGATATTGAGGTAAAACTACTAACAAAGTTATGGCAGTACTTGCTTTATGGCAATAAGTTGTTTCTGTTTTAGGTTAATAGTAAAGATTATATAACGATTCAACTAAATATATCATGTATTAATTTTTGTGTGCAATGTAAGTCATGGTATAAATGTTTTGGTTTTTCTATATTAAATGTATTACAGAAAACGGAAAAAGATTCATAAGCAATAAATTTAAGTTAAATTTAGATATAAAGTAGTATATCTAAAATCAAGAATATAAAGTTCACTGGTTTAATAAATCAAATTTATAAAGTTAACTTTAGACATATAACATAACATAATTATGTTATAATTTAATATATGTGTCAATTTTCCAATTAAGGCATATAGTAAATAATATTTCTGTATATAATTTGTAATGACAAATTATCACCCGGCTGGGAATCGCCACCAAGGTGATTACCAACAGAAATGACAATTTTTCATACGAACTCAAATTATTATTATTATTAACATTATATACAAGAGAACTAAATACATACTTCTTTAATTTAATTGATTGACTGTGGGCCAACATTAATCAACAATCGAAGATTGTTTAGAATTTGAAAGGTTATTCTATGATGGTATTCTAATTAATTATAATTTAATATATGTGTCAATTTTCCAATTAAGGCATATAGTAAATAATATTTTTGTATATAATCTGAAATGAAAAATTCTAATCCCAGCTGGGAATCAAACCCAGAATCATCCGGACTCTGGGCAATTACGCTGCCAGCTGCGCTACCTAGCGCAGACGGCAGCGTATTTGCCCGAAGTGCAGAAGGTCCTAGGCTCAATTCCCGGCCAGGGTGATCATTTTTCATTATGGATTATATACAAAAATGTTATAATTATGTTATACATATAAGATACATTAGACATATAAATAACATATTTCTATTGATAATGATACAACAACCTTAAATAAAAATAATAAAACAACTTATAGTAAACAACAAGCTGTGGACAAAAAAGAAAATAGTTAATAAAAATGTGATGTTATTTGAACTATAGTTTCTGTTAGTGGAATTGATTAAGAATCACATGTATATATATATTTAATATAGTGAGGTATATATCACACTTTAATCGAGAATTGTGATAAATTATCACAACCTACTGAAAAATACCTTGACACTTGAGTATATTATATGATTCAATTTACAGAATTCATAGCTTTGTTGTATAATTATCAATGTTTTCAGTCTTCAAGAACCCCATATAATTGCTACTGTTAGTACTAATATAAGAATAATTAAATATATAAATACAGAAGAAGTACTCAAAGCTAAATATGATGTTATAATTTACTAATTGTGCATTAACAAGACTTTTATAATATGAAAAACCATATCTTCACTCTTTAACTAGATTTCAGTATAATTATTATTGAAGAACTTACATTAAGTACATTTTACTAATAATTTTGAAAGACTAGCCAAGTTTTTTTGTAAAAATAAACTTTTAATTTGGTTGTTTCCGAACAAGGAATCGGAGTGGTAGAACATCTCTTATACCTAATGGCATTGATTGTAATGATCATATGGCCAACCCTACTAGAATTTAGTCAAATCTGATGGCATCCCACCACCAGTAGCGATTTCTAACGTGGCAAACATTGCATTGAGACGAGGCCTACAGTTTTAATTCCTTATACAAGAAGAAGGCATGTTTAAATTTTTCTCCATAACTTCTAATTTAAATGGGTTAAAGATATTACTGAAATCATGTTACATAATGAAGATATTTTACCTATGGATTTCTAAACATTAAAATCACAATATTATATTACACTTACATAAAAACATTCAAATTTCAAAATACAATTTAAAGTGTTGAAAATTGAAGTGGTTGTGCAGTTCAATACATAATAAAAAACAAAGATGAACTTACAAAAAATCTATTTTGAAAAGCTTGTTGTTCATGGAGGTGAATACCCAGGTTTCACGCAAGCACATAACAGAACAGACACAGCCGTGATTTAACCAATGGAAAATTAATGATGAGACTGTAACAATGAAACAGAAAAACACATAAATACATTAAAATTATGAAAAATTATTAAATAGAAATATTTTATAAAGTGTTAAGCACCAAGATGTACCAATATCAGCTCCCATCACTGGGCTATAGAAGAATCTAGGGTAGATATCTTCTATAATTATGCTTTATTGTGTTTTCAAAAACTTACAGTTAAGAATGAAAAAAATCAAAATTCTATATGAATATGAATTGATTCAAGACCTATGATAAGGAAGCACACATTTGGGCTTGGTGCTTAATATCTTAAAGAGAATCGTGTATTATTTGTAATTAAGGTTTGCTGTAACAACGTGGCATCTATGACGTCTACGACTTAGATCTTTCATTATTTAGTGTAGAAATTAGACTAATATAAATAGTACATGTATTCAATTATTAATTATGTGTTAAACTTAAGAATTCACTTATACATTTAGATCCAGCTCTATTGTTTGTTTTTTAATTGAGTTCGCACTCTTTGAGCTGAGAGCCAGGGACATTAAGGGGTATAAGATAGCAAAAATGTATTATTGCAAATTAATCCTTTCTCAATAACACTGTGCAAGTTATATTTGTATATTTTCAATTGTTATGGAATTATACGATATTTATTGTGCTTATAACGATATTGTATTATGGATTGTTTCTTAGTATTTTTATTTCAAAAACAACATTGAAAGGACTTTAATAAATAATTAGATAATTTAAAGAGGGGTAAATTTTATACATTTGTTACCTCAACTATGTGTATTTAACATGTGTGGCGCTATTCTAACAAAACAAAACACAGTTGATAATTTAAAAAGTTTGCAGATAAAATAAATATGTAAGGTAGGTATGTGGAATTTTTATCAAAACGTTTAACTGTAAATATGAAAAAAGGCTTATTGCAATTAAAGCAAAATAAACCAAATTACCAGTTTATTAAACACAAATTCAAGCCTTTGGGTGCCGTAACAGTATCCACGATTCTAATCTGAATAAAAGATCTGTGCGATGACGCATCCTTAACATATGATGTGTATAAAACAGATGAACAAATTTCAACTAGTGATAGGATCTCAATACTACCCGGGTGGTGCGACACTTGAGAGTCTCAACATTTTGTCGTATTAAGGACGGACTGTTCACAGCACTTTTAACGACACATCATGCATGCGCTAATGTAAATATAATCTAATTGAAATTTGAAGCAGTCAAGATTCAAAGCTAAATCATAAACTATGGATTAAAAACAATTGTATTTAGTAAGTTTTATTATGGTTAAGCAAAAGAACTCACTACAGTAGTGTGTACTGTTGCTGAGAGCAATAGCGACTTTATAAGAGATTTTATAATTGAAAAACACTTCAAATTCAAAATAATAAATAAACCTATAAAAATCTATTCTTGTCTATGTACTTTTTAAGTTTTGAAAGTCACATTCTACACTTAGCTAAAAGAACATATCAGTTATGATATCAATTATTCACCCCTGAGATGAGATATTATGGTTGAATAAAATTACGTTTTCAAGGATGCAGTTTAATTAACATTAATTATTACTATAAAATACGCAAAAACACAAGTATCTTGAAAAAAAAATTAGTTCATATTAAATATAAAAGTTAAAAATTTATTTAAATTAAAAAAGATGTGTACATATCATTATAAAGTGAGTATAATAATGGTCAATTTAAACAATTTTCATTGCAGTGGAAATCCATAATCCGAAAACACTGTATTCCAAAGATTCAATAATCCAAACAAAAAACATTTACGAGCTATAATCCGTACAAATCTCTTTAATGCGAAATCTCCATTAATTCAAACAAATCTCTTTAAGGCTGATTTACCCGATTCTGAAGATAGGGAAACGCAATGTAAACTTTACTCGGTTTTTATTCAATAACCGCTCAATATTTTTTGATCGGGTTTTTACCAAAAATTTACCTACAATGTAGTGTATGATGTAATGTTTTTAAAAAATAATTTTTAACGTTTGAAACCATAAAAAACTTAATTTGCAATAGGATCGCTTACTATGCTTTTATTCATTTATTTATCAACGTATATTTTTTTAAACATTTTTCCCGTAATCTGTGCGTCAAATGCTATGATGTAATGTAAAGATTTTTTTTAGAAACGAAAATTTCAACTTTAAATTAAGTTTTTTATGGTTTCAAACGTTAAAAATTATTTTTTAAAAACATTACATCATACACTACATTGTGGGTAAATTTTTGGTAAAAACCCGATCAAAAAATATTGAGCGGTTATTGAATAAAAACCGAGTAAAGTTTACATTGCGTTTCCCTATCTTCAGAATCGGGTAAATCAGCCTTAATCTGAACAAGAAAGTTCTATGTACTATTGTGAGGTAATTGGCACAGTAGGTTTTTCTTGTTTAAATAGGACTTTCTCCATAGTACTCTCTTCCATCGCTGTAATATGCCAAAATTCTTAAAAACCCGCCTACTTTATAATTCAATTATTTATCTCACAATAGTGCATACTAAAATTGAATATGAAACGTTCTTGGGGAATTGGAAGGTGAATATTATAAATGAGATGTTACAACAGGTCCGGTGTAGAAAAATTCTACAAAGATCAACAAACACTTTTATTATTATTTAATATAAAGAGTAATAAAAATCCTGAATATAGTAACTGATATCATCACAAAGGCACCCTAAATGTTTTGATGTTGCAGTTTTGCTGAAAGTGTTTATGCAGAGATTAGGGGAGAGATTGCTCACAGAAGCACATGATCACCCCTGTAAAGATGCGCCGTGCAGTGGCATTTGTTTGAAATAGGGGCATAAAATGAATTGCTATTAAAGACGGTAAAGAAGATCTTAATTTATGTTATTTCTAGGTCGGTAATGTTGGGATTTCTATGTTTTGCCACAAATATATGAAAATATAATTTGATTTAAACAGAAATTCTACATTAATTTCTTTATTAATTAATTGTCTTTAATATAAATGAATCATATAAATAAATAAATAATTGCTTTTTAGGCAAATAAGACTAAACGTAATTGTTTCGTTATTGCTATTTATGTTTAATAACAAATACATACATTACATGTAAATTAATATTTATAGTTAATTAAATTATAAATTTAGACCAAATACATTTTACTATGTTCATTTGTTACTGTAGATTATATAGTTAAGATTTGTTTAGTAAAAACGGGTTGGACGATGGACGTCTTTCCAGAAAATGTGGAGAAACTCGAGATCAGGTGAGACATTAACACATGTCGTTATGTGGTAGCTCCTGATAGCTCTGTCTAATAAATGTTGTTTGGCGTGCAAGCATGAGACAGAGATACACACTGCATTTCGTTGCAGGTTTCTGATAAGCACTGACCACATATGTTTACACTATTCCAAATTGAATTCAATTTTATTTATTCGTTACTCCAGTTATGCAGCACAAAATATGTTAGTGGCAATAACAGTACTTTTTAGCGAAGAATGATGTAGAATTGTTTTCTAAATTAATAATTTGGAATAAAGGTTTTAAATTAACATGGATTTATTCAAGATTTGCATTTTATCATATTTTAGATTTTATAATAATGTCATTAATAAGAAAATGAGAAAGAATGAATTTTTTTAAAAGAAGAAACATGCATTCCTTATGCAAAACAATATTTAGAAAAAACTCATGGGACAAATTGTTTATTCAAGAAATTTAGAACGTTAAATGTTAGTCAAAAATAACAAATAATTACAAATAATTAAATATTTTCACCATTAATAAAAGTGTTAAAATTAAAATCTTTTTTAATTGTTGGTATCTAAGTCAGTAATCAGCATTTTTCTTCACATTAAGAATATTTAAATCTCTACCTTAATTTTTAAATGGGTGGCGCAACAAGACTTTAATTAAGGGGGAGGGGGCTAATTCAAACAAAGTTTTTATTTTGTTTTTTACTCCATTCTCAAAAACTTCGATTTTCCTTTTGCAAAATAGTGAGGAAAACTCATTTTCCTTATCTAGAGAGGAAAATTGCAAAATGGAGAGAAGAATTTATTTTCCCTATCCAGAGAGGAAAAAAATTGCAGTGTTGCACAAGTTTTATTGCCCGGCGATTAATTGATCGGGAAGTAGATTTTCATCATTTATGTTGTTTGAGGAAACAACATAAAAAGCAACAGCAAAAGATTTGAATTTAAAATTTCATATCTATTTGATTTTTGCAAATTTAGTAAAAGTTGTTACCATCCTACAAACATAAAAATTCCTAGTTTGATAAATATAAACGTCCTTGGCAACGCCAACAATTCTGAATTAAAACTAATTTTCTACTTGTACATATTCTCGTGAAAAATAAAATCTTGTATGGATTACGACTATTACGAGCGTTACTAGATGATAATTCCCATCGGCCGATTTCGTCGCCTTCTTAGCGTTATCTTAACGCCCTTGGTACATAAATAACTATTCTGGTTGTTCAAGAATTGCGTTGTGATATTAACAATAATTGTTTGACATTAGTCATAGAATATCGGCTAACTGGATAATCTTGCTTCGGTAGTTACTATAACAATCCGATAGAGAAACAATGAGTTATGGTTTATAACTCACGCTATGTAGTTCCCTGCACATTACTTGCACGAAGGCACTTGAATAATGAATATATAACCCAATAGAAGTAGATAATAGTTATTTATGGTATAAGTGAGTTAAGTAAAATATTATCATTAACTCGCGTGTGCCATACAATGTTTTATCCAGCGCATCTTTATTTAAGTTCAAATGTTGAATTTGCAATGTATAGTTTAGTCTGTAGTTTTTGTCAGTAATAAATTTGATGTTCTAACCCCATCACTGAATTCTAATAAAGTAATAACATTATGCAACTTATACTGGTGATTGGTTGCTATCTACAATAGCTAGAATTTGTTTGTAGAAATCTTGGATTGCATAAACATTTATGTAGTACATATATTGTATTCATCTGGTCAACAACATTGAGTCAATCCATATGAAAGCGCCAAATTTAGAAATAAATTGTTGCTTGACATTTTTAAAAATTTTTTATATTTTGCATAAAATATTCGTAATATATTGCCTATCAAAAATAGCAAAGAAGTTTTTTTTTGCAAGTATTGGTATTCTTGTGGCGGTCATTTTTCTTCGGTTGCGCATAGCATTTTTGACCAAAATCGTCATTTACTATTTAATTTAATAGCTTCTTTACTTTTAGAGCTATCGTGTTCAAATAAATACCATTCTTTTCTACATGAATTGCTCTACGTCTCTGATAATTAAAGCTTTAGCTATCCCTTGTGCAAATGCATGAAACAGCATAATTTTTCTTATGAATGGTAACAGTCTCAGACTCGCCAATTTTGAAACCTGAGATTCTCGTCTTCTTTTCCAAGGGGCTTCAAACATAGCCCAAACTTTAAAATTGTCAGCTTTTTAATTCTAATATCTCAAAAGGGACAGTTCTTAAAATTGTAATATTTTTACGCAACAATCTAGTCTTAGGGATAAGTCTGCCGTAAAAATCTAAACTTGCAGACTAACGTAGCTTTAAAGCTGTGCCACTGCAAAGTAACGCGAAAATACGACCATTCTTACTTGCGAACTTGTACACAAGAGTTGCTTTAAAATAATTTTAAATGTGTAAGAAAATTGTCATATTTATTTTCACTACAAGTAGATAACATCCAAGGTTGTGAATATACTCATTAAAGGAAATTTTTAATTTCGTTATTAAAGATTCAGTCATTTCACCGGTTTTTTTAATAATGCGCAATGTGTTTGAATTTTATTCAACTTTGTAATTGTTGTAACTGGAGGTAAATTTAATGAATGGCATACTAAATTTGCTGTATAATATGTATCACCAAAATTTTTTTGGGGTCGCAAACCAAAGTAAGATTTCTTTCAAAGATTACCATTGACAGTACAAGTTCTGTTGAAAACGTATGAAGAAATGAAGAAGATAATTCCAAATTTTGAATTAGCTTGTGGGTTATGTAATCAAGATTCTGTTGAACACCTGTTTTCCAAATTACGTCAACGCGGAGGACATAATCCAAACCCTACTGCAAGAATGGTACGATTATCTCTAAGACATATTTTATCAACGGGATATGTAATATGTACAAGCTAGTGATAAGGCAAATGTTCAATGTGAGAATGCAGTATCTTTATTACAATCGCAATCTATGGTTTCTCAACAATTTCACCAAGCAGATGAATTATCTTCAGGTGAAATAACATTACAAGACGAAGACAAAGAAGAAGGTTTGGAATTTGGCGCAAACTTAGTTAATGACATGA
This sequence comes from Agrypnus murinus, assembly GCA_929113105.1. Taxonomy (NCBI): domain Eukaryota; kingdom Metazoa; phylum Arthropoda; class Insecta; order Coleoptera; family Elateridae; genus Agrypnus; species Agrypnus murinus. The sequence continues at coordinate 11,192,701 of OV816023.1, read as the reverse complement.
ATGACATCCCTCTATGAAAGAAATGCTATCGCATTTTTTGCTGAATATGTAGCTCGTCAATGTGTGGACAAAACGCAATGTGAAGATTGCCAAAAACTAATATATATATACCTCTTAACGGAATAAAAGGAGGATATAAAAAATATCATCATTTATTTACTGAATTATTAATTATGAAACTATAAAATATGCATTTCTTTTTGGAATCTTGGATTGTACCTATAAACATTTATACGTACATATTGAAGTCATCTGGTCAACCACATTGTATTTAACTGTTTTGTCCGCAAAAATCGTTATCAAAAAAAAGAAATTTCATGCGGTATATATGTTATTAATCGATTAATTGTCACTTAATCGACTGAATAAAGATTATTATTATTTATTCTTTATGTTACCTATTGCTTTTTAGCGGTCTTTCTTTTTTTACAATACACCGCGCGCCGTCCTTAAACGGCACGTAATTGTAAAAATTCGTGTTTGAAATAAATACATTCTGTTTATATTCAGTTTATGTTTAATTATCATTTTATCATTAACCACAGATTATGTTTTTTTATTAAAAAAATTATTAATATTAAACTTAATAAATGAGTAATATGTTAAATGTTCAATAAATAGTTACTAAAATAAAATGTATGATATGATAATTCTAATAACATAAGTAGGTAATAATTATTGTTTGACGTTTTAATAGTTATTTATGTATGTACTAATGGAGTTGTGAGGGGCGATGTTCCATAAGGAATGGAAGTCGCCAGATGGGCATTATCATATAAATATAAAAATGGTGCCGTGGTGGCTTTGTTTTACTACTCATATAAGATTTTGTTTTTTACAAGAATATGTAGCAGTAGAAAATTAGTTGAAGTTTATATGTATTTATTTTGAACGTAACGGTTGTAAGTTAATGGACTTGTTTATGTTTATATATTTCGTATCACGGTATCACAGATACAAACAACACATAATACCTATAAGTGAAAAATAAAACTTTAAAAGGAACATTCGATTCATATATTACAGGAATTGATTATACGACACAACGCTGTCTTATCTTATTTTACAATCGTTCATCGCGTGCCCCTAGTTCGGTATGTTTGATGTTTAGATGGCGTTAATTCCGCATGAATCTTAATTCAAGGTACTCGCCAGTGAGCAATCTCTCCCCTAATCTCTGGTTTATGTAATGACATCATCTACCTTAAAACTTTTTTTAAATTTTGTTATTATATACAATTTGTATACGAGGAGTCCATATCTCATTTAAAATGTCAAAATGTGTTTTAACTATTGATTTAAAACATGATGTTGGTAAATCGACAGTCACCGATGATAGCTCACCTACAGTTCACGAAAGAAAAACAAAACTAAAATCCTAGAATACGTCTCGTCTACTGACAAAGGTACAGAAAATAGAAAAACACTGAAATTAAGATCAAGAAATGCAAGCACACACTATGGAGGAGAAAAGAGAAGGAAAACTTCAGTACTTCACTCTAACAACAAGAAACAGCTATTATGTATATTAGAAAAAAAATGCGGGGCATCTTTTAAATAACAAAAATAGAGTGTGCAAACTTCACTGGGGCGGTGCTCATATTATTACTGACAAATAGTACGAGGATAGATTGCAATGTTTCTAGAATAGACCACAAGATGGCGTTATGCGCGCGTGCTGATAACTTGTTTTGAAAGTGCCATTGTTCGTAAAACAGTGGTCAAATTTTCAAACGGATTGGATATAAACACACGCCGTTACTATCGATTCAAGTAAATAGTTTGTGCATTTTCCTAATAATGAATAAAAACGAGTTCCGTGCAGCGATAAAACATTTCTTTTTTAAAGGCTTAAATGCTAAACAAATAAAAACGGAGTTAGATGAAGTTCATGGTGAGTCTTCGCCTTCGTATGCAACAGTTTCAAACTAGGTTGCTAAATTTAAACGTGGTAGAACAGGCATAGAGGATGCACCACATTCTGACAGACCAAAAACAGCTACCGATGAAGAAACAATTGAAAAAGTCCATGAAATCGTGATGAAGGATCGCCGAATAAAGTTGAGAGAGTTAACAGAGAAAGTAAGCATTTCATACGACCGTGTACATTGCATCTTACATCAACATTTGGACATGAGAAAGCTTAGTGCTAAATGGGTGCCGCGTCTGCTTGACAATCAATCAAAAGCGAGTTTGAATGACCATTTCTCAGCAATGTCTAGACATGTTCAAACGTAATGAAAAATATTTTTTGTGACGTTTTATAACTGTTGACGAAACGTGGATTCACCACTACACTGCGGAGACTAACGAGCAGTCAAAGCAATGGACAAAACGTGGTGAGTCAACTCCAAAGAAGGCAAAGACGATTCCGTCAACTGTCGAGTATTATGCGTTATTGGACAGACTGAACAAAGAAATCAAAGCTAAAAGGCCTCATTTGGCAAAGAAAAACGTCTTATACCACCAGGATAATGCCTCATCCCACAAGTCGGCAATTGCAATGGCGAAACTGCACGAACTACGATTCCAGTTAATTGAACATGCACCCTATTCACCAGACTTGGCTCTGTCGGACTTCTTCTTGTTCCCAAATCTCAAGAAATGGTTGGCTGGAAAGAAATTTTCATCGAATACTGAAATCATCGAAGCTGTAAATGGATATTTTGAAGGTTTGGATAGTTCTTATTTTTGTGAAGGGTTGAAGAGTCTTGAAAAGCATTGGACTAAATATGTAGAGCTGAAAGGAGACTATGTAGAAAAAGAAATACGATTTCCCCCAAGAAGTTGTTTTTTCCGTCTTGTTCTAGAAATCTTTCGATCTATCCTCGTAATTCTTAAGCGCTTACTACTATGCAGTATGAATTACGTTGCAATAAAATTACAAACATATTTAATTTACAAGTTGGAATGAGTAGGTTAAGAATTAATTGGCTTAATGTTATTTCAGCAGATAAAGAAATATAGATAACAAAAAAAAAATCAATAATCTGAAGTCAAACATTCAATTTTAATATCAATACCACCCTTTGAAACTCTTTGCGGGGTATCTATGACAGATATAGTCAATCTATACATCAAATTATAGATAATTGTATCCTATAGTAAAACTTCTTTTTCCATTTTTCGATAAAGGCAGCCGTTTTCGAGAAAAATGGAGAAATATAAAAAATGTACATTTGAGAGTGTGGTTTTGCGGGGGTTGAAACTCATTTGCCAGAAGTCCAACAAGTGGATTATTTTTCTACATTGGCTACATTTTGCCGCAAAGAAATCAAGTTTAACATAAAATATGCATGAACACTGAAATGTGACCGGACTATAATTACGTTTTATAATCCGGTGAATAGCTGTCTAATGTATCTATAAAATTCCTTACCTTTATAAATATTTTATGATGATCGATGACTCGAATTCGGTTGAATATCCATAGTTTTACATACCCAACCAACAATATCTACATTTTCTGCTTCTGATTTTTTTATCCACTCATGATTCTAAAAACAAGATAAACGTAATTATTATTAAGTATTATACAAATACAAAAAAAACTTACCATTAAAGTTTTCAGATCAGCCCTTTCTTCAGGATGCTTCTTTAGGCATCGATCAACAAAGTCTTTAAATTCATCACTGAATATTCCTGATGGTAGTTTTGGAGGAGGTTCATTAACTATATAATCTAATAATTCAAAAATTGCCATTGGTCTTGGACCATTTGTGTGTCCAGGCGAATCACCATCTTGATGAGGACCAAATATTGCTGCTAATGTTTTTGCATCAGGTGGAGGAATAGGATACATGCCTATTGCCATTTCTACTAAAGATAATCCCAGAGACCAAATATCACTTTGAACTGAATAATGAGTACCTTGTAACCTCTCCGGCTAAAATAATTATTTGTTGTACAATGTCAGTGTCTTTGTTTTATTCGTTAAGTAAAGCTTGGATTTATATTAAAAGTGTCTGTCAAATGTTAGTAAGCAATAAATAATCCCTTTTTCTACAAAATTAAGAATCTATCACATTTAAGAATTTTAAGACATAAGGTAAATGTCCCAATTAATGAAAAAGTAAGTTTTCTCTGTATTATATTAAATACCTTATCAGTAACCAGCTCAACATGGGTAAAAGTGATATTTCAGAAAGCATTGATATTTTCTTTATTCAAAAACAATTTTTGTTTGTAATCGTAACATTTTTAAATAAATGATTGCTTAAATTTAAATTATATGAATGTCTCAACTACTAACACGTAGCTTCACATTAAACCAATTAGTGACATGTGACAGTTGCTATTAATAATAGCTACCTTTCTTAACAAAGACCAATCTTGACCTCAAATAGTGGCAATGTAGACACAAAACAATTTTATATCGAACTTTAAAATATCTTTGTGTATCTTTGCTATACGGATACTTTCCTGAACACTTAAAACATGCCTTTATTGTGTCTGTACAGAAAAAAACAATCCTAATGAAATTAGTAACTATTGACCGGTAGCCTTACAACCAGCGTTTTCGAAAATATTTGAAATAATATTTTATGATAGACTTTTCGAGTTTTTGAATAGAAATAAAGTGCTCTCCACACAACAGTTTGGTTTTAGAAAAGGTTGTTTCACACAGGAAGCTGTTTTCTCATACATCATAGATATTCTCATGATAGATATGGCGTGCGTGGTCCGGCAGCGTCTTGGATTAGATCCTACCATCTGATAGGGTGCGGTCTACTATAATTAATTATGATAATATAAAAACCTCATCTAGCAGCCTAACTGTTCATAAGGGTGTCCCTCAAGAAAGTCTTCTGGGACCCTTATTTTTTATTGTCTTTATCAACATAACCAAACATTTGATCAACTCTTTTCTGATACTTTATGACGATGACACCTCAGCAATTGTCTCAGTAAAAACAGTAAATGAATTGTGTGAAAAACCAGCTGCCTATGTTTTAAGTATGACACACTAGTGTCGTTTAAACGGTGTAGTATTAAATTTTTCAAAAACTGAATGTATGTTATTTTCACCTCAAGGTGTTTAATATGACTACTCCCTACTTATACCCAGTATAGTTGGTTCAATTAAACAAACCAACTCTACAAAGTTTATAGGTTTACATGCAGATAGTAACTTATCATGGATTGTTCACATTGACAAAACTGTTAAAAAACTGAGTGTCCAGAATTTTATAATCTATCAGTTGTGTGATATTGTTAGCTTCATTACATTAAATCTTATTACTTCTCTTGCATACACTCTGTAATTAAATATGGTACACTTTGTTGGGGAAATTCTACTAAAATTAATGACGTGTTTATATCTCAAAAGAGAATATTTGCAGTTTGTTAAAGCTATTCTTGGCAGCTTTTTCTAAACAACATTTTATTGGTACAAAAATTTAACAGTTCATTGCTTATATATTTTAGAAGCGGTGTGTTATATTAAAAAACACGTAAGTCAGTTTTTCAAATGTTGAGACATAACAAATGTATCAACGTGTTAGTTAGTTAGATTCTTTATTTCCATCATATATGATGTTATTTAGATACATTTGGTTGCTTACATGCTAAAATACTAATTACTACCTACCGCTATATTTAATCTGTAAGTACAGGTATAAATCAATTTAGTTTACATTACTTCTAATAAAATTACAACAGTTTCACTTAAATTCTCTATTATTTTTAAATTTTTAACATCTTGTGGTAGTTCATTATATAATTTGAACCCCTTATAGAATACATTATTTTGTGAGGATGATTTTTTATGCAATGGTATACTAAATTCATTAATATTTCGAGTGTTATATTCATGGTATTCCCTGTTATACGTCATGAATTTTGACATGTAATGTGGTAACTGCCCGTTTTTGTGCCTCTGAAAATTTATACATAGCCCCATTCCGATTACAACCAGTCAATAGAAGTCCAGTTGTTAACTCCATACGATTGTTTAATCACTTACCAATCCACATTAGGAATATGATTTATAATATTTTTAAAAGAACTGTCAAGATATTTTTAACAAAGAAAGCTTATTATTCAGTAGGTACAAGAATTTCTAATCGATAATATTAATGATATGTAATTTACAAATATCTCTCAATACTCTAAAATTTTATGTATGATTATCTAGATTTATATTCTTTATATTACTCTTTATTTATTCTTGTTAACGTGTTTTTATCTATTTATTATTGTTCTTATGACGTGTACACTTATTGTAACTTTGTTGTACATTTTTCTATAACTGACAGTTTCCGATACTGTATAATAGTCAAAAGGAATTTAAAAAAGAAATACACAAGAGGAATTTTCAAAATAAGACTGCCTCAATTAAAGTATTATACGGGGGGACCCCAGCAAGTTTTAAGTTTTTACAAGACATACCAGATTCAGATCTTAAGTCTATATCCAACAAACTAGTTACACTTTTGGCACTTGCTAAAGAAAAAAGAATCCAAATAATCCCGTTAATAAAATATCACAGCACACTACAAGGTTTCTTAAACTTAAATCTAATACCAAAGTGTTTATAAAATTATTGGCTTTCTAAATGTATGATAATCAGGTTTAGGATTTGGGTGCACGATTTACACATCCGTGTTGTCGCAGACTGTACGCACGAGCCGCCTTAGTCCCCCACCTTTTGTATTAAACATTTTTGATAAGACATGCGTAGTTTTAATAAATAGCAAACGTTTGAATAAAACTTGTTTATTGTACAATTTGCAGTTTAATATTAACTTGCAAATCTAAATTTACAAGTTTCGTAGAATTATACATTGCTATTTCATATTATCTACTGTTGATATCTTTTTCTCTTTTTACCATCATCATTTTTAGTTTATTCTATATTTTTCAGACTTTGATTAAAATTCTAAGTTGTTATAAGAAACCTATAGCTCATTAAATTAGAATTGAATGTTTAATTATCTGTTCCTATGTCATTAGAGCAAATGCAATATTTTAATTTATTACTTATTAAAAAAACCTTATTTACAGAAATTTTCGTTATTGAAGAACAATTTATATCTAAATTTCTGTTGTGTCAGAACAAATAAACTGTTTTATCTTACTGTTTACAAAAATGATGTTTTTTTATTGAAACATTACATAAATACTTTTATTAATTTTATGAAACCTGGCAATGCCTTCTTCCAAATAAACAAGTTCTTTTATTAACTATTAAATTTTAATCAGACGATGCATGCATAGCCGAGAGTTCATATCAAACTACGTGTGTGATTTCCCCTTCTTAACAAAATAGTTTAAAAGGTGTCGACAGTACACTCAGGTTCCAAAATTCTCTAATATTTAGCCACTCCCGCATACTGAAATCGTAAGCTTGATGATAATTATTGTCTAAACATTTGTGTAATTGGAGAAATTTAAGTTTTTCAGTAATACTTTTAATATATAAAATAAAATATATCCTCTTTATCGTTCAATGTGAAAGATGTTTTATTATTTGTAACTGTCGGTTGACTTACCTGGTTTTTCAATTCTTTAATCTCATTTTTCATTCCATCCATTCATTTTAAAATAGATGGACACATTTTTAAACCTGTTAAACAATCTTCACAATAAAATTTTAATGATCGTTTTCTTTTTAAGTTCATTTCCTTCAGCTCAGATGCTGTTAGATCTGAGCATTCACGATGGATGGAACGTCCATAACTGTCACACAATATGATTGAATCATTAGTGTGAGTATTACACCTAATACATTCCATTTTTACATTATTTTGAAAAATGGTTGAATACAATCCTGTATTTAATAACAAGTACTTATCAATAACTTTATAGTTCCAGATGTAGATATTTCCAATTCTGATCTAATTGAGAAATTCATCGAAAGACAAAATCGACCTTCAAATATTATTAGTATGTATATTAAATGTGAATGAATCGAAAATGAAGTCGCAACAAGAATGTAACTCTGAAGACATCAATACTGTCTTAAACATCCTTGAAAACTTTGATATAGATAAAAAAAATTAAGGTCTTTAGACTTGGCAAGTACTCACTATCAACAATAAGACCCATTAAAGTAATTCTACCTTCACCTGAAGCTGCAAATTTAATGTATTAAAAAATAGAAATCACATTAAAAAACAAGTGTAAAAATGCATATGGATCAAACCATTGCTCAAATGAATTAATGAGTTACAAAATTTAGTTGATAATGGAGATACAAATAAAACTATTAGATTTATTTTTATTATTAATTTCATAATTGGAACGAGTAGAGTTTTTATATTAAAATAACGTTTCGAGGGTGGATTCCCTTTTTATCAAATATATTTTATCATATATGGCTAATTATTGTACTATATTGACTTATAATTAATTAATTCAATTTTTACATATCTGTTTTTATTGGTTGAAAATTTAATTAAATAAGATGGTTAGTTTTGTCATTTTGACAAGTAAGGATGGAATGATTCCTCAATTGTTGAACATAAGCATGCAGTATGTTGAGAGTAATTCAATCTCAATTGTTAATCAATCTGGTTCAGAAAAAATAATGTTGTCAGTCTGTAATACAGCTAACAATTAGTAAATTCAAAAGTGAATTAGATAAAAACAAATATATTGAGTGTGTCGTCAAAAGAAGAGCTTTTGAAACTATTGATCGATCAGTGCTATTAAAGAAACTCGAACAGTATGGAATTGGTGGTTGAGTGACTATCTTAGGGAATGCAAGCAAAAAGTTTGTTCTAACAATAAAATATTAATAGAAATTAAAACAGAAGCAGGAGTCCCACAGGGCAGTGTGCTTGGACCTCTGTTTTTTTATACTGTACCTAAATGATTTGAAGCGATATGTAGATTGCAAATTCATTAACTTTTTTGCTGACGATACCTTGATAGCCTGCAGTAGCACAAATTTAACAGATGCAATAATGAAGATAAACAAGACATTCGAAAAAGTTGATCAATACCTCAAAATAAATAAATAAAAAATAAAGATTCTAACACCGATATCTACAATGTTAGGTTCTCCTCAATGGTTTACAGTGAGTCAACGTCTTTACTATTTTACAATGATTTTTATATACAAAATGTTTCATTTGCTAGCTCCATCATATTTTCAAAAATTTATTGGTTTTCATAGAAACCTACATGATCATAATACAAGAAACATCAACAATATTTATGTAAATAAAACAAATTATGCTAGTTCAATGAACTCCTCGGTGGGTAAAGGATTTGTATTGTTGCCAAATGATTTAAAAGTCTGTGTCACTTTTAATAGTTTTAAAAATCTAGTTTTAAGAATCTGAAAAGGTTTATAAAAAATATAAAGCCAGTATGAGTATCATAAATAAATTATTCATGTTTGTCTTGTGCGCTAATTATATTTCTTTATATTACATGTTTATACTATTTGTTCTTTATATCTGTATACATATGTTCTTGTTCTTGTACTATTTATATTCATTGTTTATATTGTTATATATTAGGTTGTAACCTACTTAAATAAACGCATTACTATTATATTATTATTATAAAATGTTCAAACTTCAGGAATCGAAGTCAAGTTTGAAGATTTTCATCCCGGATCCGATAAAAACTTCAAAACCAAAACGATGTCAACCATGTTTGTATCTTCCATACTTTAAAGCAAATCCTAACTTATGTGTGGCCTACTCTTAAAAAATATATCTCTTTTACCAAAGATCTAAAAAATATCTCTGTTTTACCAAAGATCTAAGACATTGGAGCGCTGATCGTGATGCCCTTTTTATCACATATACAAAACCTTACCGAGTTGTATGCAAACAAAGTCTCAGTCAATGGGTTAAAGAGCAGCTGGGGTAGACATTGTTTTTAAGGCTCATTCAATTAGGCATCCGGTCACTTTAGCTGCTGCCAGAAGGGGTCTGTCGGTAGATGTTATCAGAAAAGCCGCAGGTCGGAGCAATTCCTCCTTAACATTTAACCGATTTTATAACAGGCATCTTATCCAACCAAATAATTTTTTGCAAATCAGTTGTTGAGTTGGATGAAGTGACTTCGAACAAATCCGATTGATTATTTAATGGTTTTTTTTATTATAATAATTTATAATAATAGTTAGGTTTATTACATTTTTACCAAAAAAAAGTTATAAAGTTTTATGTAAAAATCTTATGTTACTTGTTTCGTTGGGTATTCAAATAAATGTTCAAAATGTTCTAAAAATTTTTTTAGAAGAATGATACCACCCAGTTCCCTGGGGTTGCCATTAAAACCTTTACTTTAAACAAAATGAGTTCGCTGGACTGTTAATGCAGAGAATGTTGGTAGTGGGGAGAGCGTTGTTCTTTAAACCTTGTGCACAAGAGCATAGAAGCACGTACTACCTTGTAAATTAGGTGATATCTTCGGACTGGACCCCTCATATAATTATGATCAAACTTCAGGTAAGTTCCTTTGATCTAGTAATTTTCTTTGCAGTATCTGCGTTGTTAGTTTGTTCCAACATGAGATCAACTGAAAGTCTTAAACCACATGCAATAACACAATTTGTTATTGTTTGACATCGAAGATTACAACAAAGTATTCATATGCAGGTAAGTTGGGTGTAGAATAGAATAAAACAGTGTAATTTACTGACGAGATATGGCCATAAAATTTTCAAGTGCATACAACAAAGCATATACCTTGAAAATCTTATTTTGTATAACTGTAAACTTGTGTTAGAGGTCACAAAGAACTTGAAACTACAATAGGTGACCTTTCAGTTGCCGAAATCTTGTGACAATATTAATGGTTATTACACATTTATTATTATCACAGATTCCCTGCCGTAAAAATAAAACAACTCACAACGGTGATTCACTACCTAATGATCGGACTTTGGGGATAAGCTTCTCTGGTCATTAGAAACAAAAAACATTAGTAACATTTTTTGATGACCGTAGAAGATAGACAAGATCAAGAAAAGAAAAGGACTGTAAGTCAACGATGCCCTGAGTCAATTGAGAAAGAAATAGAACATAGAAATCTCGTAAGTAAAACATCTGGAGAAAAGTAGGTACTCAAAAAATGGCAAGGTCTGGACGCAGTCTACTAACAAAGCTAAATCCAGAACAAATAATGAACCAAAACAATTACACACCAAAGAAAACCAAATTCACATAACAAACCAAACAGCAAAAAGTAATGGACCGAACTCCACAAACAACAAAACTGGCATGGAAAAGGAAATGAGTTAAATACAACAAATGTAATCAACCACAACTACAAGAACAATAGACTAGCGTCCTATTATTTTAATGAAGCTAAGAAAATGCAATCACTGACAACACAGGAACAAAATATCAAACAAATAAACACCAAAAACAAACGCTATATTAAAACTGGAGACAGTCTAGAAGCCGATGAATGTAAAAAAACTGTGAGAACACAACCAAATAACAAACCAAAGACACAACAAAAAAAACAAAGTAAAAAAACCCTATTTAAAATTAGGATCCTGGAATGTAAAAACACTGCTTCAAGCAGGAAAAATGAATGAAGTTATGGATGAATTAGACAAATGGAAAATGGACATAATCGCAATCGGATAAGATGGAAAACCATGGTAAAGTAGAAAAACAAAAAATGACCTTCTGCTACAGAATATGGTGAAGAATTCAATAAAAAATGCCATTCTACATTTTGCACCAATAAACGATAGAATAAACAAGATGAGAATCAGAGGCAAATTTTGCAACATAAGCATTGTGAATTTATATGCCCCAACCGAAGACAGCGAAGATGAGATAAAAACAGAATTCTACGACAAACTACAAGAAACGTTACACGAATTACCTCTACAAGATGTGAAAATCCTTATAGACGATTACAATGGAAAGATAGGGAAAGAAAAAGTTATAGAAGGGGTTGCCGGAAAATTTGCATTACACGAACACTCTAACAATAATGGACTAAGAATATGTGAGCTAGCTGCAAGTAACAATCTAATAATTAGCTCAACGGTTTTTCAACTTAAGAATGCCCACCTACGCACCTGGAAGATACCAGGAAAACAAAAATGCAACCAAATAGATCAGGTTCTCGTATGCAAGAGATGAGCATCCAACATAAAAGATGTTAGAGCTTATAGAGAACCTAACTGTGACAGCGACCATTACTTATTAGCATAGAATAATTAATATAAGTAGAAGCACAGCTGCAATATTTAAAATGTAACCCAAAAATGTACCCGACAATAGATGGCTAGTAAACTAGCCATCTATAGGACGGTACAACAGTTTTCAATATGTTTCTAACGCAAGAAATATTTGGTTGTAGAATTGACGTACTTTATACTTTTGACCTAAACTGGTACTACAAAAACAAAACAAAAATGTTTTGATAGCAAGTGTGTTTTATGATTCATGAAAAACGATCCCTTTGTATGTTTCCTTTATGTATATCTGTAAGTATAAATGAACATTAAAAAATATACTCCCATTTAATTTTTGTGTAGAAAGAATGCTCTTCACCCTCTCACACATTATAAACATTGTTAGCATAATAATAATAAATGCATGTCTCTCAATAAGTTCTAAAATGACCATGGGTTTTAAAACTTTATCTAATTTAAACTAAAACACGCCTTCCACTAAAAATCCCATAATCTTGAAAGCTTAAAACGTGTGATCATTTAAATTCTGTTTTCATTACCTTTGTTTTCGATCACAACCTAAAAAATGAACTCTAGCTAATTATAAAAATTACACTATACAGGGTGTGTCACCGCCTGTCACGACGAGTTTTAGTTAGAAGAATATAGGAGTTGCGATTTGAAATTTTGGAGGTAATGGTTTCGAGCTACGTAAGCAAAATTTTAGAAGACGGTACTAATTAATTATGTTAATCCAAAAAAGGCATAGACGGAAAACATATAAGACACGAATTATCAAACCAAGTGTTTAATCGATTATTTTCTTAATCGATTTATTCAATTATTTAAATAATCGATTAATTGAATAATCAATCAATCGATTAATCGATTTTTTTTAAATCGATTTTCGATTATTGATTTCTATAACCGCACAGTCCTAGTAGTAGACAATATTTTGTTGGATTGTTCTAAAGACAAAAGACGAACATTTGTTAAAATGCAATGTTTCCATACAAAATAACAAAATTGGACACGCGATGAAAAGACAATGGCTTTAAGTATTTTCTATAATATTACTACTTATAGTCCAGTCATTTAGAACAAACACAAGTTGAGGTAGTCTTTTACTGTGATTAAACACCCATTGGGTTGTATAAAAAAATGACTAGTACAGTGTACTCTCCTAACAATCAACTTGGCAATATCAGATTTTCATCAGACTAGCACCAAGAATAACAATAATATCGCCTGATGAATTTTACCAAAAACACGCCAAGGTGAAAGATGACTTGACCATGATCGCGTGCGGCTCTCAACGGATTTTTCTTAGCTACTTTATGGCAAATATGAGACTACAAAAGGTTATGTATAAAAGTTCCTCGAGCATTTACTGGTACAAACTGCTGATGCATGTATGACATTTTCTTTCTTCGATAACACAAATAGAAGGAGAGGTACGAAAAAAAAACCCAACAATTTTGGTAGGAAATTAAATAAACTTTATTTTTCCTAACCTCCTTCATCTCTATAAACTTAATAGTTTCTGAGAAAAATGACAAAAACCTCTAAGGGGCGTGGTTTATCCTTATTATCTCTTCGAGTTCACCTACAGGTGGTGACTTTTAGGGGGTTATTTAACAATCCACAAGGAAGACCTATGCAAAAATCCAAGCATTTACCTCAACTTTCCGCTATTTTTTCTGGACTATAATTGGGATTTAACTGGATTATTATAGGTTACTATTAAAAAAAGTTAAATTGGTGTTACCATCCCTTTCCATAATAAGATCAGGCTTAGGGTTTTTCATTTCAACGATAAGTAGATACATGCTTTAAATACTCTATTAAAAACTAACATCTATGTGGATAATGAAGAAGTGTCTTTCAATGATATCAGAAAGTTTTTAATAAAAGTAAAATAAGCAACCCAGATCTTCAGTAACAAACTCGCTACAGGCTTAAACACAGCAGACCATACCGGCGAAATAAAAACCAGGACAATAAAAAACATGTCTTTGTTTAAAAACAAGAATAATTTAACTGAAAGTGCAACAGCCGGTTCCTAAAAGATAACAACCTCGTATCGCCGTCCAGTTTCTGTTCTAAACTCTAGGGTTGGAGATGTTGTAAAAGAACCATTCGAGTGGCTTTGTAAGTAAAGGAAGGGCAGTAAGTGCAAAAACAGTTAAGGACAGAAAAAACATTGCATAGATGGGTTCGGTACGCAATCAAACGCATGTTAGTGATTAGGGATGATTTACGAGAAGAGAAGTACAGTTTTATGTTTACATCTCGGAATCAAGATCCTTTGGAGAATCTATTTCTGCGATAACAGAAGCAAAGCATTTAGTTTCAACCCTAGTTGTGCTGCCTTCCAAATATCACTGCAATTTAATTTTTTATGAGGTTACAACAACCACCAGAAACAAAGAACTGTAAAACAGATGATAATGTTCCTTTAGATCTCGGCGAAGGAAAAGTATGTCAAATATCACTTACGGTATCTGAATCCTAACAAACATTCGAATCTTCAGCAAACGTTTTTTGGATAGTGACGTAGATATGGTATCTGTGCTAGAATTCGACGAATCTTTGGTAACTTGTTCAATTTATTACATATCTGATTATAAACACGTAGAATAATATCAGATAATATTTTAACAGGCAAGAGTAGCATCTTAGTTGAAGAAAAGAAACAACTGCTAATAGTATTTCGCGATTACGGGTGGGAATCTTCCAAGAAGATTCAATATATTTACTCAATATTTAATAAGACCCTGAGCTGATTTTTTGCAAGAATTGTTATAAAAGACCTTGGACATAAAAAAGATTATGTAGAGTAATGACATAGAAAATTAATATCTACGATAATTAATAGTGGTTTAGTGAAGATTACATCGAGAATTTGCTATAAAGTAACTATTTGTTGCAGATATTACTTTTTAAAATATATTTAAAACACAAGGTGTATTTTTGTTCCAGTTCCTTTGAGAGTTCCACCTGACCGATCTAAGCGATCTTTTCTTTAAACTGAAGCTTTCGCTGTGTAGATCAGCCAATACTATTTAATTTTTGTATTTTTTTTAATGTTTATATTTTTTATTTAAACAAATATAAAATGTTTAATTTGAGACGGGTGAATCGGACTTTCACTACTAGGGGCGCCCTCTCACTTTTTACGGTAGTGGGATTCGTAAGTACTCCCGCTTATAAATATAAAAGGGTAATGTAGCAATCCACTTCAAACATTAATAAACGGTTAATGTTTAAAGAATTGTTAGGTTACGTAGACAAAACCCGCATAGTTGAAAATTAGGAACAACAGATGAATTATTTTGACCCAATTAAGGGGTCACCCGGGGTCAACCAACGCAAATTACACAAATTACCTCCGATGACCCCAAAATTAGGTCAAAGGTCATTTGCAGCAGAATATTAGTTTTCCACGTCTTAAATAGTTAATTTTGAGATATTATAAACCGTATGTGTAATTTGCGTTGGTTGACCCCGGGTGACCCCTTAATTGGGTCAAAGGTCAAATCCCTTAAAAAGACATTTAGACAATGCAAAAAGGGTTCGAATAGTGAAAACCCCATTCAAATTGGTTATTCCGTCACTGAATAAAGTATGTACCAAGTTATTCAAATGGCGACTTTGAACGCCTTTTTAGGCGGGAAAGAATTTTTTTTTTTAAAACGAAACATGGTCCTCGGCTGCCTTTCACATGCCCAATTAAGGGATGCATTAAGGTTTTTCAACTTTGATTGTTGATACTGGCATTAGGACAAAATTTTCCAGCTTATGAAAATACCTTCTCATTTATGATTTTATTATGATCTATTACATACTATATGATTGAGGAATGAATTGTATTATTTATATTTATTTGTATTTCTTGCTTTTTCTAGAATTAACTAACAATTTTCAATGTATATTGCATACTTTTCAGACCATTCTTTTGGCAGTTTTGCATTCTTGTATCATTACATCTTATTAGGTATCTTGATATGGTTAAATATTTACATATGTGGTTTAATTGTATAATTATGATAAATGTTTTTGTAGTCTGAAAATAGATTTAAAGCTTATTTTTTATGCAAGTACATCAAATAAAACTGTTGCCTGTTAAGTACGGTTGCACGTATTTTTATAAATGAATTTGGTAAGATTCGGAATTTGAAACAATTCCATATGTACGTAATCGTGTAACTTGATCTGCATGTTTAGGCACACTTATCTTTGTTGAGTTTATAAAAACCCATTCTTAGAAAAATGTTTGCACATGGAAGTATAGTGTCTGTTTAATGAAAGACGCTTGTTAATTATACCAGCAAATAAATTCTCTGAAATGCAAATGATTTGTTAAACTAATGAAAGATTTAAAGAGTGCAGCACTACCTAGATATACCCCCTTTACTCTTCAGTATATCTGCCCCATATGCTGACTGGTTACTTAAATCTCCATAGCGTTATTCCTCTATTTATATTAATTACTCTATGTTTATTAGTTACCAAAATAAGGCAGAGGATATCAAACTCAAGACTCAACCAAATAAGTAGAAAAAATGGAACACTGATAAACTGAAAGCTGCAGAAATAAGAAAACATTATATGGAAGCAGGTAAAAGAAATATGCAAATGACACCCTCCTCAGAAAATATAAATCAGGAATGGAACACAATCAAAAATGCTATAAACACAGCAGCCGCTGCAGTCCTAGGAACGAAAATGAAAAACAAGAAGGAATATTGGTTTTCTGAACAATGTATCAAGGCAATAAAAGAGAAAAACAAAGCAAGAAGATGTCTTCAAGCCCCAGAGAGAGCCCCAACAGCTACGAGTTAGAGGACTACAAAGAAAAGCGAAGAATGGCAAAGAACTTATGCAAGCATAAGAAGATATCTACTCAAAACGAAAAACTAAAAGAATTAAAAAATAACTTTAACTATAAAAACACACGAGAATTCTATATGAACATAAAAAAAGAAGCAGTAAACTTCAAATCTAATTTAATGTATTGTAAAGATATGCAAGGAACAGGAACAGCAACAAGGACAGATGTCGGGAATACTTTTCAAAGCTATATATAAAAGAAGAAATAAACAGCACCGAAAAACAAGAAGAATACCAAACCGCAGAACAAAATGAAGATTATCCAACATACGAAGAGACAAAAACAATAATACAGATCTAAACGACAATAAATCACCAGGTGCAGATAACATAACCTCTGAACTAATAAAAAATCTACAATAAGAAGATTGTATGGTTTAATAAAAAGTGTATGGAACACAGAAGAATTGCCCAATGAGTGGAAGTGTGGTCTAATAATTCCCTTATATAAAAAAGGTGACGTAACGCTACGTAGCAATTACCGGGGAATAACATTACTAAACATAACTTGCAAAATCCTATCATTGCTAATTGCTGAAAAGCTTGAAAAATATTATGAAAAAATAGTTGGAGAGTATTAAACTGGATTTCGTAAAAATAGATCAACATCAGATAACATTTTTACGGTAAGACAATCATTTGAGAAATGTTATGAGCACGCTATCAACTTATATAATATATTCATAGACTACGAACGTGCATTCGATAGTATAAATAGAGAAGTGTTAATTTCAAGCTTAAAAAGCCTAGGCATACCACAAAAACTTATAAATCTTGTACAGATGACTACATGGATCTGAAGCAAAAGTATTAGTAAACGGGAAAGAAACTCAAGCTTTTAAAACCCTAAAGGGGTTCAGACAAGGAGATAATCTGTCAGCAATATTATTCACATTATTCATATTATTAACTTAGGATTGAAAGTAATAATAAGAAATACAAACATCAACAAACTATAATAACAAAAACCACCCAACTAAGTGCTTATGCTGATGATATTGTGTTGACAGGAAGAAATATAATAGAAGTAAAAAAAGAAGTGACAAAGTTAGAACAAGAATCACGAAAGCTAGGATTAACAATAAATACACAAAAAACAAAGTACATGGAACGTAACCGACAAGAATTAAAGAATCCCAAAGCCCATACCGCAAATCAATTACAAATAGCGGATAACCATAATGAACAAGTGGAAAGTTTCACCTATTTAGGCACACGAATTACAAAGAATGACAGCATAAGAGAGGAAATAATAAACCGAATACAACTAGGTAACAAATGCTTCTATAAATATAGAAAGCTAATGACTTCAAAGTTAATAACAAGCAAAACCAAATTAACGATTTACCAAACTATAATAAAACCAACAGTAATATACGGCTCCGAATCTTGGACTTTGAATAAAGTCAAAAAGCAGTTATTACTTAGATTTGAAAGAAAAATAATACGAAGAATATTTGGGGGAATAAAAGACAATAATGATATCTGGCTCAGATGAACAAATAAAGAAACCGAGAGGCTAATAAATAACCAGAACGTCGTTAGGTCTATCAAATCCCAACAGTTACGATGGTTTAGACATCTTCAAAGAATGAACAAAAGAAGGTTTCCAGAGTTAATATCAGATATTGACTCAGTGGACAGAAGAAGAATATGAAGGACATTGAGAGAATTGAAAGTTGAAAAAGAACTGATAGACGCAATAAGAAGTACATATGGAAAAGTTAGAGCAAAAATACAATTAGTAGGGCAAATATCAGAAGAATTTGAAATGAAAAAAGGAATTAAACAGGGAGATAGCCTAAGCCCTCTGCTTTTCATAATAATAATGGACAGGATAACCAAACAACTGAAAGAAAAACACAATCAGTCAGAAACAGTAATAGGATACAAGAACCTTGAAGCAATTAAGTTAAGCAGCCTCCTATACGCTGATGACATAGTATTAATAGCAAACACCAAGAATAAAATGCAAAAACTAATAAACGCATGGACAGAGGAAATAGAAAACATGAATTTGGAAGTAAACTCCAGTAAAACAAAAATCATGGTAGTGAATGAAAAACAAAAAGAAGAACATAGAAATATAGAAATTAAATGCAAAACAATATATTGGAAAGAGTATCAACGTATGAATTTTTAGGAAGTATAATAACGGAAGACGGAAGAATGGAAGCAGAATTAACAAATAGAGCAAATAAATCGACAAGAATGTATTATACTATCAACAAAACAATACTAGGACACAAAGATATAGAATTAGAGGTAAAAAAGAAAATTCACAACATGATAACAATACCTATAATAACATATGTCTGCGAAAGTTGGACAATAAGAAAGAAAGATGAAACGAGAATAAACGCAATGGAAATAAAACATCTTAGAAAGATAACAGGAAAAACTAAGTGGGACAGAATGAAAAATGAGGATATAAGAGAAATAATCAAACAGAAACCAATAATGGAAAAAATAAAAAAGAAACAATTAAACTGGTACGCCCACATAGTAAGAATGGAACCTAATAGAATAACAAGAATTATGGAAGCGGGAAAACCAACTAAAAAACAAAGAGGCAGACCCAGGAGAAAATGGATAGAACAAATCAAGGAAATGGGAGCAGAAAGGGGAGTGACATTGGAGGAATTAAAAACAATTGCAAGAGACAGGAAAATATGGAAAAAATGGATACAGGACTAGGGACTGGACATCCGATGCCCAAAAAGGGCATTAAGGATTAGTGAAGAAGAAGAAGAAGAAGAAGAAGAAGAATTTTGGTGACAAAAGTGCCTGTATATAATTTCACCAAACAATAGCGTTTAAAGATGTATTACATCAGAACTAGTCAAAAATCAGCCCTTAAAGTAGAGAACACATTAGGCTCCGGGATCTGAATCCTCGAAGTGAACCTAGGACCTCGTCCGCGACGTGAACCGGGTAATCACGTAATGTTTAAGTTTGCTGTAATTTATTGCATAAATATGAGGGTGTGTTTTTATATTCCCGGAATGGGGTGGGGGAAGTGACAGGTTGCTGAAGGGCGTGGCTTGGTAAACCAATCGTAAGGTCTAGCTTGATGTCTTATTACTATAAACACCGAACTGGATTATTATTGAATTAGTGGTATTTGAGTTATTGTCATTTACAACTTTGTATCAACTTCTTGCTACTTATATTGAAGAAACGGCATGGAAATATATGGAAAAAAATGCTTTAGAAGAATCCCGTTTAGCAATTGAAGAACGCTGAGTTGATTCGGACGGCATTCCATTCATTGCTGTGATTGCAGATGGAGCGTGGAGTAAAAGATCCTACAGAACCAACTATAATGCAGCTGCCAGAGTTGGCGTTATTGTTATTATTATTATTAACAAGATTACAGAGCAGAGGCAAAGCCTATGAAGCTCAAATAACGAAAAAGAAAAAGCTTTGCATTTACAAAATTAGATATTCTTAGGGATTAGAAATAAATACTGTTGTATGTGTAGCCGTGGTAAATCAAAACATTCTGAAGCTCCCCCGCATAAATGCTTTAAAAATTAGGACAAACCATCTACAGCAATGGTAGCTGATATTATCATAGAGGGCTTCAAAAGAAGTATAGAAATGTATAATTTGAAATACTTGTATTTGGTTGGTGATGGCGACAGCAGTGTAACAAAACGTCTTGCAGTCAACAAGTTCGTCCGTATGGGCAGAAAGTAATTAAAAAAATCGAATGTCGTAACCATCTTCTACGCAATTTTTGTAGTAAATTAAGAGAACTGACCCAAAAAATAATAAGCAGCAAAATGATAATTGTTTCAGTACAACATCACAATACGCTGAACAACTCTCAAACGAATGAGGTCGGGTATACAAGGTGCAGTCCTTTTTTATATTACAAATGTAATTTTAACTCATTGTGAGAAAATACAACAGCTGAGAGATGACAACTTGAACTGTCCTCATCATGTTCTTGGGGATCACAATAATTGTGCCACTTACTTTTGCAACGGACCCAAACATGAAAATGAAAACAATTGGATTATTGACTTCGAAGACTCAGGATTATATCAAGACATAATGGTTGTTACTAACAGAGTAGCAAGAAATTCTGAAAGTCTTTTACAAAATATGAACAATAACGCTGCCGAATGTTATAACTCTATAGTTGCAAAATATACAGGAGGCAAACGAATTAACTTTATTGGAAAAAGTTTATATAAAACACGGTGGGAAGCAGCTGCTTTGACTTTCAATCTTGAAACAGGCCATATTTCGAAGATAATCCATAAAAAGGTAGTTGGCAAAAGTTCTGGACAATTAACAAAAAAATACGTGAAAGCTGTGAAAACCAAATAAAAGTGTGTTAAATGCCGAAAGAGACTGTTTAGTGAAAAATCACAAAGAAGGAAGACTTACAAGTCAGCACCAGCCGATAACAAATATGGAAAAAGAAAGGCAGAAGAATATTCTTCAAAAAAAAGAAATTTTACAAGTAATGAAAAAATCGAAGACGAATTACATCTGATACAGTTAGACACAACTGATCAGAATAATAATCTATTTTGGCATCAAGAAAGATCATCGCGAATAACAGCTTCTAATTTTGGCCAGATTTGTAAAATGAAAAGCTTAACACATTGTAAAAATATAGTCAAAAATCTGTTGTATAGCACTTTTAAAGGAAATCTCGCTACACGATGAGGACATGATCATGAAATAGTAACACTTCTGGAATTTCAAGAGAAATCTAATATTCAAATTCATCAATGCGGAAATTTTTTTTTGATAAAGATGATTTCTTTTTGCGTCACCAGACGGACTAGTAAGTGATGACGAATTAATTGAAATCAAATACCCTGTATCAGCTGCAAGAATAAAAGTTATGAGTGTTGTCAACGAAAAGAAAATAAAATTTTTGGAAAACCGGGCTAGTGAAATCTGTTTAAACAGTTACATATTACGAACCGTGATTATTGAATATTCGTTGTATGGATACCTCAAGAAATGATAAATGAAAAAAATTGATATACCTTTTAGTATGACATGTAATTTTCGACAGAAATTTAATTTTTGTTAAAATTGCAACTTAGTATACCCTTTTTGCAATCAACGTTTCAATTAAATCAAGAAATAAGATTCAATTAAATTAAATTAAGGAATAAAATAAAATACCATAAATAATAATAGACCGCGCATAATATGAACTTATTTTAACAGTGTAGCCTGCATAAGTAATTCACCATCGAAAACTATGGCCATTACGCCAGATAGTTAGGCAATTGTATTAAGAAAAAAATCTGTATCTTATCATCGTAACTGTAAGATATTTTAAAAAGTAGAAGACACTATACGATGAGGTTTCTACTAAATGAAAGAAAAAACTTCAGATTTATTTTTAATTTTATGGTTATCAGGCCTGCTTTGATTAGTCGAAAATATACTAACTTAAGCAATTTTTTTCTAAAACAGATTACGTTTTGTAAAGATATTCAAGTCCTAGGTACCTAGAGAAAACCTATCTTAACAAATTGGTTTTTGTCTCGTGTGATTATTTACATAAATAAAAAAGTTACTTTACAGATACGAACACATTATTTTTCTACTAGCGAATCTTCCCCTTAATTAAGTAGACATGTTTAGATAATTTAATCTATCCATCAATAAGTATTGTTATTTTTTATCGGAATTCTATTAGAAAGTTCCTTTGTACTAAAGTTAATACAGTAACAACACAGTGACAAAATACAGTAAGTTATTTATAACAACTATCTACAATATATCTATGTATTGGATACTTTATCGTTATCATTGGTGTAAATTCTTCCGATTACCAGTACAATAATTCTCTTTATATCATGTCAGGGTCATGTGGAACATGCAAAATTGAAATAACTCGTCAAGCGCTTAAAATTAAATGTGTATCTTGCGGAATTTTTTATGATGGTTCCTGTGTTAGTCTTACACAAGAATGAATGAATGAATGAATGAACCTTTATTTTCAATAGAGTCCTAATATACACAATATTTTAAAAACATATAACAAATACAGATACAAAACAATATTTTTGAAATAGTTTATAACAATACAAATTTTATATAAGAAAAAAAAATTATTATCATTATTATTATTATTTTTTTTTTTGATAAACAGTTTACACATTGTATGCTATATATATTCAACAGTCATCAGGAATTCTATAACAGAAATGCTATGCACGATTTCTAATATATGAGACCATGTTGCATTTAAATTCATTTAAAGTTTTAGATTTTTTTATATATTGAGGTAATTTGTTAAATTCATTCAAGCCTTTATGAAATAGTGACTTCATTGAACTAGATAGATTACACCTTGGAAGACATAAAGTATTTATGTTTCTGGTATTATAGTTGTGAACTTGTCTCTGGTATATAATAAAATTATCAAAGTATACTGGTAGTAAATTATTTAATATTTTAAAAACAAATATCATAGCAAACAAATACAGTCTATTATTTACAGGTAACCATTGTAAGCAATCAAGCATACTAGATATGCTTGTGTATCTGTTACATCTCAAAATGACTCTCATACCACGATTCTGCAATTTTTGTAATGCAGAAATTTTATCAAGACTAAAAGAGTATAATAAAGTTGCACAGTAATCAAAGTGTGGTTGAATTATAGTATTATAAAGTGTAACCTTACTATATTCGGATAGATGTAATGATATTCTAGAAAAAAAGTAAAGTTTTTTTGAAATCTTTTTTGATATATAGGAAAAATGGGCATTAAATGTCAAATTGAAATCTAACATAAATCCTAGGTACTTAAATTCCTTCACAAATTCAATTCTACAATTATCAGCAATCAAATTTAACTGGTCAGTGTTAACCTGCTTATGTTTAAAGTTTGTAGTTAATAACATGGCTTTAGTTTTAGAAATATTGAGTTTTAATTTGTTTGTATTAAAATATGATACTATTGTTTCAAGGTAGTAATTCATTGTTGTCAATGCTTCATCTAGATTATCACTAGCAATTGATAATAGTGTGTCGTCAGCAAAAAGATTTATGAAATCATATTGATCATGATAATTTATATCATTAATATAAATGAGAAATAAAAGGGGCCCCAAAACACTACCTTGGGGCACACCATAATTATTAATAATTGCTGTAGAGAAAACATTATCAATTTTAGTTATCTGTTGGCGTTCATGAAGATAATCCTTAAACCATGCCAAGACCGTGCCTTTAATACCAATTGATTCCAATTTAGCAATAAGTATGTTTCTGTCAAGAGTCTCGAATGCTCTTTTTAAATCGAGAAATACAGCAACTACAAATTTGCCTTCATCAATAGAATTTCTCCATCTAGAAACTGTAAGCTGCAATGCAGATTCACACGAATGTTGTGGTCTGAAGCCTGACTGATTTAACATCAATATATTATTTTGATTTAAGTAATTCAACAACTGATCATATACTATTAATTCAAGTAATTTCTCAACACAAGGAAGAGTATTAATTGGACGAAATTCTGAGGATTTGATTGTATTGGAAACTTTTAGGATGGGTACAATAATACTAGTTTTTAACTGTTTAGGAAATTTACCACTAGTTAACGATGTGTTAATTAAATGCAATAGTAAATGGCCAATATTACCAAAAACATTTTTAATAAACCTACCATCCATTATTTCACTGGAGGATTTATTTGGAATTTTATTGATTATTTTAGAAAGATGTGATAGTTCAATTGGATGAAATTCCGACCATTCAACATCATTTCTTACATACCCATAATCCTGAACTTCAGAACCTGGTTCGATAGAATTAACTATAGTCACAATACTATCAACAAAATAGTGATTTAATGCATTTGCAATATCACTTAAGTTTGAAATTAATTTAATTTGATCATTGATTTCGAATTCAATACCATTAGCAAAACAAGATCCTGAATTTTTAGTATCTATTAATGTTTTTCACATCACACGAGGGTTACCTTTGTGTAAATCTATCTGATTCAAATAAAATTGTTTTTTTTTATCTTTCAATAAATTGACATATTCGTTTCGTTCAGATTTAAAAGCATTCCAATTGGCTTCAGTCTTATCATTTATAAATATTTTATACCTTTCATCTTTATTTATTCCTTTAACTTTTAATTCATAGTCATACCATGGTAAACTATTTTCATTTAAAACATAATGTTTCACAGGAGCAATCCTGTTCACAATAGCTTCACATTTATTCCTAAAATCTGAATAAAACAAATCAACATCAACACAATTCAACAGAAATGAAGTATCAATTAATTCCAAATTAATAATGCGTAAATTATTTACATTTAAGTTTCTACATCTTTTTATAGCATTTGTTTGACAAGTTTTTTTATTTGATAAGAAATTCACAGATACAAAAGAATGATCTGTTATTTTAGGAGTGTGGTGAACATTAGTTTCAACATCAAAATTAGTGAGAACATAATCCACTAAAGTTGAACTCGTATTTGTGATGTGGGTATACTCCTGCACATTTTGTTTGATTCCAAAGATATTAAGTACATTTTTTAACTTACTAGAATAGAAATTCCTTAAGAACCTGCTTCCTGTACACCACGTTGTTGGTATTACGTGCTATTAATTTTATTAAAATTAAGAAAATCACATTAAATATAATTGTTGCTCAATATTATCAAACATATATTAAAAAAATCATCATAAATCTTGATAAAGACAATGAACCTATTGTCGAAACGTCGATGAAGTGGTGAATTAGACAAGTAAATAGTATAAAGACTGAAACCCATGAAGTTTTATTTCTATTACATTCAACAGTCGTGAGAAAAAACAAAATCAATTGCTACGAGGGATACGGATATTTTTATTATTTTCAACCTATTAAAATTCTGGTACATTACAATATGGTTTTTTTCCAAACAATTAGAAGAGAATTTGGCACCGAAATTGTTACATCAATGAAACAGTTTTTTATTTCTATTACATTCAAGTCGTGAGAAAAAACAAAATCAATTGCTACGAGGGATACGGATATTTTTATTATTTTCAACCTATTAAAATTCTGGTACATTACAATATGGTTTTTTTCCAAACAATTAGAAGAGAATTTGGCACCGAAATTGTTACATCAATGAAACAGAGTGTAGAATGCATAAGCATTCTACACTCCTGGAAATGTTATAAATGTAACAATAAATCCTGTAACTCCGGAGATGAAACTGACATTAACGAAATCCTGAGCAAATTGCAGGGAATAGGAAACGACCAAAAAAATATTATGGAATCGCTAGATAGCTGCCACCAAAAAATAGACGATAACAACAACCTATTCAAAAATCAAGAAACTTTAATCAATGAATGTTTAAACAAGATCAAACTACTAACTTCTGAAAATAAATCCTTAAAAAAAGAAAACGAAAAACTTAAAAATGTAATAAATGATTTAGAGCAGTATTCCAGAAGCAACTGTGTAGAGATTGCAGGGGTACCAGAAGCGCCTGATGAAAATATACTCAGTGTCGTGGCATCTATTTCCAACTCGATCGCTGTCCCATTCGAGCTATCAATGCTCGATGCAGCTCATCGCCTGAAAAAAATTCCAACCCCGAGGCATTATTTTAAAATTTGTACGCAGATTGGACAAAGAAGAATTTATAAGACGTCACAAAATCAAACGCAATCTACGAATGACCATAGTTATCCTATGTCAGATCTCTACTACTTTTTATTACGTTTGAGCAAACCTGAGAAGGCACTTCTCAATTTAATATTTGTATTTTTTTTTGAAAAACATTTTATCTTTATTTTTGAAGTTCCATTTGATTTTTAATTGCGTTTAATAAAGCTCTTGTGTTGTAAATTCCATACATGTGTTTAATTGATGTTGATACATATATCCAGTATTTTTGTCTTTCAAATTCAGAGTTGAGTAGCAGTTATCCAGCTTGCAGAAGTTTTAGAGCTTACGATAGGCTAAGATTTTTAAAACAGAAAACCAAATAAAATTTTTGTGGGTAAGAAATGGTAAAGTATTAATGCGTAAGAATGAAGGGAGTCGAGTATTTACAATAAAGTCACATAATGATTTCAATGACGTGCATTCATTTAAAGCAGTTTAATATTTTGTACCAAAATGTAAGAGGACTACGTTCGAAGACACATGATATTTATACAAGTCTTCTCGCTGAAAGCTATGAAGCTATCTGTTTAACAGAAACTTGGGCAAACAATTCAGTCTTGAACACAGAAATCATAGATGACCGCTATACTGTCTACCGTTTCGATCGTAATCAACAAATAACCGGAAAATAAAGAGGTGGTGGTGTATTGATAGCCGTAAACAATAAATATCAGGCTGAAGTTATTTTTCGTGTGCAAACGACATTTGAAAGTTTGTATTTAAAGCTTACAACAAAAAATCTGTCATTATATATATGTGTTATCTATATGCCGCCTAATGCACCTGCAATGTCCTATGATGAGTTATACAATACGTGCTTCATACATTATATGTTTAACTCAAATTGTTTTTTAATAGGTGATCTTAATATGCCCAATTTTATAAATGTTAATTTGCATGGTGAAATTGAAAGAGAATTTTATAATTTTATGAATTTGCACAATTTAATTCAGATTAACCAAACATTTAATTGTAATGACCGTATCCTTGACCTTATTCTTGTAAATTCGAATGCTCAATGTTGTCGGTGTCCTGTCCCTATTATTAACGAAGATCCCTATCATCCTTCCGTAATATGCACATTGAAGTATATTAAGGATAATAATATTTCTACACAGTCTAATGCACACAGATATAATTTCAAAAAAGCCAATTTTTTTGAATTATACCGTAACTTGTTATTAATAGATTGGCGACCACTCTATGAATGTAGTAAAACGTTGATGATGCTGTTGAATTATTTTATAGATTTATATATAGCGTGTTTGATGAAACAGTACCATTATGTAAACTAACAAATTCAAAGTTTCCACCGTGGTTCTCACGTGACATCATATCCGACATTAAGCATAAGGGAAGGATTCGCAAAAAAATGAAAAGTAGGAACAACTCTGCAATTATTCAATCACTACACACTGAATTCACTTACCTACGTAAAAAAATCAAAGACTCCATCAAGATTGCTTATGAAAATTACCTAGTTCAAACTGAAAATGCAATAATACAAGATCCGAAAGAATTTTGGTCTTATATAAAACGCAAAAGAAGTAACATTGCAAATCCGACGTCTATGAAATATAATGGTATCACTAATGGTATTACTTTGACGACTAATTCTAGTATTGCCGCTGCATTCGCCTCTTACTTTAAAAGTGTATATGCTTCTGAACCTGCAAATTTCACTTTTCCCCAAAACCAAGCTGTAAATGTCAATAACTTTAATATAACTTACTGAAATTCTTGCAGCCCTTAAAAGAATGTCAGCCAGAAAAGCGATAGGGTTTGATCAGATTCCTATGTACATTCTTAAAGGATGCAGTGACATTTTTATTAAACCTCTTCACTATATTTTCAATCTATCCATCAGGAGCTCATTTTATCCAACTTTATGGAAAATTTCAAAAGTATCTCCGATCCACAAAAATGGTTCTAAAACCGAAGTAAAGAACTACCGGCCTATAGCAATCCTAAGTGCTCCAGCTAAAATATTCGAATTTTTAATCTCTACTAGGATTCAGAGTCACATTAAACCCTACGTAACTGTACACCAGCATGGTTTTTTACCTGGTCGGTCAACAAATTCCAACCTCGTAAATTTTGTGGAAGTCATATTGGATGCCTTCGCAAATGGATCTCAAGTAGATGTAGTATATACTGATTTTGCGAAGGCATTCGATAAAGTAAACTACGATGTTCTACTTCAAAAGATGAACTCTTTGGGTTTCTCTCTGGCTTCTTTAAAGTTTTTTATATCTTACCTGTCGGCTAGAAAACAATTCGTCGTCTACAAAAATGCAGAATCTCCCAGATTTGAAGTTTGCTCAGGTGTACCTCAGGGCACCAACTTGGAACCATTACTATTTATAATACTAATCAATGACTTGCCAAAATATTTAAAACACTCCAATTGCTTGATGTTTGCCGACGACGTTAAAATCTTTCGCAAGATAGACTCCATCCATGATTGCTTGAAGTTACAGTCAGATTTGCATAATATTTATTCATGGAGCATCAACAACTCCCTTGAGTTTAATGTCAGTAAATGTTTTGTAATGCATTATGCAAGATCATCTTTCATCACAGCACTTACAGCATCGCAACTAACAATCTAGACACCAAAATGACTCATAAAGATTTAGGTGTCGTATTTGATTCACAACTATCTTTTCAAGATCATATAACTGAAATATGTAAAAGTGCATACAAAAGCCTAGGTTTTATTATAAGAAATAGTCACCACTTTAAAAATATAAATGCTGTAGCTTTACAAAACCTACGTGAGACCTCAGTTGGAATATTCATCTATGGTTTGGTCGCCAATAGATTACTATAGAAAGCGTATGTTGGAAATGGTACAATCAAGGTTTTTAAGATACCTATTTAATAGAGTATACGATGAATATCCTCGTTTTATGCCCTATCATCAACTATTAGTGTTATTTGATTTTGTGTCTTTAGAAAAGCGTCGTAATGTGTCCTCCCTTCTATATCTTTTCAAACTCTTAAATAACTCTTGTGATAACTCCTTTTTTTTGGAAAAACTGCCATTTAGAATCCCGCGAAATAACTCACGCTTACTTAATACCTTTTACATGCCTATTGGCAGAACAAACTATTCCCAAACAACCCCTATTAACAGATTATGTAGGTTATACAACTCAATTTCGCATACTATTGATATATTCGCTGTTTCTTATAACATATTTAAACATTTTATTCAGAATGCTGACTTTTAGGTTTATTGTTTCTTGTACATTGCAGTTGCATTAGGTTTGTGTTATATAATTATGATTCTAGCAATTTGAGCACTTCCATGTAATATTTGATATGTATGTATTTGGTTGCTTTTATTACTGTTTTATGTTTATTTTTGTTTGCTTCTTATTATTGGTTTATCTGTTGGAAGCATTGAATAAATAAATAAATAAATAAAGGAACTTTCTAATAGAATTCTTATTCTTATTATTGTAGTTTATATTTTGATAGAACCGTTTTGATGAACCTGATGGATAATTTATTTATATATATATAGTCTTTATTACTAAAAACTGTAGTGTAAGGGGTTTGCAATTTGTTATTATTTGAGAAGCCAAATAGTATTGTTTGTCTCCTTGAACTTCAAAATATGTGTCATGTGCATTTTTACTGTTAAATTTGAAAACATTAGGCTGAACTTTGATGTTTTTCTCCAGAAGTATAGAAGTACGAGAAAAGCAGTATATAGGAATTTTTTTTCTTCAATGGTTATCTAACCACTGGCAGTCTGACTATTCCTTAATGAGACACCGTGTATAAGAATATTTCAATTTTCATGATAATTGTAGTTAAGTTGTTTTTGTTTAGGACGGCAGTTGTATTTGTGCATTAATCAAGTAGTGTTTAACTTTGGTCAGTCAGTTAAGAATTTATGAATAATTCTTACATAATGCAACAAAAAAAATATATAATGAAAGTTTTTTATTAAAATCCAAGCCTTACTTATTATAATATCTACATACTTACAGACATGTAACTTCTTGTTCCCACAAAAGAATTTGCCATCGAGTCAATAAGCTGCCCGGAAACGCCAAAATCACAAATTTTAATATCTCCACAACTATTAACCAAGATATTACTAGGCTTAACATCTCTGTGCATTATCGCATGTTTATCACGTAAATAACTTAAACCTTTTAATACAGCAGAAGTAATTTTACCTAAAATATTTTCGGGAATCCGACCCGCTTTCTTTAATATTAAATCTAGTGATCCAGCATCCATGTACTCCATACAAATACTAATTTCACCATCACTATAAAATGCTCCATAAAAACCAACGATATGTGTGAAGTTACATTCATGTAAAACTTTGAGTTCTCGTATTATTTGTTTTTTAATGGCAGGTTTTACTTCTAAATGTATTAATTTTCTTGCCATAATAAGACGACTAGATTTATGCCTGACTTTCATAACTACTCCTCCATTTCCTGAACCGAGTTCGCCCAATTTCTCGAAGTCATCATCACTTAATTCACCGATCATTTCTTTTTGACATAGGAACACTTCGATTCGTTTTCTTTGCATATCATCCATATCAAGCTCTTCTAATCGAGCTGTTAAGTTATCGATGCTAGATTTCCTTACCAAGTTGGTGGTGCTAAAATTTATAAAAGATAACCTATAAGCTTTGCAGAATTATTCTAAAAAGACTTACTTGGTAACTTCTTGAAAAGGGACACTTGTCGGTGTGACAGTTGGAGTCTGGTCTATAGAACCAGGAGGTAACGTTAAATTTAGTTTGTTTTTGGACATTGTATCGAAAAAACTTAAAGTAAACTTATTAAAATGACAAGATAAAAACAGTAGTGCATTTGGTACGTATATAAATTACGGTATGTATTCACCAATCCTCTGGTAGTTTCGAGGTTAATCAAACAGAAGATGCAAAATTATCACAAATCTGATTAGTATGTACCTAATAACAGTTTATAAATATAAAAACTTAATCGTAAAACGAGTACTTCATAATAATCGACATTTTCTTGTACCAAAAAGTAAATAGAACGTACACGCAAGTCATAATTGCACATCCCTAGAATACAAAAAATAATGCTCTACATACAGGGTGTACTATAAATAATTTTATATTAAAAAAATTATTTCTCTTGTCCGAAAGTCTACCTAACCTAAAAGATTTTTAGAACTAGTAGTACATATAAAATTAATAATCGTCTTTGTTTCAATTCATTATGATTGTTATTATTAATTCTAATTATTGGAGAAATTGTTTTTCTTGCAATTAATTGAAAAAAGTCCATATACAGAGTGACATTATTCTGTATGGTTTGTTAGGCAACCCAAACAACGCATGTGCTTACGTAGTTTTCTATAATATTACTACAACCACGACTACAACTAATAATTGACTTATTAATTCATTCTAGAAAATCACGGAGTGGGCGACATCTATATTTTAACGAAGCAATCGACGTAGAAGTGAATAACAAATTAGTTTGTAACGTGTGATAGATGGTTTTTGTGATTTAAATAAATAAGTTTCACAATTTTTTCGGTGAAACCAGCGGAGAAGCATGGTTTTCAATATACTTTTTTAATACAAACAAAAAATGTAAAGAATACATAAAAGTATTCTCATGAAATCAAGGAAAAATTGATCAGAGCCTCAGTGTTCCTGTTACTGCATTAAATACACATCGTTCCATGGCTTTCCAAAGGATTCAAAATAACGTTAAAAGTGGAAAGACCTACTTAGAGTCGCCTCTATACATTGATTTGTCCATTTTTTTGCTGCACGAAAACGCTTAAAAAAGGCATTGGTGCCTACTCAGAAACTTCCTGTAAGCTGTTTATTATTTGCTAAACACATTATAAATTATAACAAATAAAAAAAACACAAATTTTATCACAACACTAAATTAA
The DNA here is from genome assembly GCA_929113105.1 of Agrypnus murinus. NCBI lineage: Eukaryota > Metazoa > Arthropoda > Insecta > Coleoptera > Elateridae > Agrypnus > Agrypnus murinus. Next base: position 11,160,114 of record OV816023.1, on the reverse strand, counting down.
CAAAAATTTAAATTTAATAATACATTTTATTTAAATGTAATCTACTAGATTTATTTATTTATTTTAATTATAAATTATTCTGGAAATAAAAATATTTAAAATGTAGATTGTTTTTGAAATAGCAATTGATTACAAATATTTAATAATAAGGTACTTTTGTATTCATATTTAGGAAGTTGAGAATTCACAGCAGAATTATTATTATATAGGAATGTGTACTCTCTTTTTAAAGCTTACATTTAGCAATAAAGCGTTGCTTATTTACAATATAATAATAAGTAACATATCTCTATGTGCGTATAGGTAAAAAACGATCTAGAACATTAGGGCGCGGCCATTAGAGCGCGGTTATTAGGGCGCGAGGAAATTTAACGACAATTAAACTAACTATTCAAATCATTTATTAGTAAAGTTTAAAAATTTAATACAAATATATTATTGCACAACACATAGTGAACAAATAAAAACATCAATTATTTCGGAATAATTACCGGCAGCATGAATTTAAATGAAACATTTTGAATTATCTTGTAACCAGTGTTGTAACAGATACATTATTTTGTGTATCTAGATACAGATACTATCAAAAAAAGGTACCTAGATACAGATACAGATGCTTTTGCTGTAAAGTATCTAGATCCAAATACAAAGTCTAACATAATGTATCTAGATACATTTGTAGATACTTGTTTTACTGTAATTACCCCGAAAATAAGAACTTTCTAGTTAATTTTTTGTACCGATAATGGTTGTATAACTAAGCATCAATTCCAGAACTAGTCTAGGACAGCAATATTTATTAAAATTTATACATATTAAAAATGGATAATTATTAAGCAGAAACCAGTATCTAAAAATAACTACAGTGTGTATTCAAACCTTTCCATTTTTTTAGAATTGTGTTCTTTTCACACTTAACTTGCGTTAATATTTTAATAAAAATATAAAATAAATAATTATTAAAGCATTCCAAACATACTACTTGTGTAGACTTTCTATCCTCAATCTTGGTGTTGTGCAGAAGATTAATAACTTGAATGAATTCCAATAATTTTCATTTTTTGAAAACTAAAAAATGTTTTACCACTTTAACAGAAACAATCATAGCCTAGATATTATTTTTGATAGCCTAATCTCAAAGTAGGTGTTGGTACGATTCACATTCATAGACGCCCGCAGAAATTTGTCCAGGGTGGGGCAAGCCTAGAATGAACGGTATGCTAGGGGGGGCAAGCCTAGAATAAACGACATGCTAGGGGGGGGTAAGCCTAGAACAAACAGCATATTATACAAAATTTTTAATAAAATTCAAATTGTTCAATTTCCAGGGGGGTGCAAGCGCCCCTCCTTGCCCCCCTTCCGAGCGCCTATGTTCACATTATAACAATTTTGCAAGTTCCTAGTACTATTACACCACAAACGTCGCTAGATCTGGTTGCTTTTAGTTAGCCTTCATGTAACCGAATAGATTGTACTTACTCCTTATCACATTTTCAAAAGCATTTCATTAGGATACTTTGAAAGTTCTCAAATTGACTGTTGACAGAAAAAATGGGAATGGGTGTAACAAAGCCCTTTACTGTACTCGCAGAGTTAGAGGATTCACCTATGGTTTGTCTTGGTATTTATATACAAGTCCACTAAAATATACATTTCAGACTTATTGCGTAAATATTAAATAACTATTAGTTACATGTAATAAAGAATGATTTCTGTTTAATACGTGAATTCTCTCCATATCTGAAATTGTGGTACAAATACTATAATTATGGTACAGTTGGCCACACTGCCCAGGACGTCTTCCTCACATAATCGCATTCTGTAATAATATTCATTGCTTATAGAGTCACTACATCTAGTCAGCTAGGCCATGCTGCCGGATCAGAGTACCGCAAATGAATTCAATCATATAATACCCCAAATCAAATTTGCCCATTTTGGAGCGAAAAGTCCGAAATTGTCAATTATTATTATCCCCATTGAATTTAATTAGAGTCACGTTTAGTTTAAAAAGTTTTTCTACATAGTTTACATTCTGACAGCCCCAAGTTGTAATATGCGATTTTAATTTACGAATTACTAGATTTCACACTTCCTTTGCCCCAATATTTGCCCGTCGATTACGGTACTCTGATACGCCAACTTGGCCTGGCTGACTAGATGTAGTAACTCTAATTGTTTAGCGAGGTGACTAGTAGATCTAGTAGATTTCAAAGCAATTCCATAATAAAAAATTACGACCTCCTCAATTTCAGAGACGAACGTCTCTTAGACAGCTGGTCGCGTTGGAAAAATTTGTTTTTGATAGGTTACGTATTGTGGTGCCATCTGTCGAGTCCTGTAGTGATTAAGCAATATTGGGGCGCAATCTAGAGTGCCTCTTGTTTATTTTTAATAAATATTAGCATCAATAATTTACTTATTATTTGAAGAACCAACCAGTTTCGTTTGCATTATTAGTCAATTTATTTATAACCATAATAAAGTAATAATTAAGAAGGATTTAAACATAATATTATTATACTTATTGCAATATGCAAGTGTGAATTTTAAGAGAGGTTATGTTTTATTAACAACTTTGAGAATTTTCAACCGAGTATTAATGTAATATTTCGAAAGAAAGTTTGATAATACGCAACCTAGAGATCCTTGATAAATAATTAAAATAAGAGATGAGACATGTTGAACGCCCGTTCTGATTGGTTGGAACCAGAATCCATGGACTTTCTGATTTAACTCGAAAACCAACTGAATTTTTGTTGAAACTTCAATTTTGACAGTTGTCGCTAATTAGTATTTAACCTATGATTTTTAGTGCAGACCAAATTGATGAAATGCAACGTGATAGTAATCGCTACGTACCCTGGTCAAATAAAACAGTTTCTACTGCATTACAACTTACATTTACTTGTGGAGCAAGTGATTATAACACCTTACTCCAGCTACATTTACCCTTTCCTTCAGAAGAATGCAAAATCTAAAATTCTAAAGTGGCATTCTGTATGAAATATTCGACTTTCTGAGGATTAAAGTGGATTCAATGAATGAATCGTCGACTAATTCATCTGATTAGAAGAAACTATCACACAGAAGAAAAGTAAGTTCGTCATTTCTGACGATTCTGATATGGAAGTTTTTTTGATAAAGACTAATGCAAAAAGTGGCCCCTTACAGGATATACTAGATGATGAAAGCTTAACCATAGGAAATTACATCCTTGTAAAATTTGCAACGAAGAAAACCTGTAAATACCTTGTGGGGGTAGTTCAAAAGGTGATTACTGAGGATATGGTGCCAGCTTACTATGTCAAATTCATGAGGAAGAAAGGGTATGAAGGATTTGTCTTCCCTTAACAGGCGATTTTTTTCTTGTGAAACTGGAGGAAATCGTCACCAAGCTTTCTCAACCGTCTTGAGATTAAATCAACTGCTAGGCAGTCAGGATTTCTGAAATTTGCTGTTAATTTCCATAATCTTAACATTCAATAGAGTAGGGTATAACTTCTTGTATTTATTGAAAAAATAAGTAAATAGTCATTAAAATAATTATTTGACATTATTGTTGTGTTTTAATTATGTACGAATGTGCCCCGTGTGTTGTCCGGTCGTCCGGAGGTGCCCCGTGTGTTGTCCGGTTGTCCGGAGGTGCCCTGCTATGGGGCAAGTTCAAAAAAATGCAACTTCTGAAAAAATATGTATTCCAAAAAACGTATGTAACTTTATCTTAATTTCTACATGCCATCTCGTACACAAATGAACGTGTTATAAATTGTATATTAGAAAGTTGACAGATCCTATTAAACAGTGGCGTGCGGTGAGAATTTAGGCTAGGGAAGCAACCACGATTTTAATTATAATACACCTAGGTACAGGCGCGGATTAACGGGGAGGGAATAATCCCCCCCCCCAATTTAGAAATAAGTTTACATAGAATAGAAACAAATAATGTTTGTTTAATTATTATTTATTAAAACAATTATTTTTCCAAAGATTTCCCCCTCAAAATACTTCTCTGGATCCGCCCCTGCTAGGTACAATAAAAAACAGTGTTATAATTATTAAGCTTAAAAGTTTTTCAAAGAATCACTTTTACACTTTATACTTATGGAATTTGTTGACTATCATTCTTTATTTAAAAAAAAACATTTTCCGGTCTTTCTTAGCAAAATACCGGTACAGGTTTTAATCTTTGTTGTTAAATTTGAAAGATCTGGTTTTGATCTGCCTTTCTTAATAATTTGTAATTTCTCTCCAAAACTGTATGCGAAAAATTCCTTATTAATAATTTACAAACTGAACAAAAAATCGTCGCGATTCGGCTATATCGAAGGTACTCGAACCTTTCACCGAAGCAGTTGAATTTGCAGTCGTGACGATAATGCAATTTTAAATTTTCATACAGGCAAACTAAATAGAACTATTTGTCTTTAAAAAAATACAACTTATAAATTAAAATAATAAAATGCGACAAAATACAGTCTCATTCGCAGATTTACATTAATTAACACTAAATCGAACAAATAACCAAATTATAATAAATAAACATTTGGGAACGAAGCACAATAAAAATTACGACCAAACAATGTTAACCAGCCACACAGCATCCGTCTATTATAACACCCCGCGCTCGCTGATTCACTCCAAGGTTAAGAGAAGAGCATTTGTAATCAGTGCTTATATTAAGTGTATGTATCACATTTGAATCGGTATTACCTTTCCGTGCAAGTTTAATGAGCCTAATCTAAAATAGTACTCTAAATAATTATACTTTTTGCTGTACAGAGTTGATATTGAGCTTTAATTTGATAAATATTTCAATTTAAATAAACGATAACCATAATTTTACAAAAGTATTTTTGTTAGCATTGTTTTTATTTTTAATAAATTCTCAAGGCAAGCATTGCTTCCATTGCTTCTATGGACCGCACGCCACTGCTATTAAATGAGTATATTTCATGTGTGAAGATAAATGTCTGAACGTGCACCACTCTCCCTTATTTAGGTTAAATATTTCATATATTGATTTATGTTAAATGCTAATGTAGTGGAATAAAGCTTTGGTTATTCTTTTTCTTTCAACATTTGAATAATTATTAAATTTTGAATTAAATAATAACAAAATTGTAACATGATACCAAGCTAGCACGCTGTCAAAATAATAATAAGAGATTTGACAAGTCAGGTGGGCCTTGGTTTCTGGTTCATCATGTCTCATCTCTTATCTTAATTATTATCAAGAATCTCTAAGATGTTCTGTATTGTGGCACCCCCTTCAAAACAGAAATAATGCCTGGAACTACAAACGCGAACGGCCGTGTAAGAGACTTTTGTCTCTCACAAATCGAGGAGGCCGTGTAAAATATTAGTTTTATTCGTTTTATGTTCGGCGGTTTATTTCGAATTTAAAATTCCATTAACTTCATTTATGATAGTTTTTGTATTATAAAATTATAAAAATATGAAAATAGTATCTGCACAATATAGATACACAGATACTACAGAAAATGTATCTAGATCCAAATACAGTTACAAAATTTTAAAAGTATCTAGATATGTATCTAGATACCATAAAAATATCTAGATAATGTATCTAGATACATTACAACACTGCTTGTAACGTATGTTAGAATCAAAGTTTTTAAAAAAGTGTGTTTTTCATAATTTTATGTAAAAAATTCAATATTTTGAGAAGTTATCAAAATTAAGCGCCGAAAACGCTTATCTGGTAGCTGTAGTTCTGACGCCTTTCGCTCTCTCTCTCTCTTCTCTCTCTCTCTCTCTCTCTCTCTCTCTCTCATATACATTCCTTTAGACATTTCAAGGGGTGAAAACAAGATTCTAACCGACCCGTTGCCGAGACTTGAAATCGAGATAATTATCAGATTAAAATGCATCACTATACCCCAAAAAAGGTCTAGCTGACTACCTGAGACATGATAGCAGGCAGGTACTAACCCTTGAACATTTTAAAATCCTTGTACAGTAAAAACAAAAGAGTATAGTCGACGACGGTTAGGTTTTAACTTATTTCCTAACGAATTTATAAAAAACAGAGAATGAATTTTGTACCGTTTAAGTCAGGTATATATATTTTAAAAAAGCTATTATTATTTTACATATATTATATTTTGAGTTTATATAGTCGAAGTGCAAACTGACTGCGAATTAACAGCGTATGACTTTCATATTTTTCTTTCAACTGCCGGTAATACTGTTGTTTCTTGTTTACATGTCAATCTACAATAGATTTTATAAGAAATTGGTTGCATATGCATAAATGCTCATTTTAAAGATAGCGCTCGCTCTTGTAACAATAACATATGCTTCGATGACGCACCCGACACCGTCTCTAATTTAATAGACTTTACCAATAGTTGCATTCTATATGAAGAGAAATACACTTGAAAGAAATAAAACGCCCTATATGTATGTATTTTACGGCTCTATTGTACCTCGTTATTGTATACTAAAACAGACGAATATCTAGCCCAGGTAAACTGAATGCGAGCTTTTAACTAAAGAAGATTATACCCTTTTGCTATTAACAAATGATATAATATTTTAAAACATTCCATTAGACTGATTCGGACTGATTCAAAGGGAATACAATGTTTATATTAAATTTTCCGTATTCTGTTAAAACAATAATTTAGAGCGTACCTCTTCTTTTACTACTTAAAATAACATTATGCACTTTGCTTTCATCTGATAACCGTATATGATGAACTTCCCACGAGAGCTTATCAATCTTGATATATCCTTTCTGTTAATAACAATAATAGTTAATAATAATAAAATATTTTAGAATTTCATCGATGGAAAGACCAAATCCAGGAAAGCAATCTGTCCCTGTATGTTCTCCATATTTTATTTGAATTATTAACCATTGGCATTAAGAACGATATTCACAAATGTCATAGCTCCTAATATGATTACATCACAAGGGGAAAGGTGTAAGACATTTAAAAAAAAAACAAATGAACAAATAAAAATTGGGAAAGCTTGTCCTTCAAGGATGGAGGTAACTAAAGACGGACGGGCGGTGTTATGCATTGAGCGTAATACAATTTAACTTAACTAAATGTTTTGTCTTATTATTATTCCTGTGTAGACAGTTTAATAAATATTCAAGTAAATATATAGATCGTGACAGATATATACATATAATTATATATATATAATATTAAATGTTAACATATACTATGTCGCTAGGCTAGAAACATTCTTGAAAATTTAATAATCAGTATATGTAGTTACTAAAAGCAGGAGAACTACAATCATTAAATAAAAATAAGACCTAGCTTTAACTAAACGGTATGTAAGAGCTTTCGTCTCTTTACAGGTAGAACAATATGACATATCGTTTTGATATTATATTTTTACAAATAGGTTTACCAGAGCGCCATTTTAAAAATTTATATACAAACTAAAGACGGACGGTGTTATGCATTGTGCGTAATACAATTTAACCTAACTCTATGTTTTGTCTTATTATTATTCCTGTGTAGGCAGTTTAATAAATATTCAAGTAAATATATAGATCGTGACAGATATATACTGCAAGCCGGTTTGGTGTGCCCCTGAATGGTCTCGGTGCTTGTACGGGGCTTGCTTACGAAGTGGCGCTTGTATGCTTTTCGGTTATCTCAGTACTCTCGGGCGCCAGTTATTTTTACGTGGTATGCTCCACGGAACCGGGTAACTGCTAGTGGAGAAAGGATAATCCAGGGAACTGCTGGGGTTGCTGAGGTCGGCCCAGTCTGGACCACTTTACCTATTCCTAAAGCTTTCATAAAACAAGAAGGTGTTAAGACAAATAAATAAAACACACAATTGTTAAACCAAACAATATCTATTTCTACTAAAACTCTACCTTCCAATAAGCTCCCTTTTCTAAATCTAAAAGCAAGCATACGGTTATCTACGGTTATTTACAATAGCCACAGCAAGCGGGGTGCAATCCGGCGTGCAATAATAAGCGAGCATGTGAATACGGGGTCGTGGAGCGAGGATGTCGGGTAGCGGGGCGGACTGGAATAGGCGGAGTGGGAGGAGATCCCCAGGCTACGCACAGCGAGATCTCGGAACGGGTGAGGAAAAAAAAAAAGAGGGAGAGACCCCCAGGCTACGCACAGCGAGGTCTCGGAAAGCGGGGAGGAGAAAGGGAAAAGACCCCCAGGCTACGCACAGCGAGGTCTCGGAAGACAGGGAGGAGAAAGGGAAAAGACCCCCAGGCTACGCACAGCGAGGTCTTGAAGAAGGTAAGGATTAGAGGATGAGACCCCCCAGGCTACGCACAGCGAGGTCTCGGAAAACAGTAAGGAATAGAGGATGAGACCCCCAGGCTACGCACAGCGAGGTCTCGGAAAACAGTAAGGAATAGAGGATGAGACCCCCAGGCTACGCACAGCGAGGTCTCGGAGAAGGTACGGTCAAGCGGGCGGAAGCAGGTATCAGAAGACGGTAAAAGGACTTACTCCTGTATTCCCCGGGTCGGTCTGGATAGCTGGTCTGGCTAGGCTGGTCGGCTCGGTTGGCTGGTCTGGCTGGGCTGGTCGGTTCGGCTGGCTGGTCCTGATGGGAGTCCCGGAAGCGGACTGAATAATACATCGGTCGGTGCCTGTTTATATAGGCGCTCCCGGAGCGTGGGAGAAATGGTAGGAGTAAATCAGAGCGGCGCACGCCAAATATCGGTTAGGGAAGGGACGCGTGCACTCGCTCGAGTCGGTCTCTTATCCGGACGGCATAAGATTGCACGCGAAGATTAACTATTCACTCGTATACCCAACATAATTAATTAAAATATAGTAACTTCGTTACAATACATATAATTATATATAATATTAAATGTTAACATATACTATGTCGCTAGGCTAGAAACAGTCTTGAAACAAAAAAAATGGCCTAGTCAACCCTGTTGGACAAGAAATCGGAGTATGGGCGTGATAAAAATAAAGCATATAAACATATTTTACAAACATTTATTTAGTATACAGAGCATAATACAGGTATATATGTAGATCATAAGCTGCTTTCTATGACTATTGTAGTTCTACGGAAAAGACTTACTGTCGATATACCTTAAATTCATTTCCTATCACATACATACATTATCAAGCATATTCACATACAATTTCAAACAGATACACGTGCAATTTGAAGCATATACACGCACAATATAGCTTATATACACGTGCAATTTACAATCACCGTGTTATATTCTATACCAATAGCTCCTATTGTCATACAAAATTTATATATTTCATCTATTTAAAAGACTTACTGTCTATATACCTTAAATTCATTTCCTAACAAGCATACATTATCAACCATATTCACATACAATTTCATATAGGTAAGAAAGTCAAGTCACGTTACGTTCAACGAAGCCAATCTCGACGAGTTTTCAAGGTCACCCGAGTTTAGCCGAACATTCTCGAACAATTATTACACAATTCTAATCATTCTAGAACATTCCAAGGGTCTAACTGGTGTTAAACAGGTATTAGACAGCTGTTAATATCGATTGCTTATAATAATATTGGTTGTCTATGTTTAGAATTGTGTAATAATTGTTCGAGAATGTTCGGCTAAACTCGGGGGGTGACCTTGAAAACTCGTCGAGATTGGCTTCGTTGAACGTAACTTGACTTGACTTTCTTACCTATATGAAGAACATATGATCAGTGCATGTAATCAACTTTTACGGGAGGTTGAAACAATAAATATACGTTTAGGAGTGAGCTGCATCACATTAGTTAAGTTTATTCGTATATAAAGTGATAGAGTTGTAAATATCTCTTAATACTCATCCTGCTTCTACGTTCTACCATGAACCATATTCATTCCTTTCTTTATTATTATTATTATTGACATAACCTCACTTTTGATTTACTCTCGTTACTTATTCCAGGGGGTATGTTGATTGTATGCATATGTAAGACTAGCTAGGCCATGCAAATTAAATTGACAAAGTCTTGAAACAAAAGTGGCCTAGTTAGCCCTGTCGGACAAGAAATCTGGGTGTGATAAAAATAAAACATATAAAGATATTTTACAAACATTTATTGCATAATACAAGTATATAGATCATATGTTGTTTTCTATGACTATTGTAGTTCTACAGCTCTCTGAGTCGTCGTTGTATGCCCTCGCAGAAATACTAATACGTATAAAGTCCGCGGGATGACTCGTTGGCCCTGTAACCTTTCCTAATTCTTCGTTACTTTCATAGTTGGCACGATAATCAGCCGGCTGCGTAGTTGCATCTTCTGACCCAACGATGTCAGTATTTGCCCCTGTTCCTGTCTTCACAACAGATGCGCTATGGTGTACGTTTTCCGCATGTCTTTTTAAGCTGTCTGTGCGTGAAAAACATTTGAAGCAGTTAGAACACCGGACTTTGATTGATTCGTGGACGCTTTTAATATGCATTTTCAAGTGGTCACGACTTGAAAAAGTTTTGAAACAGCTAGAGCATTGGATTCTGTTTATTTCATGGACGGCTCTCTTGTGTATCTTGTAGGCATCAAAGTTTAAAAAAGTTTTGACAGCTAGAACACTGGATTCTGCCTGATTCGTGCGTGGTTTTTACGTGTCTCTTGCAGGTGAATGGCCTCGCGAAAGACTTGAAGCAAACCGGACACTGTATGTTGCAACCCCTTTGACCAGAGTCATTCTTCTTCTTCTTCTTACATACGTCATTCACGTGCTGATTCATTTCGACTAATGAAGGAACAGGAACACTACCCCGCCTATTTATACTGATCGACCTGCGCAATCGGTTGTTCTCGGTTATAATCGTAAGCGCTCGGGGCAATATGTATGCGCGAGGATGAATCGTAGGTTCTATCCTAAGTGTATGTAACCCGGAACCGATGTCCGTACAATCAAATTATCAAACTAACCATATAAACATGAATATTTACTACACTTGCTTTAATTCTTGCTCCCTACCTAACTACCTAACGTAAACAATATGACATATCTGCGTCTAAATATAGTGAACGAAAGTACTAGAGGAACTTAATACCTTAGATCACTACTGTTTCTGAATGTATCATTTTGTTAATAACTCTTGCATGACAATAGCTTAGGTGGTAGCTGCCCCTGTCGTTCACCCTTCATTCTTAAGACACACGATTTTAGTTAATACATTTTGGTAGCTTAAATTAAACTAGTCCAGATGGCGTAACGTTTGAGCATGATGATTGATCAACGGTGCTAAATGCATTATAGAAATTAATTAAAAACAAAATTAAAATCCGAATTACATTGCGAAAATTGGGTGAAAATGCTAAAAATGTACTGAAAAAGTATCAAATGGTACATGACCTTAATCGAATATAATTTATATTATACGAAGGAGTAACATCATGTCGCTATTATCATATGGACAGGTTTCATATTTCGATGATTTATCAATAAAAGACTGATTCGGACTGATTCAAAGGGGATACATTGTTTATATTAAATTTTCCGTATTCATGCGCGAGGATGAATCGTAGGTTCTATCCTAAGTGTATGTAACCCGGAACCGATGTCCGTACAATCTAAATTATCAAACTAACCATATAAACATGAATATTTACTACACTTGCTTTAATTCTTGCTCCCTACCTAACTACCTACCGTAAACAATATGACATATCTGCGTCTAAATATAGTGAACGAAAGTACTAGAGGAACTTAATACCTTAGATCACGACTGTTTCTGAATGTATCATTTTGTTAATAACTCTTAACACTCTTAACACGATTTAGTTTAGTCTTACATATGTATACAATCAACCTACCCCTGGAATAAGTAACGAGAGTAAATCAAAAGTGAGGTTATGTCAATAATAATAATAATAATAATAAAGAAAGGAATGAATATGGTTCATGGTAGAACGTAGAAGCAGGATGAGTATTAAGAGATATTTACAACTCTATCACTTTATATACGAATAAACTTAAAAGCTGACAAGAGTTATACTTTGGATAAATCATCGAAATATGAAACCTGTCCATATGATAATAGCGACATGATGTTACTCCTTCGTATAATATTTGCATGGCCTAGCAAGTCTTACATATGCATACAATCAACATACCCTCCTGGAAGAAGTAACGAGAGTAAATCAAAAAAAGTGAGGTTATGTCAATAATAATAATAATAAAGAAAGGAATGAATATGGTTCATGGTAGAACGTAGAAGCAGGATGAGTATTAAGAGATATTTACAACTCTATCACTTTATATACGAATAAACTTAACTAATGTGATGCAGCTCACTCCTAAACGTATATTTATTGTTGCAACCTCCCGTAAAAGTTGATTACATGCACTGATCATATGTTCTTCACTGTCACTGCTCTGTATTTGAACCGGGGCCGTTGTATAACGACACGAATCAGTTGCATGGCCTAGCAAGTGTTACATATGCATACAATCAACATACCCCCCTGGAATAAGTAACGAGAGTAAATCAAAAAAGTGAGGTTATGTCAATAATAATAATAATAAAGAAAGGAATGAATATGGTTCATGGTAGAACGTAGAAGCAGGATGAGTATTAAGAGATATTTACAACTCTATCACTTTATATACGAATAAACTTAACTAATGTGATGCAGCTCACTCCTAAACGTATATTTATTGTTTCAACCTCCCGTAAAAGTTGATTACATGCACTGATCATATGTTCTTCACTGTCACTGCTCTGTATTTGAACCGGGGCCGTTGTATAACGACACGAATCAGACAACAGCTCCCCGCTAGATAGAAAATGGCCATATTCATAACAAACAAGCGCTGCTATTGAAATAGGTATGCTGACTCCTGCGTCTAAGATACACTGCCGAAACTGTTCGTTCACCCTTCATTCTTAAGACACACGATTTTAGTTTAGTCTTACATATGTATACAATCAACCTACCCCTGGAATAAGTAACGAGAGTAAATCAAAAGTGAGGTTATGTCAATAATAATAATAATAAAGAAAGGAATGAATATGGTTCATGGTAGAACGTAGAAGCAGGATGAGTATTAAGAGATATTTACAACTCTATCACTTTATATACGAATAAACTTAAAAGCTGACAAGAGTTGTACTTTGGATAAATCATCGAAATATGAAACCTGTCCATATGATAATAGCGACATGATGTTACTCCTTCGTATAATATAAATTATATTCGATTAGGGTCATGTACCATTTGATACTTTTTCAGTACATTTTTAGCATTTCACCCAATTTTCGCAATTGAACAATTTGCAAGTGTTACGCGATGATCTCAACTCATACTGTGTAATGAATAATTTGTCAAATCATATGTTACAATTGTCCATTAAATATCAACAATTTATACATTGAGATTATTCACAACGAGTTTTTCGGCAACAGGGTGGCCATACATGATAAACAGCGGACTATAACCTTAAAAGATTACGAGTTTCAGTCTATACTGCATTTAGCACGGAATGTTTTAAAATATTATATCATTTGTTAATAGCAAAAGGGTATAATCTTCTTTAGTTAAAAGCTCGCATTCAGTTTTGGCCTTTAGAAAAGGGTGTTTTTTTTACCTGGGCTAGATATTCGTCTGTTTTAGTATACAATAACGAGGTACAATAGAGCCGTAAAATACATACATATAAGGCGTTTTATTTCTTTCAAGTGTATTTCTCTTCATATAGAATGCAACTATTGGTAAAGTCTATTAAATTAGAGACGGTGTCGGGTGCGTCATCGAAGCATATGTTATTGTTACAAGCTCTTACATACCGTTTAGTTAAAGCTAGGTCTTATTTTTATTTAATGATTGTAGTTCTCCTGCTTTTAGTAACTACATATACTGATTATTAAATTTTCAAGAATGTTTCTAGCCTAGCGACATAGTATATGTTAACATTTAATATTATATATATAATTATATGTATATATCTGTCACGATCTATATATTTACTTGAATATTTATTAAACTGTCTACACAGGAATAATAATAAGACAAAACATTTAGTTAAGTTAAATTGTATTACGCTCAATGCATAACACCGTCCGTCCGTCTTTAGTTACCTCCATCCTTGAAGGACAAGCTTTCCCAATTTTTATTTGTTCATTTGTTTTTTTTTTAAATGTCTTACACCTTTCCCCTTGTGATGTAATCATATTAGGAGCTATGACATTTGTGAATATCGTTCTTAATGCCAATGGTTAATAATTCAAATAAAATATGGAGAACATACAGGGACAGATTGCTTTCCTGGATTTGGTCTTTCCATCGATGAAATTCTAAAATATTTTATTATTATTAACTATTATTGTTATTAACAGAAAGGATATATCAAGATTGATAAGCTCTCGTGGGAAGTTCCTCATATACGGTTATCAGATGAAAGCAAAGTGCATAATGTTATTTTAAGTAGTAAAAGAAGAGGTACGCTCTAAATTATTGTTTTAACAGAATACGGAAAATTTAATATAAACATTGTATTCCCTTTGAATCAGTCCGAATCAGTCTAATGGAATGTTTTAAAATATTATATCATTTGTTAATAGCAAAAGGGTATAATCTTCTTTAGTTAAAAGCTCGCATTCAGTTTACCTGGGCTAGATATTCGTCTGTTTTAGTATACAATAACGAGGTACAATAGAGCCGTAAAATACATACATATAGGGCGTTTTATTTCTTTCAAGTGTATTTCTCTTCATATAGAATGCAACTATTGGTAAAGTCTATTAAATTAGAGACGGTGTCGGGTGCGTCATCGAAGCATATGTTATTGTTACAAGAGCGAGCGCTATCTTTAAAATGAGCATTTATGCATATGCAACCAATTTCTTATAAAATCTATTGTAGATTGACATGTAAACAAGAAACAACAGTATTACCGGCAGTTGAAAGAAAAATATGAAAGTCATACGCTGTTAATTCGCAGTCAGTTTGCACTTCGACTATATAAACTCAAAATATAATATATGTAAAATAATAATAGCTTTTTTAAAATATATATACCTGACTTAAACGGTACAAAATTCATTCTCTGTTTTTTATAAATTCGTTAGGAAATAAGTTAAAACCTAACCGTCGTCGTAACTATACTCTTTTGTTTTTACTGTACAAGGATTTTAAAATGTTCAAGGGTTAGTACCTGCCTGCTATCATGTCTCAGGTAGTCAGCTAGACCTTTTTTGGGGTAGAGTGATGCATTTTAATCTGATAATTATCTCGATTTCAAGTCTCGGCAACGGGTCGGTTAGAATCTTGTTTTCACCCCTTGAAATGTCTAAAGGAATGTATATAGCCTAAGGCATATTATATTTTAAACGACCAATGAAATGTTTCCTTTTGTCTCGTAGGGAGCTAAATATTTGAAATAAGATTTTCACGTCAGTCCATTTCTATACGCTGTATGCGTGTGTGGTATATAACAGAGGCTTGAAAGATTAATCATAACTGGTTTTAAATTTAAAAAAGTGTCTGTTTATACTGAATATTCAAGCTTCTTCTTCTTCTTCCTGGTGAGGTGAGGTGGTTAAAAGTGTAAATATTTATTGTTTTTCCGTTTTTTTTAAATTTAAATGTGATACGCCAGAGGAGGGTAAGTCTATACATTTTTCTGCATTAGAATTAGGTTTTTCTCTTTTTATGTAGTTAATTTGTCCGTTGATATATGTTAGTGTTAGAAACCATTCCGATTCCTGAACGTGATTCAATAGTCTGTGTGTATTTATTTTAACGTAATTTTCTTAACATTGAGATCCGAAAGCCCTTCACGAAGGGCAGCTACTGACATAGATACGACGGTTAGACGAGCTTGCAAACCTCGCGGTTGTGTCAAAGACTGTCGGTTTCTTTAAATTTCATGATCTCTTTGGGGTAGAAAGTTTCATTAGAATACAGCGGTCTTGTAGTCATCCGCGAAATATAAAAATCTAGGGCTGGTGATGTCTCATTTTTTACTAGCAAAGGGAGAAGGGCGACTATATAAAAGGGTAGATCGTTATCCGCGAGAGAGGGTACACGAAAAGTAGAAACATAATTCCTATCTGACATTATTATTTCTTCTTCTTCTAGAAAAGTTTGAAAGAGTACAGGGTGTGTGCATGAGTGAGAGAGAGAGAGAGAGAGAGAGAGAGAGAGAGAGAGAGAGAGAGAGAGAGAGAGAGAGAAAGGCGTCAGAACTTGTACGTAGCGAGAGATAGCTAGCTAGGTACGCAAGACATTAAACGCTAGGGGTAGGGGTTTCAAGATGATTGCCTATGGTAGGGAGAAAGATGGCCGAACCATTCAGAGCGTGTTTCAAGATGACAGACCGACCATCTGAGTATGGATAAAGCTATCGATCAATCAGATCACGAATGGGCGTGTCTACGAGGCGTTCATACTAACGCTACATCTATTAGCAAATATCCGTAAATTGTTAGGCGATAATACAGACTTCTTCGTTGAGAGAGGTAGCAGGGTACGTAGGACAGCGAGAAGGAGAGAGAGCTTCCGTCTAGTGAAAGGGATAAAAGATGATCGATCCAATCCCCCAGAGCTAAAAATTCAAGAAGAGTAGGAAATCTAAAATGTCGACTTCAAAATGACAAATTATAAAATACCACTGTATGTAAAATTATATTAGGGTTGTAATGGGATACCAAGAAATACGCACTGGAAATGTTTCATTGATAGCGGTTGTGAGAGAAGAGGAAAATGTAGCTAATTAATATATCAACTATATGATCAATCTCTCTCGACGTAAATATTATATTAGAAATTTATATAATGGTAGAGATGGAAAACTGGCGTACCGTTTATATCGAGCAAGTCCGCGATTTACATTTAAAGCTGTTAGGTTTTTTTAAATTCATATTTTTCCCTATTTGGGTGTAAACATGTAAGGAAATAAAGACATTATTATAATTATTGTTATTTTTATTATCCGTAAATTGTTCCGTGATTTGCGTTTAAAATTTTAATGCTGAATTAATTATCTTAAATTATTATATGTAATTAAAGTATTAATGACGACGATAATTATTTTAAGAAATCGGTAAAATTTATTAATATAAAATGATAAACCTTGGCTCCCCCTATTAACAATCAGCAGAACGCCCGTAATCGGTAATACAGCTTTCTTCATGATGACGAACCAAATGCCGATAATACAGAATGTCGGTACAAAAATCACGTAAAACGACACTGGCGCCATCTGTTTTCCCCTAGCAACACTAACTCCATTTAGCCATGTGACGAACCAAATGCCGATAATACAGAATGCCGGTACAAAAATCACGTAAAACGACACTGGCGCCATCTGTTTTCCCCTAGAAACGACGCTACCATTTAGCCATGTGACGAACCCAATGCCGATAATACAGAATGTCGGTACAAAAACGACAGTGGCGCCACCTGTTTTCCCCTAGCAACAGCGTTGCCATTTAGCCGAGTGACGAACCAAATGCCGATAATACAGAATGTCGGTAATGCAGATTCCGTACTTAACCACCTAGAGAGAGACAGACAAAAAGTCACCAGATTTAGAGAGAGACAGAGAATCTAGGATCCCTAGAACTGTCTGGCTGAGGTGACCCAATACCTACTGGTTACTATTAAAAGAAAGTAATTGGGTTTCACATAATATATCGTTTGGAATTTCAAAGTGATTATTTTGGTTACAAAAGTAAGTGTCTATTGTAACTAATTTGCAATGATCGAGTTCGATAGGGATACTATTAATTTAATTATTATATTAGGGATTTTAGTATTAAACAATATATTATTGTAGGTTGGAATAATCATACGGAAATGACGGGTGTTAATAAATATTGGAAAAGGTATCAATTGTATAAGTTGATATTGGTTAGTTTTAGAGGTTAGAGGAATTTCAAAGATGAAGGTGATTCTATTCGCAATTTGATAGGCTTTGGTAATAATGATACTTTCATACAGATGTAGATAACTTTGATCTGCGGAATAGGGAATGGTTAATGTTGTTTGGTGGGACAAGTGTTTAAAAATATCCTTTAGATTTTGAATTAGTTCAATATTGTCAATTAATGACATATGCATTTGTTGATTCTGTGCGAAAGTTAATGCGTTTTTGAGTTCAAAGTAGGTGTTTATAAGAGGTTGTAAAGATTGCACGGCTTCGAGTAAAACTGTTTTTTGGGATACTGTGGCGACATGTTTTTTCACCTGTTCGTTTTCTAAAATAATTTTGTTTAGGTTTTCATTAAGTACCATTTGATTGTTGGCTAGATTGTTTATAGTGGAAATAGTGTCATTAAGAATTTTAGCTTGTTCTAATATGACGTTTGTGTTTCACTAACTTTTTGTAATTTGGAAATCAATGTTTCATATCTTTGACCATCTTTGGCATCCAGATTGCCAGTTAACAATTTAAAAATGGTTCCTAAACCATCTACGAGTCCTCGTTTTTGGATTGTATGTTGTGTTTGACGGAATAATTGATCGATAAGTTTGTCAGCTTTGTTTAAATATTGTTTAATGATTAAGAATATGTTATTATGACTAATTAATATGTCAGTAATATTAGTGAACTGCCTATGTTCGATGGGGTATTGTTGATTTTCCAAAAGAATAATGATTTTTATTAAATTTTCTTTAAGCATACCATATTGAGTAATGATAGGTGTATAATCTATAGTCTTAATTAATGTAAATTCGCTTTCTTTTAGGATAGCGTTACCTAAGTTTAATGGATAAAGTCCAGGATTGTCATCTAAGTTTTCGATAATTACGTCACTGGTCACAAATTGGGTGGTGAGGATGTAGCAGGCGATAATGGTTAACCTGAAAATGGTAATAGTTCGTTTATATGTCGTTTAATTTGAGGTCCTTCATTAGCGGGTGTTAATTCATAAGTATCATGTTCAAAAATTTGGGAAATAGTGTATGGTCCAGAAAATTTCGGGTCCTTTTTATTTCTAGTATTAGTCGTAATGAAAACTTTACTTCCTAGTTCAAGTTTTTTTGTTCCGCGCTTTTGGTTTAATTTTATATTTCGTTTTTCTTTGGTGTCCGTTTGTTCTTTTTGCAATGATTCATATAGATAGCGCATTCTTGTTTTATGTTCCGACATATAATCATGAGAATAGGTTTTTGTATAATCTAATAAGTCGAATGGATTTTTGCATTCTGAGTGCCCGAACATTATTTCAAAAGGTGTTAGCTTAAGGTTTGAATGGATTGTGTGATTGTAAGCCAAGATACAGTATTGATTTTTTTGGTGTTCTAGTATATTAGTCAATAAACGATAATGTTCGATGATAGTGGAATGTAGACGTTCTACAAGCGAATTTGATTGGTGGTGAGCGGGGGTTGTAGTGTGTAGTTGAATTTTGTGAAGAATTAGGAAATCTTTTAATATGTTTTTATTAAATTCTCCATCAGCAATAATTATATTTGGGGCTGTGAAGACGCATATATAAGTTAGTAATTGTTCAATAACATCTATCAGGTTATGAGATTTAATAGGATAAGCTTGAGCAAATCGGGAAAAGGCGTCGATTATGGTCAAATAACTTTTATTGCCTATTCGAAAGATATCTAAATGTACGGTATGAAATGGTCTATTAAAAGTCGGTGTAAGCTGAAAAGGTTGTTTAATCGGATTACGATTATATTTTGAGTTTTACAAATTTGACATTTATTAATAAATTCAATGATGTCTTTATTGATAGATTTCCAATAATACTTGCGTTTAATATGTTCTAAAGTTTTATTAATTCCGCAATGATTGGGTTTGCCTAAATGGTAACTTTGAATTTGATTTTGTCTTTCTTCGGGGTCTATAATATATGTAACTTGAAAGGTACAGCGATGGAATTTGGGTGTGTTTTCATTTAGGTTTTAGGTTCACAATGTTCGATTAGTATTTTATTAAACATATCAGTTTTATTGTGGTCATTGATAAATACAGTGTAATGGATGTTTCCATCATATTTTGTACTACGGATTTTTCTTGGAATTTGGGCTCTTATGAATTCAATTTGATGTTTAAAATGTTGTAGTGGTTTGTCAGAGATATCTATTACTGGGGTTGATGATAATTGGGTATGTATTATATCTGTAAAGGATTTACTGTCTTCGTCTTTGTTTTTAGTACTTGGTATGTTGGGGCGGTTATCAGGTGGTTTTACTTGTACATCAGAAAGTATTTTAATACGAGGTTTATCTAACACAGGAGGATTTATGATTGGTATGTCGAATAATTTGAAGGTTTCTGGTTCGGGGGTTTCAAGTCTATCGGTTTCAACATTCATAGGATAAATTTGAATGCGTGATAAAGCATCAGCTACCTTGTTTAGTTTTCCTGGTAAATAGTTTACGTCAAAGTCATACTCTTCGAGTTTGAGTACCCAACGGGTTAATTTTGAATTTGGTTCTTTTAAATTTCTAAGCCAAATTAACGGTGTATGGTCTGTGTATAATTTGAATTTTACACCGTATAAGTAAGGGCGAAATTGTTGAGTTGCCCACACTATAGCGAGCAGTTCTCGTTCTATTGTAGAATATTTTTGTTCAGCTTCGTTAAGGGTTCTTGATGCATAACAAATAGGTTTTCCATCTTGTGATAATACTGAACCTAAGGCATATTTAGATGCATCAGTGGTTAATTCAAAAATTTTATTAAACTCGGGATATTGAAGTAACGGTTCATTAGTTAAAATTTGTTTGCAATGTTCGAAATTTTGAAGAAATTCAGGGGTGTGTACAATTTTATTATCCTTTTTGAGACAAACAGTTAACAATTTAGTTATTTTAGCAAAGTCTTTAACAAATTTTCTATAATATCCGAATAATCCTAGAAATGATTTTATTTCTGTTTTGGTTTTTGGGGTAGGGAAATTTTTAATGGCTGAAATTTTAGAAGGGTCAGGTTTTATTCCTTCCGAGGTTATTATATGACCAAGATATTTTACGGATTTATGTAAAAATTCGGATTTATCTAATTGAATTTTGATATTTGATTGTCGACATCGATTAAAAACATTTTTTAAGCGGGTTGTGTTCTTGTAAAGAAGTAGAGTAAATAATAATATCGTCAAGATAAACGAGGCATTGTTGGGGGGTTAGTCCTATGAGAGCATTATTTATAGCTCGTTGAAATGTGGCTGGAGCATTTTTTAATCCAAAGGGCAGTCGAAAAAGCTGTTTTTTCGCGGTCTGATTCTTCTATTTTAATCTGGTGGAAACCAGATGCGAGATCTAAAGTCGTGAAGTAGTTGGCTCGACCAAGGTGGTCTAAAACGGTTTCGATTCGTGGTAAAGGGTATTTGTCTTCTATCGTCTGTTCGTTTAATTTACGATAATCGATAACAATGCGCCATTTCTGATGTCCTGAGGCGTCTAATTTCTTAGTAACGACCCAAATTAGAAAATTATATGGACTTACCGAAGGTTCTATAATTTTGTCATCTAACATTTTACGAATTTGATTTTTTACTTCTTCTCGATGCACATGTGGGTATCTATATGTTTTTGTGAATATAGGAACATCAGTTTTGGTTCTAATATGATGTTTGGTTAAATTGGTGGAAAATAAAAGGATATTTGGAGAATAAAAAATATCTTTATACTGATAACAAAGATTGGTTAATAATGTTTGTTCTTCTTCGTTTAGATGGCCAGTTCTTAAATTTGTTTGTAAATTCTCATTAAGAATGGCTTTGATGTTTAATTTGGAATTATGAACGTCTATGTTGTTGATTTGTATTGATTCTTCATTATTAGTCTCATATTCATCTAAAATTAATGGGGAGTATATATTTATTTTTTGTATTTCATTAGAAGTGTTTATTACACTAGTTTGAAACCAATTATTATGTAATTTAACTAATGCAGAAGGGATCATGACATGCTTACTAAAATTTAGTCTTGGGGTTATTTTTATTCCACTTTTACCAACGGCTGGTAAAGTCACAAACATTTCAGTACGTGGGGGTACTTCAATTTGTTTTATTGGAATTTCGTTATGTTTTAATTTGGAAAAATTACTTTCATTACGTCTTTGGGTTTCCTGTTTAACCATGGATGAATTATATAATAAAACGGTATTGTAGTGCGATCGGTTTGGATATGCATCCATTTATAATCAATTCTGGCTGATAAATTGTTAAGTAGATCTGAGCCAATTAAGCCTACGTATTCAGAATGAAAATCGTATAAATAGCAAAGATGAAATCCATCTTCTGAAAAAAGGTTTGGAATAGGTAAATTAGCAACTAAATTATGTCTGGTGGTTCCATGAGAAGTGGTAATTTCAAAGTTAAAATTATAAACGAAATTAGGGAAATGTTCATTAACAAATTTAGGGGAAATTATGGTTTTAGAGCTACCAGTGTCTATTAGGAGTTTTTTGTCCGGTGGACGGAATGATAATATATGGGAGATTAGATTTGGGGTTAATACTAAATATTTTCTTCAATATTTTCCGAGGCCATTAATGAAAATTTTCGGCATCTTCATTGTCGTTATTTGAGTATTGATAATTAGAATTTTCCAATTCTTCATTGGGTATTTCTTCTTGGGTGGAAGTTTCAGGTTCATCGTCATTATGATAGAATAATTCTTCGGAGATAAAAGTTCGTTGTGGACCAACTGGAGTATGCAAATTCCTTATATTTTGAGAATTAGCTCGATATTTATTATGGTTGGTTAATTGTGTAGTGGGAGGTCTTTTTACTATTGTGTTTGCTTCCATAGGTATAGGTTTATTGGTTGGCTTATAATTTTGTTTTGGGGCGAAGACATTTCGATGTTGATGGCTGGTTGGATTGTTTTGCCTATTAAAATTAGGATTAAATTGTCTAGGGACAAATGATTGTGCAGAAGGTTAAGGTTGTATAAAAGATTGAGGTTGTATAAAAGGTTGGGGTTGCATGAAAGGTTGGGGTTGTCTTAGTGGATAAGCGGTCCTAAATGAATTATTTGTAACTTGTTTAAAATTATTTGGTGAAAAATTAATAGATCTTCTTTGATTTATATTTGAAGATAATTTTGAATTTTGAGTTTGAGAGTATCTGATATCGAGCTCTTCTTTAATCATAGTAAGGGCTGCTTCTAATGAATTTGGGTTACGGCTACGAATGAAAGTTGCAAAATCGTCATTGAGTCCGCTAGTGAATGTTCTCAATGCTAAGTCTTTATTTGATTGAAGTTTATAATTTTTAATGACTTGGTTTTCGTTTCCTAAAGCAATTTTAGAATTAAAGATTGCTAATTGTGTTCTAATTTTATTATAAAATTCTATTGGAGAATCTTTTCCTTGTTTTAATTTAGTTAAATCGACTAATAAATTTAATTCTGACCTTTGGTCTCCAAAATTTTCTATTAATACTTGCTTTAATGCATTCCACGTAGCATATTCGTATCCAGTAATTATTTCTAATGCTTGACCTTTTAATCTATTTCTGATTGCTGAAATAATCAATTGATTAATGTAATCTGCTGGGTTTTCTGTACAAAATTGACCTGTGATTGTATCAACAGCTCTAATAAATTCAGAAAGTGTCGATGGATTACCATCGTAATTTGGAATTTCATTTAAAAGGGAATCATGAAAATGTGAAGGAAAAACCATATTTCTATTAATATTATTGTTATTTAAAAATAATAAAGGAGGGTTGTTCAGATTTGAACGTTCTACACTTCTTGATCGTCTTGGGGATCTTGAGCGATTTCTTGGCATTAATAATACACTTTTATTATTATATAGAATTTTTAATTATTATTCTTATGTTAGTGGGCTTAAAAATTAAGAGTCCTGCCCATACATGGCAAGCATGAAAGGCTTTATAATGTCACTAGTTGACAATACCTATCGGTTTGGCGTCTACCATGTACGTAAATTAGAAACTAAAATGCAATTATTAATCACCAAAGTGTCCAATTATTCCTTTCGTCTATCGAAAGCAAATAAATTGAAACAGATTGTATAATTAATGCTCTTAATATTAGCTTAAATTAATTGTAAAACTATGTTAGTAAATTTATGATTTGAATTTAAATTTATTTTTTAAAACTTTAAACTTTTCACTTTAAGATTATAAATTTCACTTACATTTTCTTGTAATGATGAATTCTTGATCGCGATGATCAAGTCGTCAGCAGTTGATGGGAGTTCTCTATGAACAGGGTCCTCGCAATGGACAAAGCGGTTGTTGTTGAAGTAGGTGCCGTAAAGATGCTTGGCCGGGGCGATGTGTGTCCTCGGGGTCGCAATGCAACATCAGCGGCGGTTTCTACTTGGAGCGGATGGTTTCTTCAATTGGCCGTTGAAACGGAAAATTAGAGTACTTGGTTCCTCTAATTTTTGAAGATCCGTACGTTAACTGCGCCAGTTTCGTTTGTGTTCAAATGAAACGAGTTTTTAAAAAGATATTTTGTTTCCCTGGATATTTATTTTAAACCAGCGGAAGTAATGACAATTACAATACACAATAATATAAATGCTCATTAGAGCTTAGATGTAAACTTAACTATGAACTGATCAAAACTTCATGAATCTACTGTCTAGAACTCTTTATATATGATTCTCTTATCCAAATAAAATATTACTAAGCAGTTCCCACGAGAAAAGTAATACAATATTATCTGCATGATAAGCACTTCTCATGAGAAAGTTAATACTGCATTCTAAGCAGTTCCCACGATAGATAATACTTTATTCTTATCTTGAAATGTAATATGATATTATCTGCTTGCTGATAGTAATCAGTATTTCTACGTAACTCGCTAAAAGTCTTATGAAACGAATACTTTATACTATTTTTTCTAATTGCCTTATTTTTAATCATTTTAAAAAAGAAATAATTTAATTAACTAGATTTTTTAACAAAATCAAGAGTCTGTTTTAATATATTACGTGACTTAGACGTCCAGAATTTATGTAGTTTATGACCATTAAATTAAAACGTTATATAAACGTAGCAAACTCACTATTTTGTTGATAATAAGTCGATTACAAACATTTAAAAAACGTCTTTGCTAAGCCGTTTAAAATCAACCAAATACCAACGTTTCATATTCAACGTATATCGTTATTTCAACATACATACGTTATAAAAACAGTTTTTCAACTACTGTGTGTTTACTGGGTAGTATGTGGTAATGTGGTTTGCCTCCTAACTTTGGAGATCAAAATACGCCAAGTAATGAGGAATTTGACGATGATGAAATTTTGAACATGCAAAGTCTGCTTCAAGATGTTCCAGGGGAAATAGAATTGCATAGTAATGAATTGGAACTGTCTGACAACGAAGAGGAAGATGTAATTTTAGAAACAAAAAGAATATGAAAACAGACAGAGGAAGTTGGAATTACACAAGAGGAAGGCAAGCCCAACAAAGTAGGAGAACACCATTGTTGAGAATCGCATTACGAAATATTGTTCTTGTTTCTTACTAATGGGATTATTGCTTTCATTCGCGATCAAACAGCGCTTTATGCGCGGCGGAATGGAAACTGTCAAACATTTAGTTTATCCGAAGAAGAACTTCGCCCGTTCCTTAGGTTATTACTCATTAGTAGTTACCATAGCTTACCTTCTGGAAATTAATATTGGTCGACTTCAGAAGGTATGCAAGCAGCAATTTTTGCTAAATGAGTATAGGGAAAGGTTTCACGTAATAAAACGATACCTGTATCTTGCGATAATAACAATTTAGTTCAGTCTAAACTTGCAAAAGTGGCTATGTTGTATGATAAACTCAAAGAAAATCTTGAGCAGTTTGGAGTTTTTCATAAGCATCCGAGTATTGACGAAGAATGGTACCGTGCCGTGCGGACATCACTCTAAACCTATTCGTTTCAGGTTATCAGATTTGCTGGTGTAAATCACATGCCTATTAGTATCACTTAAGGGGACATGTTCCTTGCCAGAAGAATACCAGATTACAATGTACGAAATTACAAGATACGAAAAACGACTACACAATAATTATTGTTTGGAGCAATATCATTCAAATAATTAAATCTTTTTTACTTTTATAATTCTATTTACTCATTCTAGCTAGCAATACTTTCATACTTCTTCATACTTTTTCAGGTAAAATACAAAAATAATAATAAATTTTTGTTCTTGTACTATTACTGCTCTTTTACACATAACATTTATTATGTTATAATATTCTGGACAACATAAGAGGCCAAGGTTTCATTTTTGGCAAATACTGTATTTTGGAAACTGCTAATTACATAAAAATGTAGTGGTTTATTCTGTTAGTGGTAGTGACAAATAACACATTTTTGCAATATAAACAGTTTGAATAAGTATAATTTTATGCGGGCTCTAAAAGGTTAAGTGAATATTTCCGTATTAACGTGAAGTGTTTTTTTTTTCTATAGTGATTTAGGGAATTGTATCATCTATTAATTGTTTAATGCTAAAGTGCTAATTTAGGGGTCGACTTTAAAATACTTTGTTATTGTTTTAATTTTAATGATTTCTTCTTTGTTCTTTTAATCATAAAATCTTCAGAAATCATCGTAATAGTTCATTGATCGTTAAATTTATATTTGATATATTTCAAACTTTTTGTAAGATAAATTCTTTTAATTAGGATCAAGTCGGTGATGTAAAATTTGTATGGAACTTTACATCACTTTACTCGTTACGTAAGGTTTTAGTTTTCAAGATACGATCTTATCTAGTTTAATTTTTAACAAAACCGTTTCAAAATGTGTTTAAAAGAAGTATTACTA
Organism: Agrypnus murinus; assembly: GCA_929113105.1. Classification (NCBI taxonomy): domain Eukaryota; kingdom Metazoa; phylum Arthropoda; class Insecta; order Coleoptera; family Elateridae; genus Agrypnus; species Agrypnus murinus. The sequence goes on along the minus strand of OV816023.1, from coordinate 11,133,412 downwards.
TTATAGAAGCAATTACATAAAATTATAAATAATAATATGAAACAACAATTTCTGATAAATCTTAATGTGATCTAGTGCATTTTAATATAGTAAACCAGCTCAACAAATACAATGATACACATGACTGTGTTATAAGATTACAATGTGTACAAGTTAACATAACTTTGATGGCATCTCTTCACCTCTATGGGATACTTCTGAATTTTCAAGCATTTTCACCATCACTGTCAACCAATGTTGTGAAATTGATCGTAACTTTCTTGATATATTGTCGAACCGAGTCTATTCCGAGTTGACGATATAAAGTTGATTATTGCTGATAAATCAGTGGCAGTTTACTGCTATTCTTAATACTTTATTCTGAAGAACTTGCATTTTGTTCAGGTTCGTTTTTCCTAGTATTTCCCCAAACCATACATAAGTGCATTATTATAGATCGGATAAGCGATTTGTATAGGAGTATATCCTTCATTGAGTTTCTTCGGAATGTGATTTTTCATGTTAATTTTGTGTCGAGGTAGACTCCAAGATATTTTACCGGTTCATCTTTTGAATTCCACTCTATGGGAGTTTCGTTAATAACTATCAACCATCGGGTTGTTTATGTTTCTTAGAGTAAATAATTTTTCTAGAATATTGTGTTTATGATTCAGTTATAGAATGTAATTGTTAGAAGTATTAGTAATCTATATTGTATAATCGTTCGTCACTTTTGTACATAAGCTTTTGTATATTTATGTAAATTAGATATTAGCTATGATGTAAATATTTTGTAATAAATTTTCGATTTATAGTTTATTAGATCCTTCTTGTGAAAGTCGTAAAACAGATCAGTCTTAATCATGTAGCCCAGAACACTTATTGATGAATGAATTTCAAATAGTAACAGTTACAACACGTTTTCTTAATTATAGCGTTCTGCGAATTATCTGAATGACTGACCTCATAAAATTGAATTGTAAAAGGATCAGATTGCAGGTTGCAAGATCAGCAATGTAAACATAACAAAACATAAAACGTCCTTTATTTTATTTATTTTGAAGATCATAACAAACCCTACTGCATTAGCACCTTTATTTGCATTTTTTTTCTAAAACTACGCTTTTGAGAAAAAATGTTATAGGGATTTTTTGTTTGTCTTATCGATGTCTAACTACTTGCCGCGTTTGATGTTCTTGTTATAATACACCCTGTAATTAATTGTCATGTTATTTGGCATAGAATATAAAAAATGCACCCACTGATAAGAATTTTCAAACGAGACGTTAGATGGGTTGCCTAACCTCTCTTTCATTTTACAATTTTGAAACAGTGCACACCCGTTGAGAGCAAAAAATTAAATTTTAAGGTTATATTGTTCAGTTAAAAAGAAATGTAAACAAACATGATTCCGTAATTTTTAGGTTATAATTTTTGTTAAAACGTCATTATTCGTCGTTTATTATTCATCAAAATTTTGTGAATATAAGTGTTTTTAATAATAACGTCATATAATTACAATAATAACAAGTGCATACAATTTTTTTGTGACATTTAAAAAAATGGATTTTTTTATTAATAATTGAATTATCAATTTTCATTACGTTGGGATGTTGGAATGGAATTTGAGTAGGAAATATAATCTTTAAATTTATAATCTTACCACAATTTAAACAAGCAGCTGGATGTTAATTTCGATCTATTAAAGCTATCTATTTGGATATAATTAAAAGAAGTGTTTAAAGTCTTCCTTCATTTTATTGGTCAGCCATTCATATGGAAGCAGAGAATTGATGAGTTATAACAGTTAGCAAACTGTTAGCGCCAAATACTTGATTATTAAAGGTGAGATATTTAAATATAGTTTAATTAATTTTAGTAATTATGAATTCTGTTGATGCCAGAAATATTACTCCTCACATAAAAAGGATTATACTATTTTGGGATTGATATTTCAAAATTTATGGTATCCAAAGTTTTTCTTTTATTTTAAATTTTTCTTTCTGTTCTTAATTAATAAATTTCTGTCATTTTAAATTAGAAAAGTTGTTTTGTATTTGTTGCTTATTGCTATTGTTCCTAGATCTATATAATTATTTAGTGCCCTATTAAAGCGACTCGCCTAAGTCTCAATCTTGTGAAGAGTTTGATGCTCTTTCAAATCTTAATAAACCGAAGCAATCATATACTTTAAAAGCAAAGGTAGGTGGTTTATATTTTGTATGCATCACTGTGTTACCACCTGTTATACTTCTGTGTTATACTTCTAATTTCTATTACATTATTTGAAACCTTAAAAACGAGACCAATTACACTTTTATATCTTTTGAGTTATCGTAAAAACCGGAAATACTCTTCAAATCCAGTTTTGTCATGCCGCGGCGGCCATTTTGGTTTCTAGTTCCAATATGATCTGAGTTAAAAATAAAATAAAATATGTTTTGGACTCTACAGACATGACTTAATTATTGGGCAAAATATGAATTTTTGCAAGATCTGTCAAAAATCACTTTTTTAAATTAGATGATTTTCTGTGGAATGCCCCATTTGTAAAGTATTGTTTTGTTTAAATTGTAAACGAAATTTAAATTAAAGTATGTAAAAGTGTTATTACATTAAAAATGTTGTAAAAATGGGTACATCTTATAATGGTGTTTTATTAGAAAATTTATTCTCGAAATAAAAGTGTACAATAAAAGTTACTCACAAAAATTATAATTTCTAGCATAGCATTTTTCTCCATAGTTAATTAATCAAAAGAAAAACAAAAGTCTTCCAAATTACTTAATAATATAAGTTAAATACCTAAATCATGCATCAAAAACTATACTTACTTTAAACTTGTGCACCGGCAGAAACATCTCTTATTCCAATTGAGTTCAGGATCGTGGGTGCTAATTCCCAAGGCTTATAAACAGAGCCAGGAAAGATGAAGTGATAAGAAAATGTGTCCAAAGTTTTTATAGTTAATAGGGTCGTTTCATAATTTTGAAAGTTAACGTTTTTAGATTCTATATAATTAGTAATAACTCTACGTATTTTTTTTCAAAATTTTTAGTGCAGCAGTTAACGAGATATTCAATTTACAATTTTAAATTTTTCTGTCCTTTTCTAGTACAACAACGTCATCGTCCTCGCATGCGCTGTATTAAAACTAAATATGTAAGTTGGCAATACGAAATCATTTGACAACTGTGTTGTGTTTATATTTACGTGCATGTGTTGATAACTTGATACGTTTGAATCAGCTGTTGTTTTATTATACATGTTCAGTAAAACAAGTAATGCGACGTCCGTATTTATTAATTAGCGGAAAAGGGAAAATGTGAATTTTATTAATATACGTAAATGATTAAACAAGTTATTAAGAATAACAAGTTTTATTCAAGGTTTATTAATGTTTAATAAGGATTTCAAGAAGTGCTTCGTGCTATCGTATACAAACGCGTCTTTGAACAGTACTAAAGTTTTATTTTATTTTAATTCTTTTTCATTTTTTACTGGGATCGCAAAAACGTGGTGGTTGGCCGTTGGAAGAACTAACATTTTATTATGCAATTCTGGTACAGTACAGTATATTATCTGAACACTTATAAAATTTATTTCGTGCATGTTTTTGCTTGTAGTTTGATTAAAGACGGTCTTTATTATCCCTTTTTCTTTTAAGAGAAAACGTGGAACACGCACGATTTGTTTAAAGTACAACAGCTGATTTGATCGGCTCCCGTCACATCTTACGTTCGGTTTATCTGCTCGTCGCTGGCAAAGATTTCCAGTAATGCCAATGTAATGAATGCAAATCGCGTTCCATCTTGAATAGTACGATGACGTAAGCGGTGTAGAAAAGGACGGAAAATATGTAAACTTTAAATTCGTATTATTAAGTTATTGTAATACATTTATCGATTTTATGTGAACCTGTTCATTAGATAACTGTTATACTAATAAAATATACAAGTTATGTCAAAATTTAAATTCCATGCAACGGCCCTATTCGTATATATAATTCACACACAAAATGTTTAGTTTTGTATATCCCTTATCACAGATTGTAAATTCCAGTAAGATGTTTATGTAATATATCACTTTCACAGCTGTCCAATATAAGAAATCATTTTAACTTAATATAAATACAAAAAGCAATCTATTTACTACTTTCTTGGTCCAATATGCATGAGCATATTTATTATTAAAAAATATCAGTTTATATGTCTGCAAATTAACACGTATGGTGACGCTGGCCTAACATTGTAACAGTTGAGAAAGGTGCAAACTAATTCGGCAAATTGTTTGAGTGAGTGCTATGCTATTCATATCTACAATTACAACTTATTCTAACCATAAGTGCAAGTGTCCATTTTTAAAGATGTCCATTATCATTGTCGAAGTGCAAAAATCAATTTTTCTTCGAAAACTTTTATATTATACTAAAAATACAAACTACCTAGTTATAGATTATTTAATCCTCCAACAACCCTTTATACAATCATTTAAGGAATATGAATCACTTCTCGTTTTTAGGTTCTGAATATTTTTTGCTTGTTTTTCGTGGTGGTTGAATAAATAATCTATAAATGTAATTTTACGCCCTCTGAAATCACCACATAATTAATCAAATTATTTACGGATAAGTGTATGTATTGTAATACGATCGGCTAAAGTATACCGGACGCCTATGATTTAAAGAGCTTTTTGACAATATTAATCCTTATCATTTCATATTTCCTGTTAGTTTTTAAAGAAAACTTCTCAATATTTCGTAAAGTACCCTGATGTTGTCATCGTATTGTCCATCAACCATGTTTAGTAACATGAACGTCGTAAACTGATACAATGAAGGATATGAAAAAGGGTTACGTTATTTTCAGGAATTATTTTATATTCTAGAACATTTATAAGGCAGTTGCTAATACGGTAGGTTACAAGTGCCGAAAATATCTAACTGAGGCTATTTTAGGCTGGCATTTGCAAAAGAAGCTAAGAAAGAAATAAATCATCAGAATTTTTAATTTGTATAATTTGTAGAATGAAATTTGATAAAAATCAAGTCTATTGGATTATAACGTATGTACGTCACTCGGGTTAAATTGATAACAATGTATTAATTAAAATACGTTTTATTCTATGTAAATAAATAATATTTGTTCGCTATCACGGGCTTGTAATTTTAATTTAAAATAAATGAAATTAATCTATACAATAATTATAATACAATAAGAAAATAATAATGATAAGGATAAACATAATTATTATTTATGGTTTCATTTGTGTAATTCTGTTAGCATGTAATTAACGGAAAATTTCTCTACCAAATGTCCACTTTATTTTCATTAAGTTTTTGACTTAAAGGCCTTTAAGTTAATTATAATTCATTTCATTAACAGTGGTACAAATATTACTTATACGTGTGTTTCTGAAACAGTTTCTGGTTAAAACGTATTTCATGTAAAATCTGTAACAATAAAAAAAGTAATATCTGCGGTTCTGGGCTACAATTGAGAGTTGATTTACCCATAAACAGTACGATTCTCATCAGAAAAAAACTAGAAAGTTAATTTTAAAAAACTTCCACTTGGTTTGACAGTTAAAGTTTGTATTCCTACTAGCGCGCTTTCTCTATAGCAATTAATATTTACCTCTACCCAATAAATCGGAGGAATTGGTAGATAGCTGTAAAGATAATTGATCTCAGTTTCTCATTAGCTGTAACGCTAACTCTTATAATCGGGTTTTGGATGGCAAATTAAATCCACGGGATGAGTCTCAACAGTTTATTATGCCAAATAACTTAGTCACGCTGAATTTGTGATGTCAAATAATGTAACAACTAGCGATAAGGTCGGTTCTTCGAACCTTGACCAAGCAGGGACAAGACCAGAAAAAATAACAAATCCAAAAACAAGAACCAGCAGCACAAGAAAATTCACCAAGTGAGGAACAAGAGCTCCCAGCCCAGTCCCCCACTGATCTCACAACTCCAGTACCAGATAAACAGAAGATTGATCCCACAACTGTACTGTTCATTTAACTGAAATGCTGGATGCGGCTGCAGTCCATATCAAGACAAAATACAGCCCCATCTAGCATTCCCCCCTAAGTGCAGCCATGAGGTATATACGAGAGATGCTCCGTCACCTTGATTCCTCGCCCAAAAATAAATGCATATAATCGCGACTATTGTAACATAATTAGTAGACAAATGGAACTTATTCTTTATATTCTATAGTTTAATTATTTCGATGGTGGAAAATATAACATCTTATACCATTCAAATAATACCTACTGCAGCCTTAAGCGATTGCCAAAATTTAAATACGTACGCTTAAATGCCTGGTTAATTCTGCTGAGGCTCCAAGTAAATTGAGTACTGTATATGGTCCCTGGAATGACACACCACACGGCAATATTATATCAGTTAGAATTTTCGGAGCATCTGAGACTGAATGAGCCACACCTTTTGGAACAAATAAATATCAAAAATAACCAAATCAAAGAAACTGATATGATGAAAATACTGTTGCAATAAGGTTAAGACTTCGCGGAATTGTTGAAAACGATCGTCGACCAGATTTAGAAAAGTATAACTGCTGTCTTTCGCTGATAGCCCAATTTAATTGGTAGCTTGAAATATTTCCAGATGAGACAACCACACACGCAGTGCATGTAAACTAATATTGTCTTATGCAAAATATATTTTCGTATAAAACCAAAAAGTCTTTCTTTTGCAGTTTTCAAAATGTTGCTCAAATTTCGATTCAAAGAATTCACATTGCAACAAAACATTTAAATTTTTGATTATTTTTTAATTAGAAAATTTGCGTGATGTGTAGATTCCTTTATCGAAAACTTAATATTCGTTGATTATTTAGGGAAGGTAAACCGCTAGGGAAGGCAAACCGCTGAGCGCAAAACCTAATTTCTGTTGGCTGATACCCTTCTCTGGATCTTAGCGTTATCTTAGTCAATGACACATTTAAATTATCAAGTATGTGCTAAATTCTGGTCTTAGTACTATCATAAGATATTTTATTGACATTGAAGATGCATCCGAACAGTCTAACAGAAGTAGCGATTGTTAAAGCTTCTTTAGGGTGAACGGCCAGGCAGTCGTTCGAGGTGTCAGGAATGCACTAGTATCCGAGACTAGCCCATGATGACAGAGGCCTGGGCATTCGTTCGAGGTGTCGGGCATGGTCTAGTATCCGAGACTAGCCTGGGTGCAGATATCCCAATAATTCTACTGAGAAATTTTAGAATGTGTTAATTTGAATTTATTACCGATCGTTTGATTTTGTTAGCGGAAATTTATTATTTCACATTCTCTTTAGACAGTTTTTAGCTGCCTAGTATTGTTCATATGGATTGTTAATCTATTTAAGGTTCGGAAATTGAAGAAATTAAAATTGGCATTTTCTTGGTTATTCATTAAATGTCCCTTTTCCCACGATTTCATAAAGACCGACAGTTCTTTTAAGTTGTAAAAATAAGAGGCTTAAAAGATCGTGCATTTACAATCAGCTAATGGTATTTTTACTATAGGTATTTTTACTAAATTCATACACAAAGAATTTTATTTTTTAGCCCACTCTTTCTAATTCAATACTTATTTTATAATTTACTTATTTTCTAATTTCTTGTATCCAATTAAAAGAAGTTTCCTTAATGACGTTATTACCTGTTTATTCTAACTCGAGGTGATCTGCAAGTAGTAGCGGGTTACACAATTGTCATTTAAACCCTACTCTAAATTAGTTACACAACATTGTACACACATTTCATGGATGTGGTTTTTGTGCTCAAAATGACTGAAGAAGAATACATTGGTTTACTTAGATGGGCATTACTCTCAATGAATTTTTGGTAGTAAATTTCCTTATAATCAACAAGTACTCTGTATTCTACTGTATTGGTGTTTTTTTAGAAAAGCTCATATTCCAACGCGAGATGAGCAACACTGCATCAAAAAGGTTAAAGAGTTATATAAAAAATGAAGATCTTGACAAAAACGTTTTAAAGAATTGTCCGATGCTGTAAGAAGAAAAGAACAGACTTTTATAGATAAACTTGATGGTCTGTTTGACATAGTACATGCAATGCTCTGGACATGATTAAAGCAGAAGATGATAAATATCTTTTATTGAATCAGAAGAAAAAAGGTGTCCTGGATTCATGTGAGGTATTGATACACAGCTGACTGCACAAGAACAAAGCAAGAAAGATAAAGCCAAGAAATTCTGAACGACTACAGAGAAGTGTGGAGCACTTATCGATATCAGATTTTTTAAGTCTTAGACAGCACTATTTTTATGACTTTTCCGCTTTTACAAAAGTGTTATATTCTCTTCTGTTACGACATCCATTTCATGTTCCTGATTCTGTTTCGAATCGGCGACAAGAACTTATACCATCGCAACCATGACTTTTAGAAAAAACTTTACGACACACGCAATGACATGTGACAAGTGCATATTTTGACAGATTTTGTTGAGGCTTTAGAACATGATGTTTCAACGTTGTCTACAAATAGAACCAACATTCAATGTAGTAAACAAGATTTTCGTAAAAAAACGTGCAAAGAAAAAATCGATTTAAAGAACGATTTGATTTGTATAAACTAACATATTGTAATTATTCTATTATAATAATCTGTAATTGGGCTACCTCCGTTTTATGCTGGAAATAAATAAATAATAAATAATCTCGCATACTAGAGTGAAGGGACGCCCTCGAAAGACGATTCCCGACGACTGAACACGTTAATAGATCCGGCACTAGCCTAGAGAGTTAGTAGAGGGTGCATACTAACCTCGCTCCCACCAGTGAGAACTGGCAGCACTCACACAAGTGACGCGCTAATTGAGCGTATCTCAATTCCTGTCCAATGGGGCTGTGACAGTTAAGCTATAGGGTACGTACGTTACGCAAATACGCATTTTTATGTTAAAGCTTGTAGACGTTTCATTTTCCGTAGATTTTTCTCCTTTACCTCCAACATAGCATCATAATTTATTTCTTATACCGGGTGCCCCATTATATTTTGACCCTTTATAAACCTATATAACTTTTGAACTAATTCAGATAATTAAATGCGGTGTTCACCTGTCTTCTTCTTATTTCTTAAGTTTTTTTCTAAGTATCCGTTTCTTCTTGTCCCATTTCCGGTTTAATCGGAAATGACATAGCGTATTTTCGGGGATAGGGCAATTTGGTGTTTTCAAATGGAACACGCTGTACATTTCAATAACATGCAGTATTTATTTTAAGTGCTTGTAAAACCATCACTCTGTATAGTAACCATGACAAGTATGACTCTTTTGGAAAGGGGAAACAATGAGTTTTCCAACTGTAAAAAATATACAGGCAGCACCATTTAAAATCACAAAGTTGTCCTATTCCCGAAAATACGCTATGTCAGGCAAAAAAGACGGAAAGAAAACTTAAGAAATCAGAAGACTGGTCAGCACCGCGTTTCCAGTGTTATAAAAGAAATGGAAAAATTATTTTTGGAGAATATTCCCCGTGCACGAACGAGAATAAACCCTCAGAAGTGAGCAGGATTGAAGGATATACCTTTAACTTGCAAAGATATACCCCAAATAAGAATACTTTCAAAAGTTCTTGAAATATTCTCAAACTGCTGAAAATGCTCAAATGGTCTCTTTTATAATGCTAGTTGTAGTTAATTTTCCTGTTGGGTGGCAATGTTTTGAAAAGTAATGTAATAATAGAAAATTGGAAAATAGTAAACTTATTATATTTAGATTAGAAACTTAGGTATGCACGATCCTAGGACTCTATTCTGACCGGACACACCGTCGACAGCGGACACTTCTCCAACCGTGGATACTATATCGACTAGCGGTCTTGTACACTTTGCCGACATAGGACATTACGCTGACCTTTAAAATAAATTTTGCTACTGTACACTTTGCCGACCGTGGACACTAACCTAACTTACGGTTATATTGTAGAAAACATCACACAGATCATATTTGGGAGAACCATATTAAAATCAATAAACAGGTTAATTATTTTTAGCTTCGGAACTTTACATTAACATCATCATGACAATTGCAACTATGGATGGCTTTTAAGGGTTGGCGTAGATCCACGGTTGGTAAAATTTTCACCGTTTATGACCGCCGCTGTGTCGACGGTCGGCGTAGTGACTACAGTAGATAAACTGCGGCCAGTAGTAGTAATACATTTAAAAAGCTTTACGAACATTTGCCACTATTTGTATAAAGAAAATATAAAAAGTTCATAGACAACTAGAACAAAAAAAACAGAAGAGATGATGCCGAGCGGTGTCCAAATTACTTGTCAATGCTTTCGAACGCATAAATTGTGTAAACTATGCTTATAAAAAGAAAGCACTGCATGCTTCTAAAATACGCTGCAACTACTGTATTGATATCTACGTTTAAATAAGGATAGTTCTTCACAAATTCCTGGTGTAATTCAAATCTATAGGCAGACATATCTTGTGAGTTTATAATAAATGCGCATGGTACATTTATTCATTTCACTACTTCATTTCATGCGTCTTCCTTGTGTCTCGTTGATGGTTCGTTGATTTCCATGAGAAGCATCTTTATGAGTTGGCCTGTAGTGAAAGAAGGCCATGAGGTTCTTCTCTAGTCACCCTAGATTTGTTTGTTATGGGCGGCTTATTTATCTCTTATTCTTAAGCATTTAAACGATCTTGAGCATGCAGGATTTTTTTCTGCAGGCAAGGTTGTGTTTAACCTCCTTTTTGAACACCCGACGCCAACAGCAGCTGCGAGTAACACGTGTACATTTTGCGTGTGTATGCGGTTTAAGATAGTTTTATGTTCGATTTTGAATGTTCTTGTTTATGCTCATTTGTGCTCTATTATTATGAAAATTCTCTAGAATAATTATGAGAACGTACGCGAACGTGCTCCATTATGCACCTGAAGAGAACGTTCTTTTGATACGGTTTTATCATGCGCGAACGTTCTCATTAGCATTTTCGGAACGTTCTTTCATTTACAACGCATTTCATTTTCTCAATTAGTTCAAAAGTTATGCAGTACTGTTTACTTACCATGCAATATATGTAAAGGGTATAAAAGAGCGTGCTATATAATTAGTTGCCTATATGTGCATAATGCTGTGACTCGATTATTTTCAAATGCAACATAGGGAAATAGGCAGATATTGTAATTGAATTTAATAGCGCTGTATAGGTTTATAAATGGTCAAGATATAATGGGGAACCCGGTATTGCCTTTTAATTAGTATCAAGATAAGGTTATTGAGCGGATCAGGATTAGAAAAGGTATAATTTTTTTAGTTCAAATTTAAATTGTGTAATTTATATTTCTGTTAAAAGTGTCACATTGGTTCAAAATGTGTTTTCGATGGTTTGAAAATACTCCTCTTGTTAGTTAAATACTAGAGATGTACTATTATTATTTACACTGTATTTGATAACAATTCCGGCAGTTCGCTATCTCATGATTATGTGATTTGTGTTTTCAAACTATTAACAAAGAATGTGCAAAATACTTAAACCAGGTAATTGCCAAAAAACCGCCCATTACAAGTTCAAAAGGCTTCTTGATCACACATGAATGCATTTGTGTAAGGCACAACTACACATGACGTTTTATAGGAATATTTGTTAATAAAAGCTCTTAACATAGAGCTTTGTTGATTGTTATGCGTCATGCCTATCAAATATTCAAAACAAATTAACAGAAAAACTTAGCGAAACATAACGAACCTGTAAGATGCACGTTGTCTGGAGTAATACGCCAAAATAAATCAAAAATACGCCAGCCTAAACTCGCATCTTTTATCTATTCTTCAGGTGTAGGATACCGCAAAGAATCGGTTTTTATCACTGTATCTACGTCCTTGTGGAAAAAGTTAGAGGGACGGTAAATTCTATTAGTACCGTTACTAAAAAGCTAGTGGGACGGTAAATTCTGGTAGTAAAACCTTATCAGAAAGGCGTGGAATGTCAAAGTCACTCATGCTACCTGTATAGTAGTAGGGTTCTGTGTAGGTTTATCTGGAATAATATGTAATCATATCTTTTTACGCCTTGATATAAAGTTATAATAATAATAATAATAATAATAATTACTACAACCCATAACCTTAACCAAGGCCCCAGAAGCTATAAGCTTGTGCGGGAGGGAGGGGGCGATTATTATTATTATGTAGGCCCAATGTGCGGCTGCAGCCGACTTATAGATGAAACAGCGCAAATCCCACATTTGTGTTACAGCTAAGGGAAACTGCAGAAAACCTTAACCAGATCTGCCAGCGCCGGGAGTCGAACCCGGGCCGCTTGGGTGAAAGTCCGGCACGCCAGACATTACACTACCAAGGCTAAGTTCTTTAAAACAACTGCATTGCATTAATTTACTTATTGTTTTTATTTACATAGGCAATTTAAACAGTTTTATTCACTTAAGGAACTTGGATGTGGGTGAATTGAAGCATTTTGGGCGTATGGTTACAATGCCACCATGGCTTACAATTTGGGAAAACTACTTTTCACATATTATTAATGTTAATAGGAAAAACAGTACTTTGTTATGTACTGTTCCCAGTTTATGTACTGGGAACAGATATTCCCAGTGCTCTAATAATGAAGATACCTTTTAATAGAATGTGCTGGAAGATTGCAATGAATATCACGAACCTTAAAGTTACTTGTTGTCCAACATTAGTCACTTTACACAAGTTTTTCTTCACAGATATCTTAAAGCTCTACATTTTTTTTATCTTCAAAACCTAAATATAGTCTTTACCCATACCTTTTTGACTTTGGAGTCAATGTAGACCCCGTTTTCTTTTTCAAGACTTTATATCAATAACAGTTTATCATATGTATGTGTCATATAATATGTTACTGTGTATGAGAATGATAAAAACACTTATCTGTAATTAATCTTTCTCCTTCCAACAATAAAAAAATTGTGTCCTACAATTCACAAAGGTCTTGCATTAAATCAATCAAAGGTATTCTAACTTACTGTTTATTTATTTTACAATGCTAGCATGAAGTTTATTATTTAAAAATGTCAACTACATCTACTATATTCTATATAATGAAATTATATCCAAAAATGGTTTATATCTACAATTTCCACATTAGTGGATGTATAAATGTTTAAATGTATAAATGATAACAAACAATAAAACTAGCTACCAAAGGAATGTGTAGAAATATCTACAACTAGATAAGTGGGTAAAATGAATATTCGGACATAAGACTTAAATCTACACTTTTGTAGCTCGTCAAGATAATGGTTCGCGGGTTGTGTTTGGAAGAAACAGACATAGAAGACCGCCGCCTATAAGCAAGGCTGCCACAATAAACGTTGGTGCCGGACAGTACATATCTAACAATGTAGCAATAACTATATTGCCTATAATACCGCCAAGTCGAGCTGCAACCATAGATATAGCTACACCTGTGGCCCTGTAAAATTTAAGTTATTATTAGAATTAGCAATCTTCAAACCATTTAGATACATTACCTGAGGTTAGTTGGAAATATTTCCGTAATTAAACAGTCCAAAGCAGCATTTCCGCAGGAAATAACACCACTGAATACAGCTGATACAACTAAATTATGAAGCTTGTTGTATACAAAGTACATACAAGCAGCACAAATTCCTGATGTTAAAGTACTGAATACTGTAAAAAAATTACGTTAAAGAATAGTATAGACATTACAAGATCTTCATCTGTAACCAACCTAAGAAAAACTTTCTTCCAAGTCTATCCATTCCCAAAACAGCTATAACATTACTAGGTATAGCTGAAGCAACGGTAATGAGCGACTCCATGAAAACGGCACTTTCTATCTTGTCCGAACAAATCTTTCCATCTTGTTGACTTCCTGATCCAACAACATATTTTGTCACAGCACAAACACTAGCACTTTCTCCTGGATGCTCTCGAGCAAACTCGTCAAATCGATTAAAAAGTTCAGGAAACCACATCATCAGACCATAGTAACTAAAATAAAAAAATTGTTAACAATAGTTTCATAACTTCAAAGTATACTTTTCTTACCCAATGTGGAATGTAAAATTAATGGTAATTGAAATAAGAGTAAATCTAAGAATTGGCGAAATGAAAAGCTGCTTGCTGTTATCGATAATATCTGCCATCATGTTTTTATATTTTCCTTTAATAGCGGGTTTTTCTGGCCTTCCCAAGCCTTTATTTAACACATCTTCTAAGATAAGATGTTTGACTGGATAATCATTCCTATCTTTCCCCGTGTTAATGTGATAGATAGTACGGAAAGTTTCCAAAGCTTCTTCACTTCGTCCACGAGTCAATAGGAATTTGGGACTTTCTGGTAGAAAGAATAAAAGTGCAGCAACAACGAATGAAGGAACTGCACATATAAGAAGAAAGATTCGCCAAGAGTTATAAGTAAAGGTATGTGAGGTGTATCCAATTCCAGTTGGGATGATCAGCCATGCTAGACCAGCCACAAAAAGATTTCCCAAAGTCCAAAATGCAGCCATGAATGATAACATAGAACCACGTTTGGATTTGGGCTGAAATTCTGCAAAGTATGACCAGATCACTGGCCCGCTGCCCCCTAACCTGTAACAATTATTGAACTGTATAAAATAAATAAAATTATATAATAAATGTTATACTTACGCTGCCCCATTTAAAAATCTAAAGAGCATAAACAACTCATATGTCTGACTGAAGCTAGACGCTACAATACATAGAGCGTTCATGAATGATATGGCAATAAGGACCTTTCTACGGCCCAAAGTGTCTGCCACAGACCCCCATGCATAAGCTCCTGCCATCATACCGATGAATATGATGGAATTGAGCCATCCCTTTGCATGGGTGTCTAGATTCAGGTCGCATTGCGCCGATGGGAGGATGAAGGACATCGAGATGACGTCCATCTCCTCCGACGTGCTGACAAACCCACATACTGCTAACAGTAAATAATGAAATTTGCCATAAGCAGTAAGTTCTATTGCACTTTCGAAGTCTGCTTTTTCACTGGCTCCTTTTTCGGGGTCTCCTGGAATTTTTCCTAGATCTTTAAGTGCATAAGCGGCGAGCTCGAGATCCTTAGATCCGCAGCCGTTTGGAACGCGCTCGTCCTTTACATCACAGTCTGCTTTATTCTTCAGGGGAGGACCACCTTCTACCATTCTATGATACCTGTCGAAGTGGAGTTTTTCTTGTTGGCGAGGAAATTAAAAGTATGGCCTGGGGGCAGCGTTTATTGGGGGCAACGGGCTGAAGTGTAATACGAAGCTCTGTAACAAAAACAAATTTATTGTCATATCTTTCTAATATACATATAAAGAAATTTATGATGAGAAATGTTGTTAGTTGATTGCAGTAATGTGGGATCATAATTGATGCGATAAGGATGTAAAGTTAATAGCATTGTGAAACTATTACAATTTATATTGCACAAACGAGAAAGGTTATTACCAACGGCCTTATGAATGTTCCCATTCATATTATTGTGCATGTTGCTTATCAAGAATTATATTTGTGGATTTGATGTAAATTTACATTTTTATTGCATTACTTTGTTCGTTTAGTATTGTGATAGTAAGGCATGGTTAGGTTAAATTAAAATGGGGATTAGAATAAAGTTTCTATTAAGGTTCAGAAGATATATCCTAGATCTAGAAGATATAGGAGAGTATCCAAGAAGAGTATTAGAAATCTGAAAAATGACTTCCAAAGCGTTACGCAACCAAAAAGTGTTACATTGTGTGGCTAAAAAGCCCACGAAATTCTAATACCATATCTTTATTTTAGTGGTGTTAACGTAAATATCAGAAAATAATCAAGATTTTTAATAAATTAAAAAAAATACAAAATGAATCTAAAAGAGAAAGTTCTATGTATACAGTGTATATGCAATCCCCACAATCAAAAATTAGGATATCCAAAGAAAGTCAGTAAAAGATGTTTTATATAATTTTCCCAATATTAATGAAAACTTCTGAAATATGTAAAGTACTTACAGTATATATATTACTATGTTTTTTATTTTTCTATGAACTATGCTAATATATTACGAGTCAAATTAAATAAAGAACCCAAGAAACTATTGCTGTAAGGCAACTATCTCAGACGACCTTGTAAATTTTAATTCGTTGGTGTTAACGAATTTTGTATATTCTAAAGAAGGCATAACGGGTTTAGAATCAAGTTAAAATTTATGTTAAAAAACGATAAGAAAGTATGCTCTTATCTACGTGCAAAACGAAATAAATTCTAACAACCGTGTTTTCAAGGTTTAGAACTGTGTACCTAACGAATTAAGTAAAGAGACCTAACAGGAAGAACTAATGGAAGAGAAAACAAATACATGATTGCGATAATAATCCAACTAAAATGACAATGAACTGACAACTACTTCACAATACTAATAATACAAACAGTTTAGAAGTATGTAATTGAATAAAAAAAATCCGTTTTCGTTATATCAGAACAAAAGAAAATAAAACATTTGAAAGTTGAAAAGCAAGAATCTTCATTTGCAAATATAAATATTTAATTAAAAGAGATTATGTAGGCGATGTGTGAAAATTAGAAGGTAACTTGAATCAAAATGAAAGATGGGCAAAATAGGTCGGATTAATGAAAGAAAAGATGAATAATATTATAGAAAGTTTTCACCTATCTATTACTTGGCAGTAGTCTAAAGAATATAAACTAGAGCTTAGATGGCAATATTGTAACTACCAACAGTTGAACTCAAAAAGTCGAACGCAAGAAGTAGAAACTTAATTAGACATTTTAAATCTATAACCTAGCCTGACAACTAAACTAACCCCTAGTAACTCCGTAGACATGATTGGGCATTAGGTAGGTACATTTTTGTAACCAAAAATTCAATTAAATGTTAATAAAAACTAACGACTAACTTAACCTAATAAATAACTTGGTAGTCCTTATTGGGCATTTGAAACATTTTTAAAACTAAAAATTCTATTTGGAGTATTTCCAACAACGCATTAAATTATTCCAGGCATCTCTGATGAAATACACCAGCTTGTTCCAGTTTTGAAACAAAACTCCGCCTCATCATTGTTTCAACAATTCAAAAAATCATTCATTAATCTTTTATTATTTCTTAATTAAATAATTGTCATTTTATTTAAATATCTTGTGAAGTTATTTATAGTGATTTTTATGTGGCGTAGATTAGTAACACCAATTGCTTGTGCGTGTTTTATGCATTCCATATGTTAACTATCGACATTAGGGTGCCTCTTATTTACTGTTGATGAAAAATCTTTTCGAGCTTTTTACGTGCTACCCCCCAAATCGGTTCTAATTAATAAAGAAACAGTATGTGAAAAATTACAACTCAATCGGATCAAGAGAAAGGGTGCCCCTGGTCCTAAAATATTCAAAAAAATCATTTAAGTGCAACAAGACGATTTTATATGACTTTCTGGCAAAATATCGATAATATAAAACAATGTGTTGAACAAAAGTTGTAGATCTAGAATAGTAGCACACATTATCATCTATTACTTTTTTCCTACGACTAACGGTTTTCGAAGAAAATACAAAAAAAGATTAGTAACACCAATTGCTTGTGCGTGCTTTATGCATTCCATATGTTAACTATCGACATTAGGGTGCCTCTTATTTACTGTTGATGAAAACTCTTTTCGAGCTTTTTACGTGCTACCCCCCAAATCGGTTCTAATTAATAAAGAAACAGTATGTGAAAAATTACAACTCAATCGGATCAAGAGAAAGGGTGCCCCTGGTCCTAAAATATTCAAAAAAATCATTTAAGTGCAACAAGACGATTTTATATGACTTTCTGGCAAAATATCGATAATATAAAACAATGTGTTGAACAAAAGTTGTAGATCTAGAATAGTAGCACACATTATCATCTATTACTTTTTTGACAAGTAAATTATTTTATTATTTGCAAATCTTGACGCTTGAAGTCTCTTTCTTATAACCAGGAAACTGTTGACTCGTTTACAATTTAAAGAACATCTGTTTTTGTTCATCACTTTTTGTAAATAATTTATTACAATCTGCCATTAATTTAATACTCTTCTCTGCCGCATCATTAACAACTCTCAGTTTACTGACTTACTATCTCCAACCCTTTAATGTAAGTTTCATTCTTATGCCATGCTGATGGCTCTATCTGTAGAAGTTGAACATCAGAAGTCAAATCTTAGAAAAAAATGCTCTATTTTGGGCAACAATCTCTGCCGCATCATTAACAACTCTCAGTTTACTGACTTACTATCTCCAACCCTTTAATGTAAGTTTCATTCTTATGCCATGCTGATGGCTCTATTTGTAGAAGTTGAACATCAGAAGTCAAATCTTAGAAAAAATGCTCTATTTTGGGCAACAATGACTTATTCAATTCCTCTTTTAACAATTCCCGGAATTATGTCGACTTGTATTTGTATTCGCTTTACATTTTCATTTGATGATTCTGATTCACTATTTAAAGCAGCAACCATTATGTTTTAATTCGAGTGACAAACTGGAAACAAAAAAAGTTAATGCGGCAGCTTCAGAACTTAAATACCATAAATGATTACACAGTTTTTGTAACGCAACACGAGATATATCACGCTCGATATTGACAAAGCTTAGACAAAACCCTGAAATCCCGGTACGGTACTTCAAAAGCAGATGGTGGGAAAACCATGCTTCCACCTATATATTGATAAGAAAAATGCATCGAATCTTTAAGTAATAAATAACTTTTGCCATCCATCTTGTTCGAAGGATAGCTCCTGGAATGCTGAAAGATCTCTCGCGAGGTGGCGTTTCTCCAAAAGATATGGCTGTTAATTCAAGAAATTCTTTGTAATCTGTCTCGAGATTGTTTTAAAGTACTTTTAACAAAATCAATAATTCGTGGGACGTCCTGTTTTAAATGTTTTTTGCAGTTTTTGGCAGTCGTGATATCATCCGACGAAATATCACAGTTAAAATACCACATAACAAAATATCATAATAAAAAATATCCCAAGAGCAAAATATCACCTTAAAAAATATCCTAGTAAAAACTATCAATCATATATTTGAATCACAGATTTTACACATAATAAATATTTTGGGTTTGCACTGGAGACATTTTTTATTTATTAATTAATTCGTGAATATTTTCAAAATTTCTTGACGTATATTGTTTTATTAAAAAATACTATCTTTTGTAAAAAAGAGAATTTGATTAAGGCACCACAACGCGTTACCCTCTATTTCATAGAGTCACCTGAGAAATAATGGATATATCAAATTAAGAAAATTCCCACATACATACAACACTATTAGCAACTTTCATATAAAACTGCATTCAATTATGTCTAGTAGTTATTGAAATATTAATTATTAAAGATATGCTTTACATCAAAACTCGCAAAACTTTTAAAAACATAATCAGCAAAAATTAAAATTCTAAATTCAGATAATTTTACAAATTTACTAGTTTGTGCAAAAATAAATTGTCTATGTGTTTTTGTTTGAATTAATTTGAGCATTTTGTTTTTGCTATGGGCATCAAATATTTTGAAGGCGATAGTAGTTACTTATGTTGTCGTAAACTTGACCACCTGTTATAAAGATTGTTGGCATCTAACGGTTTAGTGAATAATAATAAAGTCGACAAGGTATTTAGTGATTCATCCCTGTCAACAGCTGCTCAAGTTCAATGATGTAGTTTCTGTAAATTGATACGTACTTAGCGTAAGTCAGTTGTTATTATGGTGTAGATGTGAGATCATTGTTTACTTTATCAGTAATTCATGGCTAAAATCTTAAAAATAATCCAATAGCCGACTCGTGTCTTGAAAAAAATGCAGAGAAATTCGGAAAAACTTGTGGATTATTTATTTTATGAAATTTTGGGTTTCTGTATGGTCACCTTTCACCCCCTGAAAGCATTGAATAATTCTCTGGAACACCCTGTATAAGAAATATTACAAGAACAAAAAGCACATGAAGAAATATCCTAGTAGTATGAATAAGATAATATGAAGATAATATGATTCTCTTTACTTAAAGGTACAAGTATTGTTGACTTTAAAAAGTTTCAAATACAATAATTGTATTTGATTTAAGTTAGAGGGAAACGTATACAGTATTGAATCTTCAGTTGTGTCAAAACGACAAACGCCAATTAAATTTAATAATTTTTTGATATCATCAATATTTTGCAAGATAATCAAAGAAAATAGACTTTTTTGAACTTGAATGATTTTCGTAATATTTTAGGCCCCAGGGGCAACCTTTCCCGTTATACGATCGACAATTCACAAATTGTTCTTTTATTAGGTGATCTGGGAGGTAGCGCGAATAAAATCTAAAAATTGAAAATCAGAGCCACCCGACATACTTACATACAGTGAGACAGTGACTGGCAAAAAGTGTGCACCATAAGGGAAACTTTTTTTCCATTTTTGAAAAACTAAAATCGCACCAGAGTAAACTGCCTTTAAAGAACGATAACCATTAAGCCTATCTTAATGGACCATTTAGTACTTAAATCCTAATTAATAAAGTGGGCTAAAAAACATACACATTTCTTATTACTAGAGTCCCTCAATACATTAGCTTAGGGTCTGGTCACACTTAGAATAACTGTATGACATTTCATGATTTATTATTACTTTTTTGACTGATTAGAAATTAGGTTATTCCTTCTGTCAAAACCCGACAAAATTCTGACATTTTTATGTTGCAGATGTCATTAATTATTCGTACTTTATTTTTACTTATGTAAGTAGATTCGAATTTCATACTGTGCAGGAGTATATGATAATTTCCAACAACAATTAATTCTAAATCTGTTACCATAATATTTTATTTAAGAATATTGCGAAAAATTACAGTGGATTGATTATGGTATTTTAGAACATCTTATTACATTACTACGTATACTACTGTTCCTATGTCAGATATTTAGAAAGCAATTCATGGACTTGTAGTCGAGTTAAATAGACTGGCCTACTCCAAGATTAACAGGAAAATAAATAGTAGTAGCAAAACTTATATTTAAGATCCACTGCATGCCGTACATAGCGTTACCATTATTTTCACAGATTTTCTGTGACAAGTCAAGTGCAATAAAGACAAAAGTTACACCTTTATCCTTACACCTCATACAGAAAAATCAAACCACAACCACAATATTTATTTGTTCAATAGAAAAAAAATCCACTTTTACAGGACAAAAAAGAATATAAATATGTATACAGGACAAAAAAGAATATAAATATGTATAGATACAATAGAAGATACATAGAATTACAAGGTTCTTACAATAAATATACAATTCAACAATAAAGTTTATAGACTTACATTATATTACATCAGTTGTCGCATTAAAGACATACGAATAACATACAAAGACGGATCATAACGTGAAAAATATTATCAGTATAAAGTGCATTACAAGATTGACAAGATTGAGATTGAGGCAAAATAGTTGATAGCAGTTTGTTTTAGTTTAGATATACTAGATAGATATACAATGGTTAATATCAGCTAGAGACGTGCATTTTGGGTGATCTCTCCTGATAAAACCCTTGATTAGCTCATCTTTCATAAGCGTCGTCGCCTACAAGTTATAGGACATATAGTTTACAAATACGAAAGCTGTTATATAAAACTTGCCACGCCACTGACCAATATCTTTAATTCACGTTGTTTATTTTCAATAGACCCCTTTTTACTTTATATTTCTGCAGCATGATTAGTCCAAACCCACCATTTCTAAGCGCCCACTTTGTGTTACATTGTACTATTGCAGGTTAAATTGCTTCGCTCCGTTGACATAGTGGTTTTATGCATTACTGAAATGCACTTCTTTAAATGTCACATATTTCTGATATAACGTTATCGCATATCGTCGCAACAGGAGATTAGTATGCACCATCTAATTAGTAGATTGGTATGCACCATGGGACAATGCACCATATGTTACTCTTGGAACTAAAAAGTTAATCTGAGCTAGTAAAGAGGGACAATCTATTTTATTATGAAGCATGTTATGTAAGAAGACTACCCATACTTGATTGATCCTAGATTTACAGAATCGACTGGTGCTTTTCGTTCGAAAAAGGAAAGGTTCCGCACGATGAACAAAAATGTTGTATTCGCCTACTTCACTGAACTGGGGTTTGGTGTAGGTGTCGGCCATACGAATTTGGAAAGTTCCAAGAGATATTGTTACCAGATCCTCCATTGAAAGGGAAGGAAAGTCCTCAAACCCCTGTGACGAAGCTTCAACCCACAGTACTTTCTTGCGTAACAGCTCTTCATTCTCATATTTTTGTAGATTATGGGGCTTGTTCAACTCCTGTTCAATCTCTTGCAAAATAAAGGTTTCATTTGGAGGATGCTTCCGGAATCTAGTACCAAATTCGTTGTGAACGGCACATGAAAAACGCCACAGAGATGACTGAATTGGAAGATAACGGTTAGAGTCACTACATCTAGTCACCTAGGCCTAGTCACCTAGGCTGGTCGATCAGAGTACCGCAAAACGCCGCCATATTGGGACAAAAAGAGCACAAAATTGTTCATTATTTGTATCTGATTGCATTTAATCAATTTGATGTTTACTTCAAAAGGTTTTTCTTATTATGAAAGATCGAACTTTTAATATGTCAAATACGTAAAATGTGGTTTTAATTTGTCCATTATTAAAAATCGCCCTTTTCTGCCCCAATATGGCGGCGGTTTTGCGGTACTCTGTTCGACCAGCACGGCTTAGGTAACTAGATGTAGTGACTCTAATAATGGTTTTGGATGACCGAATCAAAAAATCTAAAACGTCCTTTGATTTGCCCAATGATGATCTCGACTATGGGACGCACCATCGTGACCACACGAGGTTTGTTGGCTTCCACCGTAGAAAACTGAGTCTTCTTCTTCCCTTACAGCAGCTCTGGTATGATAACTGTGACTTTGATTTTTCTCAAAGCGTCTACCACATCGCGAAAACCTCTGTCGCCAATATAAACGTCACCTTATTCCGGCATCATTATTTTTGCAGTCTGACAGGTAGACTGGCGAGGTTTCTACGTACCCATCTGGAAACAAGATCATTGGTTTCACCAAGTTCCTGCACTTGTGTGGGTTATAGGTCTTTCTCTGAAAGTCGCAGTCTGCAGATTTTTGAATATACAGATATGTTTAATATTACTTACGTGTAATATACATTGTTTTAACTTTCTAAACTTAAACGACTACATTTTCTAATATTCTTCGTAACGCTTATCATTAATTTTTGTACAGTATCTTCAGTTACCGAATTTGCTGCCAACCACAACTTTTTCTTGAAGTTACTCACATGTTTTGCTTCATTTTTATTATATTTTAGCTGACGTTTTATTAGAGTCCAATATTGCTTGACTGGGTGAAGCTCAGGACAGTTGGGTGAATTTATCGATTTTGGTACAACTATCACATTGTGATTTTCATACCATTCTATGGCAGTTTTTACCTAGTGGCAAGAAGCTAGATCTGGTCAAAATGCTACAGACACTGAATGGCTCCTTTTAAATGGCAAAGTATGTTTTCTAAGACACTCCTTCACATACATTTCCTGATTTATTGTCCCCGTTGAAATGAAACATTGACTACTTCAGCCGCAAGAACAGATGGCTTGCCATATTAAACATTTTTTGGAAACTTGGACAGTTTTCTTTCTTAAAATTATCTGGGACACTTGTTTTGTCCGACGCTTTAAAGAATTCCTGACCAAGTAACTGTTTAAAGTCGGCAACCACATAAGTTTCGTCATCCAATACAACGCACCTGTGTTTTGTTAAAACTTCTTCGTATAGCTTGCAAGCTCTAGTTTCGTCAGTTTTACTTTGTTTTCCGTTACGATTTGGAGCTGCTTGCACCTTGAAAACCTTCAATCCAGTTCTATTTTTAACTTTTTGGACGTAGGCTGCAAACATATTAAGTTTTTTTAGCAACGTTACGTACTAACAAGTTTGGATTCCTTTTGAAGATTCTACAACCTTTCTGTCTTTCTGTACACTTACTGGTCTCCGGTTTCTTTCGCTGCCAGGTTGGCTTGCAGTTTTTCTTTAAAGTGTTTTAAAACGCTAGATACTATTGACTTAGCTACATTTAGCTTTTTTCAATCTTTCGATGTGATAATTGCAGATTTAGTAAGTGTTTGGAAACAATTTTGCTTTGCAAAGCTTCTTCTTTTGACAGTATTTTAATTATTTTTCAAACTGACATGTGGTAATAAAACAAACTGTAAATAACTGTTTTTAAGGCAACTCGGATCCAAATCTTAATCCTCTATCTTGCCTATATCCAATATAAGCTACCGAAAGTGGCCAGATTTTATCGTGTACAGTCTTTAGTAGCGTAGTCATAAACACTTGAAGATTGCCTTCTTCCGTCTCATTTACCAATCGCAACCTCCAGAGAAGATGAAGACGATGTTCTCTTCTATAAACAATAACAGCATTGTTATACGTGTGCATACGTTCGCAGAGTATGAAGAACTTCGAGAATTTATCCAGATAAAAGCACAATCAGCAGGGGATTGATTAAGTTACATTTTTTATCCTAACTATAGGTTTTTCTCTGTAAGAAGAAGGCATGATGGCGTTTCAAAAGTTGGTAGTTCCTTCATTTCACGATTTAGCTTACAATTCTCCCAGTGTAGCTTCTGTAAGATCTTGTAATATTGTACTAATTACATGCAAAGCGATTCAATTTTTTGTTGAGTTTTCGCATCCAATTCACTGCAAATACAGTGTCTATTGAAAATACAATTTGCAATATAACCTTACCCACAACTTTCCAAACAATTTCTGGATTGCAACTGAAAGGAAAGAATGATAGAAACAGAAACTGACATCAGTCAGTCAGAAAATATAAATAACAGTAGACCATGAAATCACATTCTACCAATCAGAAGGCTTCATCATTGAGACCAGACCTTTAGAGTACAGCACACTTTTAAAGAACAAGTAGTAAATAAAACTCTTCTTTTAAAGTAATTTAGCTCTTCTGCTACTCTACTATAAAGATCCATTTGACAGCTAGATGAACAATGTCAACAAATCGTATAAGGCTTCTAGACTTTTCGGTAAAATTCATGGTAACGAATGAATTGCAACCATTTCTTGATAAGTTTTATATAAAGAAATGATCATTTTCGCCAGACAATTTAACACATTCATCCGACTGGCATCCGCTTCTCATGAGTCAATTTAAGCAGCTTGACACTTGTATTTTGACCTTCATCATTCATACATGCAGGTGCCAGTCGGCGAAGTGGTGAAAAATGCAATGAAAGTTGGTGAATATTTGGCCACAATTATGTTCTTAATGGTTATCGTTCTTTAAAAATTTGGGTAAATTTTATTAAGAAGACTTATTTGTAATGATATTTTATCCTCCAATCCCAATAATCTAGGTCCACCTTTAAAAAAAATTTTCAATTTTTTTAATTTAGCTGCTGTATAAACGAACTGTTTGTAGCATACATTCTTCAAATTCTACCAAATATAGAACCAGACACTAAAATGAATGTGTGAAAGGTTTTTATTTTACCACTTCAGTATTTTTCCTAATAAGTATTTCTTTTGTTTGTAATTTTTAATCAGCTTTGGAAATTATTGTTCTTTACTCGCAAGTTTTATTTGCGCTTAAATGAGTCAATCATTTTAGCTTATTTTCCCAACGAAAATTCTGCTACATTTTTTTTAATTTAATTGTTTTCGAATATGTGATACAGCTGATAAATTAAAAAAATTGAAAATAAAAAAGATAATTTTTAAGGTTGTACCTTAATAATTGGTATTTGAGAATAAAATATCCTAAATATAAAATATAAGTATGTTTTCTTAATAACATTTCAGTTTTTTGAACCAACCTCAAACAGCAAAATCGCGGGATCAATTTTTTTAACATTTTTTTACTATTTTAGAAGAAGCGAAAATATTTATCAAGAATAGATTCTTTTCAGAAAACAAAAATAAAATGGTTTGACATATGGCGCATACTGTTGATACGGTTACTGTATATTTTTCGGTTTTTACTACATTGGTTTAAATAAATAACGATAGATAAGAGTGCTATAGAATCAGTATTCTAAAAACATTAACATAAACTAAAAGCGCTAAAAGTTGTCCCTTACTTGGTATTTGAAGTAGCAAAGATGAGTGGTTAAATGGATAGTCCAATAATAATAGTGTTTTTTTAAATATTGTTTTGTCCCTTTGTCAAATTTTAAGTATACTAATAACATTAGAAGCTATGAATCATGTCAAAAACATTTTAAATAAAATCTTACATTTCTCAACTCAACACTCAAATACCACAACTTAAAAATCTTGAAAATGGCTTTTAATAATACAGTAAGAGTTGACATACTCTTCTTCTATAGCCCTGACTCGTAAATGGGTAAACAGTCTCAATAATAATCCAATGACAAGGGCCTAAAACTGATGCAAAGACAAATAAAAATGTGCTATAGCAAAATCGAATTAGAAGTAACAGGGACAATATTCATGTGTCTTTAAATAACAACCCTATACAGGATGTTTTACTTAAGATTCGTATCATCTGAACAGGGGATAATCCTCGTCAATACGAACAAAGAACCCTTATGCCATCGAAAAAATTGCTTAAAAGCTCAATTTGTGGAAACTGCTGGAAAAAATAATCAAAAAAAAATTGTGACATCACCTAGCATCAGTTGCATCAATGTATGAGATATCACCTTGAAAATGCAGTTAGGTAAAGCCAGCTCCAACTGTGATTCTTAAACCAGTGACTACCAACCCACTTTTCGAAAATATTTTTTTTCTCGGTTATTATGACAGATAGGCACTAATGATATGTTGCGTTTTATGTGTACTATCACCTGTTCAGAGGATACGAATCTTCAGTGAAACACCCTGTATCATAAACTGCAAGGGTGGTTAGATCTTTTTACAATATATCCAAAGTTTTTAAAATTTTTGCAAAGTTGTTTTGGATAAAAAAAAATCTACAAAGATAAAACTTGTTTAATTTGCATGCATAGAATCTACTAGGAAATAATTAGTAATTGCAATTAATTTTCGAATTTGAATATTTAACATAGTATTGAGTAGTATTGCCATTATATTGTTTAAATTAAGCATAGGGTAATTTACATAAACGAATTTATTATCCATGTGAGGTTAATGTTGTGTCAAAATAAAAAACCGTAAAATATGTAAAAAATATATTCAAAGAATGTCGAACATAAAAAATATAAAACTTTATATATATAATCGCTTATACCAATGTCATGATCTTGAATTGTATGTATTAATGGATATATGTATTTACTCTTATAAGGATATAATTGATTCAGGGATGCCAACGAATTTAAATCTTGAGGTTAGCTTGTAGCTATAGCAGACGTTCAAAATAATACCGAAGCTCTAGGTCACATTAGCTAAAAGGCCATTCTGTTAAGGAATTATTAACCCGAATTGTAAAAGCAGATTATACTACTTTTAATAGTTGAATGTACTCTAAAACCAAGAAGTAGATAGAATACAAAAGAAATTAACAGAACATAATTATAAAACAAATAGATCTAATTAGTAAAGTACTACAGGGTGAATGTTTGTAGCACAAGGTTGACTTCTTTTATTAGCCTATAGGTAGCAAAACAATATCTTTTAGCCAAGCTGCATTATTATGAATTGATCAACATAAATAACTGCGAAAAAAATTATTTTTTGCGTCTTATGTGTAATCCGGATAGGAGCAGTGATATTTATAAATCTATTTTAAATAGGAGTGCCGAGCAAACGTTTATATACAGTAATCTTAATAATTTAACAGATCCGTATTATCATGAACTTAATATAGTAACAATAAAAGCAAAAATCTTTGGGAGAATATTAGTGTTCTTGAATGCACACAAGGTTTATTACTATAGGCCAGGGTTTTCAGAAGTTTTAGAAGAAATAGTACCTAATTGAGGTTAATTTGTATTATTATAACAAAATTTATTAAAACTCGTTGATACTGGAAAGAATAATTATGAATTTATACTGTTAAGAGCATCTGAATCTAACAGAAAAATTCTGGTTTACACTTGACGAAATTCAATAAGATATAAATTGATTTAAAATAGATGTAGTTTAGACTAGTATTACTTTTTCAAGTTTTATTTTTATATACCAGGGACGATATTTTTATATACCAGGGACGATATCTAATATTATAGATTTGATATACTATACAGAACAATAATTCTACCTTTCAAAACAACTTTTTGTAGTGTTAATATTATTATTTTTTTCAAAAGCATTTAATATTAAGTATAGGCGTTCTTAATAAGGAATGCTGTCTTATTAAAAGTAGAACTTTTAATAATCTGAACTACTAATTTAAATAAAACCATTTACTAATAATAATTTAACATATTACTTAATATATTTAAACGTTTTATTAAATTATGACGTAACAAACATACTATAAAGTTACTATTATTTATTAATTAATATGCGTACATCTACAGTAAATGGAATCAACGATTATATTCAGATGAGTTTACAGTACTAGGCAACTCCAAGTGCGCACGCCGAATTATAACGTGCTTAACGTTAACTGTCAGTGTTGGCAACATAAATACGTATACAAAAAATCCCTACAACAAGTTTTCAAGATGCAATTTTTATGAAATTTTATAGAAATAGAAAAATGGTATAAAAAAACTTACTTATTCATACAGATTTTTTACTAATGATTTTTTAGAGCATTAATAGACAACGTAAATAAAAAGAATGTTATGTTAGTAAATACAGTTACAATTAAATTAACAATAAACTTAGTCTGTAGTTTAGGTGCATGTACCTTACATGTATCGAACACAGTTTAGGAGACTATGCGACTGATTAAAATCAAAATCAATTTGGTTACTTATTAAAATATAAAAATAATCTGCAATTATTGTACATATTATGATTATTATGATCACAGGTTTTCTGCCTAAATTAAATAAACACAAATATAAAAAATACAAATAACATTGTAATAAACATACAGCTTACTCTTCTGGTACACCTCAAGTGAAAACATAGAAGTAATACATTTTAATTTTTATAAAAACTGCAAAATCTGTTACGGTCTAAACTAGCTTGATTGCCACATAAAATAGATAAAAACATGCATAGGTGCATAGTTACATCTCCTGTTGTGCTTAGCATCGAGAACTTACTAATCTGCAAGTCCACCTTTAATAACTTTGTCTGTTTTAGGGGCAATTGCATACACATAGATTGCCAGTACATGTTAACTTTGAGATTTGGACATGCAGATACAAAATGCACATCTTTAGATCTAGTAAAATTAGGGATACCAAAAACAACAAAACCAAATCTAAATCGATAGCTTAAAACCATGCATTTTTAGAATAGGTAGTAACTTAGCTGGCTGTAACCTGTAACCGAATTAACGCAAGTCTCAAAGAAGTAGTAAGACGGTATCATTTTTATTCAACCAAAGAACCTCCTTAACCAAAATAAAGACAGTTTAGATGTCAAACTTTCTAGGGTGTTATATTTAAAGTTAATTCCAAGGTAACCGACATATTGTTTTCAAAATACTTCAAAAGGTACCTTTCTACAATATAAAGAGTGCTTTAGGTACCACTTTTCTCACGACTTCGTAAGCGCTTTGGCCAAAATCCTAAAAATTAGACCTCAGAACCCTCTAACCTCAACTATAGCAAGGTTTGTAACTATGTTGGTGTAGTAGGTATGCATAATTATGGTGTAATTAATAAATTAATTCCCGTTATTTTCATTCTTTCCCTCTCTCTCTATCATTTGGAAATTGTTTGGTATGTATATATTTGGGAAGATAAATACAAATTCTCATCGCCCAATCTTTTAATTACAATTGTGTCTGATAGAACGATTTGTGATACTTTATGAATGTAAGTAAGCAACGCACTCTAGATTAAGTCTATTAATTTAATTTTTTAATTTTCTGTGCTTTTGTAGTGGTACATAATACCAATTAATTATCGTGTTCTTTTATTTTGCAACCTACGAAAGTTTAATAGTTAATTTTCTTTTGTTTTCAAACTTTAATTTCCTATTGTTCATGGTTAATATAAAATATTTCAGAAATTCTAGGTATGAAGTACTATTGTTGATTATTGGTAAACGGTACTAACATTACCTTCACAGGATTATGGTAACTAAACGAATAATCGACTCTTTATCAGTATTTAAGATTAGCATAAAAAAAGTAAACGAATACTCAATAACAGTAATAATAAAAGATTTTGTACAGTTTATTCCCACAATAAAAGAGAATGTAATAAAGGTGACCACGCTTAAATCACCTTTTTGTTATTAATTAGTTTTCACAGGATAGCAATTGTAATAATTCAAATCTTGTTAATCAATTTAAAGTAATAGTTAATATTATTTATGTATAACGTTAGGGGTTTCCCAAATTACACTTTTATTTTAAGAGCTACTTAAATCAGATTCATATCTTAAGACATAAACAATAAATCATCTAATTCTAATAACTACAACAATATTCATTCAAATCAAAAACTCAAGGTGAAGGCTTTTCTCATGTGTATATAAATAATGCATTGAAATAAGGGTCAAACTGGTTCTTCTTCTAATAAATAAAATATATAATGGCAAATTTTGAAAGACAGAGACAAATATATTTTAATTCTTATTTCACACCTCACTATAGAAGGGAAAATAATATTATAATTTCCATCCCATCATGACACGCAAAACACAACAACAAACAACCATGGACACCAAGGCTTGGAATTCACAGGATTCAAACCTTGGCCATTCATACTGAAGTAGCCTGACCTTGCCAATACGCACTACTATCTGGCTAACTGTCTTCAACGTTATCTTCTGTTCGGTTTGCGGGAGGCGCCCAAAGAACGCCTGCGAAACAAAAGTAAACAGAGGCTATTATAGAAGTTTTCTAATCCTCTCCAGCCTGATGTAGATTTAATAATTCGCTGAACCGGATTTCTTTAAATCATATTACAGGTTTGTGGCTAATTAATTAAACATTTAGAATCTACATTAAACAATATTACTGCTAATTTCTCTTTGTTTGCACCCTTTATGAAGAAAATGGTTATAAATTACAGAAGATATATAAATCCTGTATAAGTTTTCTTAACAACTCTGGTTTTTTATTTTCTAAGACAAACGATACCACTGACTATAAGTAGTAGTGCATGAATTAAGCCACATAAATTGATTGAAGCAGTCATGCAGGTATTGAAAACAGATAGTACTAGTATATGATATTGAAGCATTGTATATTTTGTAAAACGCATATTGCAATCGGTCTTTAATATGTCCCATTATCAAATATATTATACGATGCAAAATATCTAATAAATACCTATCAATCATGCAGTGCTTTTAGAATTGAGTATTCTGTCATTCTTAGGAGAATGCATAGAATATGGGTATGAGAGAAAATTATAATTGATATATACGACTAATATACTGAATACCATATCAAAAGCCTTAAAAATCCGTAATTGGGGAAATTTTGCAGATATTGAGAAGCAATTTTTTCTATATAATCTTAGAACTCAATAGACACGTGATATGTAATGTTATGAAAATTCGGTATAAAATATAGAAAATTTACAGAGATTGATAACCATCTATGTAAAAAGTGTTATGACTTAATATCGTTTGGCTCAGAGATACGAATATATATAGCCCATAAGAGAGTGTTCGTCAAAACCTTCTCTGCGATGATAAATAATGCAGTTGCAGTGTCTCCAAAACGTATAGTGCATAGTGTTGAGAGCAAAATAATTGTGTGCTTTATAATATGATTAGATTTTCTATCATATTATCATATTATAAAGCACACAATTATTTTGCTCTCAACACTATGCACTATACGTTTTGGAGACACTGCAACTGCATTATTTATCATCGCAGAGAAGGCTTTGACGAACACTCTCTTATGGGCTATATATATTCGTATCTCTGAGCCAAACGATATTAAGTCATAACACTTTTTACATAGATGGTTATCAATCTCTGTAAATTTTCTATATTTTATACCGAATTTTCATAACATTACATATCACGTGTCTATTGAGTTCTAAGATTATATAGAAAAAAACTACATGATGTAACGTACTATAGCGTTCGATACTGAGATAAATGTACGGTTATCATCGTCGTAACAAATGTACTAAACTATTCACAGGCGCAAAGATCTGACTAACAACTATAATTAAGTAATTAATTAAAGAACGACTACCGGGTTCCTTTATCGTGTTATATTGAGTACAATAGAATAAGCTCTACAGTTCACCTTGGTCATGGAAATATGTTACTGAAGTGATAGTTTGGAGATTCTGAAGTGTTATTAGTAAAGTAGAATTAAAGTCAGTTTTTAAAATTAAAATTAACAAATGTAGATTACAAATACCTACATTAGATTCTTGAATTTTCATTAATTTAAAACAATTGTTTTTGTAAAATCATCGACAACGTTTTAAATGTAAGCAGAACGCTTGAAAAGAGCGATACTGTGTCAAAATGTTATTTTGTCTCTAAATTGGTTTGTCTCTAAATATAATTGGTTCTATATATAGCAAAAATATAATTGTAATTCATTATATTTGAATTAATAAAATCTAGATAGCCCATTCTCATTAAATTAAAATAATCGGAAACAAAGAGCTATTAAATCTCAATGCCAAAAAGATACTTCGCGCTTGTAATTTACGTAATTTATATTTAGTGCTTCCTTCACAAATGCGTATATACAAACTCTAAGCCTGCCATTGAGATATAAACTAAATGATAATTCAAAGTGGATTAATTTACATATGATTAACAAACTAATCACTTGTAATTTAATTTATTGCTCGAAAGAATATCAAACATGTCAAATGACTAGATGTTATCTATTTCTCCTAACGACTCAATAATTGAAGAAACAGTGAGTGATGGAGAGTAATAAGCACAAATTAAATTTGTGAAAAAAATGTGTTTCAGTGCTTAGGGCATTTTCATTTCTTTTTCTTAGTTTAAATGCAGCGACAAAGCTGAAACTAAGAAATGATGTCTCTTCAAAAGTGCAAGTTAATCAACCTATGAATTTAGTGGCGATCTAGTGATCGAGGCGACATGCATCATTCTTTTCATAAAAACTTATTTGGATACTGCTTTCTTATAGTTTTAGTATCTTGTTTTGCTTCGTAAGCTTTACGCAAAACAAATTTATAGAGATTTTAGTATTCTTATTAATACTTCAAAGATTTCTAGCAAAAGTAACAAAATCTAGATTAATTTTTTACAAATTTTCTAGTATCTTTATTTCATTTCTCCATCAAACCATTCGCTTCTGGTGGGGTCGGAATGAGGCGGTGTAGATACTAAGGTACTAGTAAGAAGAAGCCTAGCCACTTTTGATTTCTAATGTTTCTAATATAGTTCTTTTTTACGTAAAAGTCCACCTATAGATTATTAGCCGACTTTTTACGCTGGTCAAGTCACTGCGCTGCTGTAACAAAGACGGCCAAGGGTTAACTACTGTCTTGTAAGAGGGTAACCTAGTTTGTTCCGTTCAATTGGTATTTGCCCTTGCATCTTTGCATGTTAGATGGAGGGATATATGACCCTGGCAGTTGGTTAACCCCATAGTGTAGGTGTCCAATTACAAACGTTAGACTTTACAAAAGATTTGAATTTTTGTTGGATTTATGCAGATTTATGTATCGGAACTCTAGACAAAACTTTTAAGTTACGGCCAGTCACCTTCCTTTATATACAAGTTATACATGTACATTCCAATCTTAATCTAAATACGTTCAGGTGTTTTTCAATTAATGGTGGGTGTAAAATTGTAGAATGCGGGTACGCAAACATTCATTCACACCCACACATACGCACACAGTAGCATTATTATAGTCGATAGTAGAGTAATACCAATAAAATAAAAGATTTTAAATACTACCTATTACCAAAACATTTAAGAGCATAAACAAGATTAACTCATTTCTTTATCAGTGAACTAATTTCTCTTTCAATTACTACGCAAAAATTCTATTTTTGTCTTTTCTTTTAGTGTTGTAACAGTATGATCTTTAATTAACCTAAAATATGATTGATTCAATCTGCAGCAGATAACGAGTGTCCACAAGCAGATGAAATATAGTTATTACCTAGAGTTACTTTATGCAGCAAAACAACAACCTGGCGGTTTATTTAAGGTTAAATATATTTGTTTCAAACGTCAAAACTTATTTATTGAAATAAAATTACTACTGTTAGCAAAAACTATTAAAATTGTTTTCTGTTTTCAGTAATGCATATATTAACTCGACATTTCATGATAGATATCAAATGGACAGTTTAGTAAAAAAATTATTAGACGTTTAAATTCAGGAATTCTAACTTTTAAATTTCAGGTCCAAGTGTACCCAAAAGACGTGTGTTGCTTTTTTCATAAATAATATAATAATGGATAACTTTGGGTTTAAATTAATACTATGGGAATGTTCAATGATTGTTTACGTAACTTTTTCTGGAAAACAATGTTTATTAATTAAATTATTTCACAAGTTTTTATGTAAAAAATTTATTCTAGATAAACTGTACATTCAAAGTTAACCAAAAAAATACCACTTACGTTTCATAGTATTTGAACTATTTTCCCAAAATTCTAAGAAAATCGTATGTCTTGGAACTAAATTATTAGTTGCTTTTTGTCAAAAAAAACGCAGGTTTTTGACAAAAAGGTTTTTTTGGCAATGATTTAGTCCCTAGACATACAATTTTCTTAAAATTCTGGGAAAATACTATAAAACTTAAGTGGTATTATTTTGATTAACTTAGAATGTACAGAAGTTTCTCTAAAATTAATTTTTCACGTAACAAATGTGAAATAATTTAATTAATAAACATCGTTTTTCAAAACAAGTTTAGGTAAGCAAATTTTAACATTCCTAGAGTATTAATTTAAAATCAAAGTTATCACATCATTATATTATTTATGAAAAAAACAGCGATTATTAATCATGCGCTTAATATTTATGTGCCGTATTTTGATGTCTAAATGATGATTTTTCTTTAAATTTGGTATAGTTATTCACAATATAAGTAAATCCACTGTGATTTTGTTTAGCATTTTTGAATGTACCGTTACATTTTTTTGGGTACACTTTGACCTTAAACTCACACAAACAATTTATCTTAGGCAATAAATTTTGTTTTCATATGTCGTTATAGATACATAAACCGATGTTTTGGTGAATGCAATTTAAGTTCACTGAAAAATCGTTTTATATCCGCAACAGTGACTTATAAGTATAATTTGGAACTTTAACGGTATGTTCGCCATTAAATAACAACTGCAGATAGATAGCATACAAGCCCATTAAATTGTCAAAATCTTAAAGTAAAAAGTTTAGAACAAATATTTTACAACAAATAGAATTTTAAAATTTTAATTTTAATAGAAAAAACAAATCAAAGCGACCTTCCTTGACAGTATTTGCAACTATCCAAAAACCTCTTGCTTCTTGATATACATACTTGCTAATAACAAACAGGTACGGTGATTTCCCGGTCAATTAGCACAGTTCAAGAAATTTCGTTAGAGGTCAAACAAAACATACTTGTCTTAAGTGATTGAAAAAATTTCAAAATTACTACGAAATATAATGCCACTCTTTCACCGGAGCGAAAAAATTACATAGTAATAATTTTATGGCATCATAAAAAAGCAATAATACTAGTGTTAAGAAATTTGTAACTGCGTGTTAATATTACAAATACAAGATTGATCAGCATTAACCTATAGTAAGAACAGATAACACTATTTTTTGATTAACAAATTATCATAAATAATAATTATACAGGTAGTCCTAGCATACATATACTGTGAATGGAGAATGAACCACCATTGAATACCAATTCAAACCTCATTACGTCATTACATAGAATTGAATCATATTATGCGATTTATAAAAAGGCTATCAATTCTTGTCGGTGGAATTAAAAAATGTATTATTAACAGAAACGAACATAACTGGTAAACAGGGTAGTATTCTAACATGCCAGCAATAATTACCAATAGGCTGTTTTTGGAATCGTACATATCTTTTTTCGAAAACTACAAAAAACTTTATTAATGCAATATTGATGTTGCTGACCCCATTTACTGAGTACTATTACCAGATTATTTGTGGTCATCATTTCCCATTCACTCTGTATATTGACAAACTGTGATTAATACTGTAATGATAGTTATTAGTTCTCGATAGGTCGTAGTATGTCTGAACAGTTTTGCAAAATTTCTACATTTTTTCTAATTAGCAGATAATGAGCAATTCGTAATTGTTTATTTAATGTTTGAACGGTAAGGTTGAATTCGGCGAGCATTTATATGGTGTCCCGAAAAAATCGTGTTCTAAAACACCAAAAATATATTTTTTAAAGTTTATTAGAATCTCATTGTTGCTTAACAAGGAATATACTTGTGGATGATCAATATTTAGTTGACCATATGCACTAAACATTAAAATAAAATTAAAGAGTATAAATTTGAATCCTGCTATAATCGAATCTATAAAACGCGACCAAAAGCTTGCTATATGTTTCTCAATTCGAAGTTTATTCTCTTGTTTTATCGATCAGGAACTGTAATTGAGTTCGTATGTCGAGAAGCTTCTACTATACGGCAAGTGTCTGCTGGGACTAAAGTTGCATAAACAGGAGTCAGTTTAGTTGGAATTAAGTGTGTCTTTGTTGACGATTTTCTAGACGATTGCTGCAAAACACCGCCCCTGTGAGCTATTACAAGTGTTTGTCTAGAAAACATAATTGATTAGGATTCAATTGGCTTGGTTAAACTGAAAATCCTGTTGTTCCGATTTTGTGCGTAATAGAATGTTGTATCGAAATTTGTGGATGCGAAATTTGAGTATATTTATTTTAGGTAGGGTCTATCATGAGACTACTAACCTTGAAAAGTCCTTTTCAGGAACAAAAGGGCTAATGTTAGTTGTACATAAAGCATCATTTGGGCCATGGTGCTTCGTGTAGT
Source organism: Agrypnus murinus (assembly GCA_929113105.1). Lineage (NCBI taxonomy): Eukaryota > Metazoa > Arthropoda > Insecta > Coleoptera > Elateridae > Agrypnus > Agrypnus murinus. The sequence goes on along the minus strand of OV816023.1, from coordinate 11,096,323 downwards.
TCCGAAGAAATGACGTTTGAATGACTATCTACTTTGAGGTTATGATGTAAGAAAGCTAACCATAAAATTGGAATTTCTTTAGTGTTTGCTGCTGTCAAGCTGTCGGTCGAAATAGAAACGATTTCTTCCTGAAATAGCTCAGTCATTTAAAATTCCTCAGAGCAAGCACTTTGAATATCTGAAATCGTGCTGGAAGGAGTGGGTAATGCATTTGTTAATTGGTAAATTGTTGTTCCACAGAGTTATTTAGTGTTGGAGATTGACTAGAAGGTTTTGTTGATATCAACCTGAATAATAGGCTGCAATTGCGTTTTTCAAATAGGAGCTGTATAATTCGGGGAACTATATTGCCATATTGAAAGCTTAATTAATGTAAGATACTTATCTTGTTTGAATGGTAAAAAGATACATCCGAGGGGAGGTTAGTAATGGAAACTGTAATCAAGCAACCGCTGACAACTTCCAAAATCTTCAAGGGTGAGATTATAGATGTCAATGACAGGAACCAAGCACCAGAATGCAGGAAATGGTTTGAAGTTTCAGGGCAGAGGAACAGTCACCGAATGAACCGTGTAGGTGTCTTCGGTAGAAGGTATACGTTAGATTAATAAAGATGTATTATCTTTTAGTAACAGAATAAAAGACTTGCTGTATATTTGAAAGCTATTTGATTAAGTGGTTTATTCTGATTGGCATAGCTACCTTTTTATATGGTTATTGCCTTTCTGATAATTGCCTTCTAAAATTAATAAACTAATAAACACAATTAATCTGACAGTTATTAACAAAATATTAAGATTTTCAAAAAATCATATTATTTAAAAAATATTTTCGATATTTCAAAATAGCTTCAATATAAACAACGATAATGTTATTAATCTATTACACTCCGGTATCAATGCTATCACAAATATGATACTAATTTTAGAATATTTTTTAACTGTCTGCCCACTTTATGATGATCAAGACGGGGATTCAATGGTGGAAGACTTGCTTCAGTTTTCAAGTTTTTGTACGGTGTTGCACAACTAACGTGCTGCACGCACAGAAAATAATAATACTAAAAAAATGAGTTATCCAAGTTTTCGTTTTTCTTCTATAAATAATTTATTAACCATAGTAGTCATTCTAGCAGAGTAAAACAACTTCTTTTACTTCTTTTGTATAAGTATGACTTAACATATGTCAAAGTGGCATAGTATAAATTGAGAGTAGAGAGGACCTGCCATCTAGATTAATTTTAAAACGAAATTAACTAATTAAACTCTTTTGAAATTAAACTATTGCCTACTTAGTCGTTAATTTCACAATATCATTTGCAAGCAATTGCTAGTCTACGACCATCTAAAGGTTTATATTTAATACTATGGCAAGGAATAGTAAATTAATAATTATTGTAATCACCTTTGATATGCATACTGTTTTCCTTGAGAAAAACTAATAATTTATTTAAAACTATAAAATACATATTAAATAAGACCATAAATGCTGCAAAATGCTTCAGAGAATAAAAATAAAAAGCTCATTCAGAAAACAAGCAAATTAAATAATACTTAAACAGATATTAATATAATTATCATAAGGAATGTAAACAGAAAATCAATCAATAATAGAAAGTCACCTTTTATTGAATACATTAAATATCAATTATAAACAATAAACATAGGAAAGTAATAAATGCATCCTAAATTCCTAATTAATAAAATTCATTATCAAATCCCATAAGAAGTGTTCCTGACATAAAATTGATGTTTACTATATACTATGTATATGAATTTCGTGTATTGTATCACATACATATTTACGACCTCCAAATTTAACAATGAATTTTTTTCCTGAAGTTTAGCTAAACAACTTTTTTTTTGTATTAACTCAACTTGGATGAGTGTTTTTTTTTACTTTAATTAATAAGTCTAATTAAAGACATTTTTATGGTTTATTTAGTATTCATCACTAACAAGTTTCTCTTTTATAACAATAATATTAATAAAAACAACTTAATTATTATATAAGAGAGAATAAATTTTAAATATAGTCTTATAATTATTTACCAAGATTTCTATCACCGTTTTTTGCCTTATTCAGTAGAATATATATGACGGGGGTTTCAAATTCTGAAAAACTAGCCATTCACTAAAATAATAAATCAATTAACTGAAAACCTGTAATTTTTATTATATGATAATGGTATCACCTTCTGTAAATTTAACGGGCTTATGTTTATAGCTGCTGTCAATAAAAATGCAATGTAAAATATGCACATTTCGATTATACAAAAATAGATTACATGTTTTTTGGTAGCAGTGTTCGAGAAAAGTCAAGGCCCCTCAAGGTCGACAACTATACGATTGTTTCTTAAAATGAAATTTAAATGCATTTAAGATATAAAATATTATTGTAAGTGCAATTCGGAATCACTTAGATCTAAAATATAAGACAAACAACAATTTTTCTACCGTATTCTAACTATCTATACCTATTCAGTCCCCTTGTCTAATATGCAGACGCTCAAGAACAAAGCACGAGGCTAAACCTAACCATCTGCAAGATTCGAACCCTCGCTCAGTCTACAATTTTAAAGGAATCTTAAAAGATTTTTAGTCAGTTTCAAAAAGAAATCTAGACGTCAAGTCCAAAAGGTTTAACTGCCAGTGGAACCAAGAAAGAGATTTTCTTTCAATTTTTTTGGCCGACTCTTTTTGCAACAATGCGTCACTACAACCGCGTATACATAAATAAAAATACTAATGACTCCAACCTGCAGTTTTTGTTATTGAAGCAAAATATTTTCTCAATATGTAAAGATTGCATTTTTTTGCATTTACACTATCTTGAAATTAAAATCTTTAATTGTATTTGTATAGCACCTTCCCATTTCCTGCATAATTAAATATTATCGTAATGCAATACTTTAATTTCACGTTTCGTTAAATTTAACAAATTGCATTGCAGATTCGTTACGTTATTAAATTCGATGCTTTATTTTAGATTGAAACGATACTATTTATAAACCTTGTTTAGTCTTACAATTCACTTAGTGATGAAACATTTACAATCAAATTAATAGGTATTTATCTGTACTATACGAGGTGTAGCCATTAGATTTTGAGACCAATATTGAAACACTATATTCTATTCGTCGATTAGGCATGGGTAAATGCGAAAATATTTTTCCCGGATAATATTAGACATGCTAAACCATTACTGAAAAATATGAATGGTTCGTTTGGTAAAACAATAAATCAAGGTACAGTAAAAATTCATGGAAAAATATGAACACTCTAATAATAAATTGTGAGAATTTCCAACAGCTGTCACTCTAGCCTAAGCGAGTCTAAATGTCAATAAAGATGTTTATTTTGTGCAAAAATGATGCTTTTTTTCTCGGTTGGGGAGGAGTACTGTTAGCTTAGTACAGGTTTTTGACAAATTAGTTTTACTTATATAAACAGTAAATAACAAAAGAAATGTTTTATGGAAAAGCAAAAATTTGAAAAACTAACTGAACGTTACTGGTAATTCCTACAACTATACAAATATTCCTTAAAAATCATCATCATAAATTGTGTTGTTAATTATAGACATATAGAAAAGATTATCAAAAAATGCTATGGAAAGCGTAATCAATTTTGGTTAATGTAAATAATTATAAATACTTACATGCAAGAATTTTATAAACTTACATGTTTTATTAATTTCGATATAGCTCATTAAAACACGTTCGTTAAAAGAAACTGAAAACACTGAACTAGGAGTTTACAGTTGATAAAAATTAAGCAATTTTACCCACTTTATACCCGCGTTCTAAGCGCGCACTGTTGATCGACAACTACTGACGTGACAGGGGTGCACTGGCCAAACAGTTCACCAGGCCAAGCCCAGTAGGCCGTTACCAAAGTGGGCCGATTTTGTAGGCGAAATTATCGTTTAGTCTTATGGAAAGTTAATTTAATGTGCCGAATTGTTTCATAGTTCGATAATATATAAAATTACTGTCCATCGCTTAGTTTTTTTTTCATAGTTTTTATAAAACAGCAGAAGATAACTAAAGCAAAATAGATGATTCATTTGAAATGGATCATATTTTCTTCTTCAGTTAAGTTGTTCCATTTTATAAAATGCGGTTTCGTAACAAACGTGATTTTATATTTTGCCAACTTGGGTAATAGCTCAAACTAAAAGTTACTCCACAGCATATCAAAATGCAACAACGGTAAACAATGGGTATATTAAACTTCTTTATGCAATTTCTATGTGTTAGATTTACTATCAATACACTGTGGTGTATCAAAAACTGCCCAAACGTTGTGATAATTTAAAACGGTTTTATGTATGTTAAAAGTTCAATGAATTGTTTTATTTATCTAAACAGTCACAAATCTTCGTAAAATGAATGACCTCTAGTAAGAAAACTTCCTGTTATTTTTCTTTAATTTGTACTATATATATATTAGGTATCACAGGAAAACGTATTCGTCGATAAGCTAATAGACTGTCCAAGAATAATTGTCTGTCTATTAATGGTGAAAAATCAAAAAGTACGTAAATAAATAGCAATCTTTGCTAACATTAAGTAAAACACGTTGTACCACGCGTTTCTTTGTACACATTTTGCTTACTAATAAAATGTGCTAATAATGTTGTCCTCAGAGAGAAACTTAATTGATAGTAATTTTCGCACCATAAATTGTTCAAACAATTTTATTTCGAACACGTCGGTGTGAAAACTGCTACATGCACAATTTTTATTGTAATAAACGGTTTTGGACAAGGAAAATATTGATTCTGATTGAATTCTGTTTGATAATACAAATAGTGATTAGTAACCAAGTTTAGAAATATCTTTTGCCATTAAACAAATACTATATCAATAAAACTTGGGTATAAAACAGCAGAACAATTGAACATTAAAGAAGGAAACTATTTATAACATTTACAGGCTCTTATTTTTCATTCTATACTTTATAGCAAAATCTGTTTTCTTTTTGGTCACGTATGCCTGCCAATAAGGAAATATATGACCAAAAACATTTCAAATCACATATGTAGTACCTCAGATTTTATCCTCAGTTGCGTTTGAACAATCTTATAATAAAGGTTAGTGTGTGGATTAAAATGCATCCCCATAGAGAGGACACTACAGTGCCTAGAAACACGGGCCAGTTAATCAAAAAAGTGGTTGTTTTTCGCGCAATCAGTATTATCGAAATGCAACATGTAGCCGAAACTTACGAGCGAAGGTAATAATAATTCTAACTTTAGAATATTAATTAAAAATTAATTATAAGTCGTTATTTTCAAATAGAACAATTTTTGTTAATGGTGATTTAATTTGCAATTTGTGAATTACAGGAAATGCCTAATTATAAAAATTATTAGAAAAAACATTACTTACGTTTTTAACAACAAACTAACACAAGCTATTCGGGAAAAAGTTTAAAATCAACAACTACAAATTTTATTAAGAGGAGTCACTTTAAAAACGAAACATTCACTTATTTGATTTGCATAAAACATCCCGTTCATTTCACTAAAATTTACTTGTGAATAATAAACTTAAAATTTAATGGCACTTTTAAACTGCAACAATGGTATAAACAATTATTCAAATATCGCGGGAAGATATTGATAATGTACACCTGGCGCTCTTACTTCGTTCACGTCTACTGTCTTCGATCAAATCATACTATAAACTGGTTAGTTTCGTTTATTATTGTACACGTCATTATTGATAGGATTTAGAATGGGGGTGTCCAAGTTGATTTGAGGTTATAAACTTCAAGGAAATCAACAAATTAAAATTTGGTTCGATGTTTACCTTTGAGTCGTAAGAACAATTTTTAATTGTTAAGGAGACATGGTTTGAGTGTACGTATCCAAAAGTTGAAGATGAAAATTATTAAATGAGAAACTTTAAAATTGGTATTTTAATTTTAATTCAAATAAGTGTCAAATTTTATTGTTTTTTTATATTAAAATACAAAACACTACATCACTTTCAAAGCATGTGATAAACCCCCAAAATTACTTTTTATTTGGATAATGAATGATTTATAAACCAGAAATACAACATTAAAAAAAATCAAAGAAACAAATCTAAATATTGAGATTATAACTAAAAAAAAACTTGCTGAAAAAATGCTGCTTACAGAATTTTAAAAACCCTTTATAACCTGAAAATTATTGTTAAGAAGAAAAACAGTATTATCAGTCATACCCATGCAATAAAAAAGAATATTTCCCACAGATAAACAAAAAGCACTATCAATGACAACTATGAAGAAACACTTCTTTGTTTTCTATTAGTTGAACTATATGGCAAAAGACTGACAATGAGCGGTGATCATTCTCTGCAATCTGTATCTGAATAAATAGTAGCAACTTATAATTTGCATCAGTCAAGTGAACACATTGAAAAAAAATTAGCGGACATGATCTGCAATTTTATTTATTTGAAATGTACAAAATTGTATTATTACTGTTTGATGAATTAAATTTTGAATTTGGGCGTTTTAAAATAGAGAGGCATATGAACCATACCATAACACCTCGAAATAACCTACACTTCGTTATCATTCATTAATGTTTGCTAGTTTAAAAATTACTATTTCATGGTTGTATTAAGTCAATCATAAATTACACAGTAATATTTACTTACTGTTATTTAAATAAATCGTGGATAAAATATGATATCTATTGTTCGCATAAACAACGCAGTAGCACGTCTCTATTATCAAATATTTGTTTAGAGCAGATACTTCTTCATTATTTGATACAGTAAGGAAGAAGACACAAAATTAGAAATAAGATTTAGACAAACATACGATGATAATAATAACACTTCTTGTATTCTTATTATTCATTTAATTTTTTATTATTGTCTGAATAAACAAGCCGAGTGTTATTACTTTGGTTATTTTCCTTTTAGCAGAAAAAAAGGTAGTCACTTTAGTCATCAGGTAGTCATCCATAGAGATACTATATAGACTAAATCTCATATAACTTGTTTAATGTTTAATATTTTTGACGGCGACCAATAATAAGTTGAATTAAATTGCTTGCAAAAAATGAATAAGTTGGCGTTTTAGAAAAGCTCTATATTCAATTTAAACTCCCTGATGACACACATCTAATCTGCTAAACTCAAGCCTCATTTAACACGATCCCAATTTAATTTTTTGTAATTATTCTTTTTTTGTCAGTTATTTTTTGGTTTGATACTTATATATAAATTACTATTTCTAAACTACACTTTTGTTATAAAATTATAATTTATAAAATAAAATGTAGTATTCGCGAATGTTCATGATTGATTAATGACACTAAAGAAAATGAATAATTTTGAAAGTATAGAAGTTTCTCTTAATTTATATAAAAAGAAATAGAAGTCTAATAATTATTGATGGTAGTAACAAAAAAAAGCAACAAAACTTTAATTTTTCAAGCATGCATATAGTCGTACACTATATAACTAATATTCACTTTTCAATATTCTACATCCTAATTAACAAAAAAAATAATAAGAAAACTATGTACTTGCCTGAGGAAGTCAGAGAACTAGATTAACAAAGCTGTGGGGCTGCAAGCAACCGCCACAGATCTGGCGTCAAGTCATTACGCACCAACTTATATACTCAAGTAAATAAGCGGTATTATGACAAGTTTTATTTGTTGATTAAGAAGTAATTTAATGCAAACTGCTCTAAATCCAAAATTCTAAATTAAACATTAATAACAAAAGCGTCACCGTAATACGCAACAAAATGAAGTTAAACAAATGTTTATTCTAATCCTAGTTAATCCACAGTACTTTTCAGGCATTGAAAAAGCCAACTTTCGCATTGCAAATTAATATGTTTAGTTAAATTATTAGAATAGTTAATTTAAAACCGGTACAAATTAAACTAAAAGATGACGTTACAAATCTTCCTTTTCCTTTAAAAAATAATTTGAAAAACAGTTCCATTGATCGACGTAACCGTTTATTTGTTAATTGGCTCATTCTTGCAATCAACGACCTATACCAACTATTTTCGCCAATATTTATTCTATGTATATAATAATCGATTTTTAAGTATTACTAACTTCCTTTGCGAAAATAATAAAACAATGATGCAATTTTATGTAATTTAGAGTAATATACAAAAAGTTTTTTTGTATCATTTTTACAACACTCCTAGCGAGTTAATTGAACAAATTAGAATTTATTTTAATCTAAACAAAGTCAACGTGATTATTTTAAATTTCTAATCGTAAACACATTAGATGACGTAGTAAGTAGTTTCCGAAAACGAGTTACGAAATTATGCAGATTTCAAGTTCAAGTATCTTTGCATAGTGCCGAAGTTGGTGAAAAAATATGGACGAGGTTCCATGGACATCAAGTTTGTTTTGATTATTTATTTTATTTTAATTTTTGTCAAACTACAGCTTTCCACGAAATGTCTATAATAAATTTTTAATACCGAACCTTGCCCGAATACAAAATCATTGGCTGAAGAATAATTTTAATATTAAAACAGTGTTAAACAAATTTATAAGCCTATTGGAATCATAATCTCGTGATATTTGTTTCTGGGAATTTACAACTTTTTCTTATGTCAACACGTGCGTAAAAGTTTTGTAAAAAATGAAAAAGAACATTTCTCTGGTTTGTTATGGTGAGATCCCAATCATATGATTTTGTTTAGTTCTGGACCCTCATGGTCCTCTAAACGCACCACACTATTTTAATATGCCATTCTCTTTATTTTGTTATAATAACATTTATTTAATACAATTATCTTAGTTGGTGCAGTCGACACACTAATATTTTGAATTCTGGTGGTTTCACAGGAAAAAAAGGTGCTCTTTCGAATGAAATGGCTTTTTCCAAACATGAATATTCCAATCATTATTCTATTGCAACCTAAAGCAATAATTCTTTTGATACATTTATTAAGAAAAAATATTGTTCAAGTTTACAAAATAAACAGCTGATGATGTGCTTTTTTATCCCAGGTCACATACAGTTGCGATCATTCGCTAAGGTGCAATGAAATAATCATTACAGCCGATTTTTTAGTTTTTTGTATAATGTATACGTAAGTTTATTATATGGTAATCCAGAACATTTCATTTTTCAGCATTATAATTGCCCAGTCTATAAATCAGGTGGAATTACAGCGTACATTGTACAAAATCATCAAACACCGGCTATCACTATTTTCTCAATCGTCACTTAGCGAATGATCGCAATCCAAACAGCACTTTTAGTCATCGCTACGTACCAGCAACTAGCGGTGGAAATAATTTTTATAAATAAGTTTTTACCACTAGTCACAAGCACGTAATTGCTACGGTTTTATTACGTGCCTGGAACCAAAACGGGGAACAATATTTGGGTAGCAGATACGCATTGCAGTGACGTCTCTGGAACTTGACCAGCTACGTTTCGATTATGTTTAAGCTACGTAACGGGAACGTGGCGGCACGGAGTAATTGTTACTTTCGTGGAATTTTTTTTCTTTTTGACACATCCTGTCGCGTGTTGCTCTTCCTCTTTCTCTTGCAACTTAAAAAATATTCTACTATCATTTTCTATACTAACTGCTGCGATCGTGTCACAAACTGGATTATTATGTATGTACGAGGTCTGGCTATTAAATAACGAAATAACGCTTATGAAAAAGAGTTTTATTTTAAAAATTATTCTACAATCGAATGCTCCCCTTCAATGTACTCCCCTCCCCTCGCCACACACGTTCCATTCGTTTTTTCCATTGGTCAAAGCAATGCTGGAAGTCTTCTTTTTGTAAGAGCATTTAGGAGCTCCGCCGATTTTCGCTTCACCACTTCGATCGACTCGAACCGGGTTCCTTTTAAGGCAGACTTGATTCTCGGAAACAGGAAAAAATCACAGGGTGCTAAATCAGGCGAGTACGGCGCGTGTTCGAGCACTGGAGTGCCTTTAGCGGCTAAATAACGCTTCACAGACAGCGCGATATGGGCAGGTGCGTTGTCCTAGTGCAAGATCCACGACTTGTTTTTCCACAACTCCGGCCGTTTCTTACGAACTCGCTCTCGCAGTGTTGCCAAAACTTTCAAATAGTAAGTGTGGTTTACAGTTTGACCCTGTGGCACCCATTCAGTCATCACGATGCCGTTGATGTAAGTAATGATGTTTTCCATCAATTCAGGCTCTTCATCTAACCTCTCAAGAAAACCTGAGCAGATCTGTTGACGGACGAGCTTTTGTTCAGGGGTAAAATTTTTTTGGGACCAACTTCGCACAAACTTTCTTCATGTTCAACTCGTCATGTAAAATTTTTCTGACAGTTTCTCATACGACAATCTCCACGCACAATTTCATTGATTTTGGTCAGTGTTTGCGAAGTTGAAACAAAGACAGGTCGACCTGGACGTTTGTCATCTTCGGTGCTCTCTCAGCCTTCAGAAAACCGTTTATACCACACGCGAAAACACGCGCACGAGATAGAAAATTCTCACCATAGGTCTCTTTCAACAACTTATAGCACTCAGTCGCGGTTTTTTTAATTTAACGAGAAATTTCACATTGATCCGTTGCTCGTGTTTTTCGTCACACAGTTTTATCGGCACGAGAAAAAAACACGTTCGTTTCTAACCTCTATAGAAAAAATACTACTACAGCGACGAAAACGTATTTTCGTACTGGCATGGTAGACACTTCCAGCTATTCAACGCTGCATTCGTTTCCCCCCTTCCCCTCTAGGACGTCTTCTGTGCGCGCAGTCTCGTTATTTAATAGCCAGACCTCGTATATCCATTTTATTTGTAATGCGTACTTAATAATACAAAGAGAGATGAAATACTCGATTATTATGTAATTCCAGTATGTATACCAAAATTATAAACCGGTGCAACTTTTCTGTTAAATGTGATAATGATAGATCGAAAATAACAACTTAAATATAATAAACAAACATAATAAACAACTTTTTTTAAATATATATTTTAATAAAAAATGTCATAAAATGTGTAAAAAATACTTATAAGTTGATACACATGATAGAACCCATTTTTACATTATTCCTAAGCCACAGTTTGGCATCAATTTGTTATTGTTATTGAACATTCTAGTAAAACATCTATTAACAATTATAACAAATTCCAAATTGATTATTTGCTTCCAACACTTTACAAGTAAATATGGAGTAGTTTCCAAAAAATCACCTTAAAGTAGTATTCACTGTAAAATGCGTGTCTAAAGTTTGTGTCACTTTATTGCCAGTAACGGAAACTAAACAAACTCCACTTCAAGGTTCCCGTTACCAAGAAGTATAAAATAAGTTAAAAAATTCTGGAACATTCAAGTTACTCTATCTATGAAGTTCGCATTGGAACTTTAAAAACTTTTAAGTTTAAGTTTAACCTTACATTTTACAATGAACATGAACATTATATTTTTTATACTGCTGCATAATAATTAGACATGACATATTTTAAGGTTGTGGCAATCAAAGAACGGGGGAATATACCCGTGTTTCCCGTAAATGGAAGCAAAATATTATTTTGTATTGTCCCGAGCTACTACCAGTGCAAAAACACAATTAACCTCCAAATTTCAAACTAACCTACAACAGATATGCCCCTATTAATCATTCCAATTACCAATCAAATGGTGTTTTTGTGGCACCGACGGAAATGTTTGCCCACAGCGGTCATCATTATTTGAAACGATTAGGCTAATTTTTTTGGTATGAAATAGTGCTTTTATGGCGCCGATAGGAGTGTTTGCCCACAGCAACCATGCTGGTTTGGATTGACTAATAGAAGTTACTGTCACTTCATGGTAATTTTTAATAGTAACTGGGACTTTGTAGGAATTCTGATGCAAAACCAGTAGATCACTTTAAAGTGATTCTGCTGCGTAGCAAAAAACGTAAGTTTTACTTACAATACTACTGTAACGTTCCGTCACTTTACAGTTTAAGCACTGTTCCAGACAGGTAGCAGAAACTCTCAGTAATACTTTAAAGTTTTAAAAACTTTAAAGTAGTTTCAGACAAGTTACTGTTACAATCATAATATCGCTTTGGAGTTGCAACAACTTTAAAGTAATTATACTAAGTGGTAATACCGTTTCACATACTTTAAAAGCTTAGACGTAATGGAATTACATAGTTTGAATAAATAATAGAAACAACTACATAATGACTAAAATATTCCAAACTGAAGTAATTAAACCTATAAAGTCATAAATTTTGTTGTAGTTACGTAACAACTATGCAATCAAAGTTCCGATCTCAGTTACTGCTACTTAAATGCTGCTTGGGAACTGTACTATTCCGTATAAATTGAGACTTTTGATAGTCTGCAACCGTTTTTGTTGCGACGCACTATTATATTGCATAACTCTTATCTCAACTATTAGCTTACATTGCATTTCTCAATTTACAGAGATATACTCTTTAGTAATGTATTAAGCTACAAAAGAATAATAGGAATGGTTTTTACTGTTTTTAAACCTTGTGATGTATGAGCATATGCGGTATAACCACAAGGACAATAGCACTATAGTTTACTACAATATTTTGCAGGAAAATGGAGTCCGGTCGTTTTCCGAGATGAAAGATTCTAATAAGCAAAAGTTTTTAGAATTGTTGAAAAAATATCACCCAAAAATAAATTGGGCGTGTCAGAAGTCGACAGCGAAGTTTCAGCTGCGGAAGACTTGAGGAGCAGTGAGTTCCACGATAAGCGGGAAGCGGTTGAGGATATCACTCCTCAGAACAAAAGATCAAGTGATTGAAGCATTGACGGTTAGCTGCCACTAATGCAACTAAAAGAGAATATTGGGTAACAAAGGCTGATTTGGACAAAAGGAAATTATTGAAGCATACCTACTTAACAAATTGAGTAGGAGACAGGTTTTAATATTTTAACTGCAGCCGAACCTTTAAAAAGAGTGTCTCTTACAATGTTTCCTTCTAAGCTACATATTCTGTGAATTGATTGTCTTCCAAACTAATTTATTTATTATTAACAAATTAAGGAATCGCTAATACATCGTTTCACGTTACCTTGAAAGACTTTTATTGTTATCAGTATTTTGATGGGCATCGTATAAATAGTATTACGGATCTTCAAAATAATGATCAGTTCTATAAAATCTGCCCACTCCTAAATATACTACAGGAAATGTTCGAAAAAATTGCTCTTCATTCTCTTTATCTTGGCCTGCTCCAACCAATCCTGCGACAATAGCTAACCAAACCCTTGAAGACGCGGACTCAGATTTTTATTTGGTGTACTTTCGTGGAATAGAACGAACGAGTTAAAATAAAATATAAAATTAAACTATGGGGCCATTGTTTTAAATTATAGTCAATCTCGTACAGCTATTTTACAAAATCCATATTTTTGCTAACTAGAAACCATGCTTAGTCACACTATTTATTGTTACTTTCCAGTTTTGTTTCTTCTGTTCAACAGTGTTCGTTCTATTGAGTTGTAAAAATTGCAAAAGAATCCATCTACTTCTCGATAACTAAATCGCCCGCAGTCATCTGCCAATCATGGTTGTCCGCTTCATTTTCTTATGGTATTCTAAATTCTGTGACATATCTTTACTCCCTTTCCTTCCTTCCCAATCTACATCTGGTAGTATCTTCCCACTTAACTAGGTCTTTGACTGTTCTACCTATATTTTTGCGGTCACGTCTAAGAATTTGCAACGACATTTACCGGCACAAAGTAGTACGTTATACTATGATAGGAAAAGTAATGTATAGTGCGACAACACTTTTCTGGCCATGTAGCCATCAGTTGTTGAGTAAATGAAACATACAGAGTTTAAAACGTCATTGCAATAATAATAATAATTGCTACAACCCATCACCTGTAAACCAGGTCCCAGAAGCTACGAAGCTTGTGCGGGAGGGAGGGGGCCATTATTATCAATACGCAGGCACAACATGCGGCTGCAACCGACTTTTTACATCGAATTGTTGCTTTGCTTATACAAAATTGCTATTTACATATATATCGTAACTTCATATATAACATATCATAACATTCATTGTAACATTTGTAACTAAAATATACTCTTTTAGATATCAAAGAAAAGTAGAAGTGATCAATCAAAAAACGTAACTGCTAAAAAACAATCACACCAAAGAAAATATGAAAAAGCTGCCGAGAAGATAGTTTCCAGTGAACTTATATTAATACCTGCTGCAGCTTTTTATAACATAAGTAAATCCGTGTTGCATAGCGTGGTTTTTAAGTATAAAAATGCAGATGAAAATACAAAACAAGACCTTCATTTTGAATATAAACATAGCTTCAAGCAAATATTGGATAAAGAAGAATACTTGTTAAATACCTAGTAGAAGCAGCCCAAACGTGTAACGAACTTACGAGCAAAACTTATTTCGCTTATTAATTTTGCAATAATCAATTGAAGAATACACCTCGGTCTCAGTACTGGCATAACAATAAAGCAATTGATATTGAGTGGATAAGGCTATCGGCCAAGTGTTAGCCTTTACTATGATATCGAATGTATTGTTTTAGACTGACATTTGCTCCAATATATCATAAATATGGAAGAATATTGGGCTATTTATTTTCAAAGCCAAGTATAGAACCAAAAGAATTACATCACAGATATTCTTTCAAAAAATGTGTGATGAATAAAATCTACGAAGGAGGCTGGAAAAAGGCATAAATCTTCTTTATGAGTTGTCTTATATTGTTTCTTAATATAGGATGTTTCCAAATAAACTCGTATTTCGTCAGCTTATAACTCCGCTAGAAACAATTTTATTATTAAAGCTTGGATGAGCAGTTCTTCTATTCTTGTTGTTAATATATCTATCCTTCAATTCAGAGACGTAAATCTCGTGTTTTAACAGCAACACACAACAAGCAATATACTACCCGCCTCTAAATTGAAGGATTGATATATATTAAAACCAAGAAAAGAAGAACTGGGTGTTCGCATTTTAATAATTATTAAATATATTACTGTGTTTTTATTTTATTCATTGGTTACCTTAGCAAGACTTGACATTAATCGTAACACCCCCAAAGACGAGCAGCAATCGCGTTGATATACAATAAATTGTAGGCTTTTAGCGATAAATCTCAGCAGCGAGTCTTTCATGTTGGGTCCATGCAGCCCTATAAAGTGATGTAAAACGCTTCAAGAAAATGACAACAATAAAATGACAAGTCTGTAGTGTCATTCTTTTGCAACATTCTAACTCACTTTACTGTGGTGGACGCACCCAATGAGTTGAAACGTGACCGGCTTTGTCTTCAACGATGCGGTCGTAACATTTTATTGTTGTTAACAATTTTGTTGAATACATCGCTGTATAGTCTCGACCTTATTAAAGTGTGTTCTCACTAATCGCTGCAATTTCTCATATATTAGCACTACGGCTGCTCGTCTTTGGGAAGTCGAGTCACGATTCATGTCAAAGAATTTTCAGATAACGAAGAAATTCCCATGAACAAAATAATAATATAACTTTTTGCACTACTTGTTTATAAAGTGTTGTTCTCCTCGCACAACGAGTAGGACTAAAATGTCACTTTTTCTACCTAGTTAGTGAAAGTGTTTTCATGGTGGCAACAATGATCTTGAAAGCATCCATGATGATAGAAGTAGTCTTGCTGTGACTATTATTTTAGTGTTTGTAGAAATTCTAAAATCTTGATAATTTTGTGATTAAGAGCATTGGGTTGTGCAGAAAATGCGTTTATACCACATAACTACAGTGCCGTTTAATCCCTCATGTAACGATTACTAGCTTACGTTAGGGCAATAAGCGTCACACTATGTAAAATATACTAATTTTTAGTTAAGTTATAAGCTGACGAAATATTTAGTTTATTTTGAGCCACCTTTTGTTTAAAAAATCCTTAACCGTTTTTTAACGTTTTACCGTAACACCGTTAGTTAAGCTAGGTCTAGGAGACAAATATCGTTAGAATACACTCTATGTAGATGTTTCTATGGAGTTGTTATGTAATCTGTTTATAGTGATTGATATAATGCTAATTGAACCTATACATACACAATTCCCCATTCCGTCAAAGCTATTTTATGGAAAAACCAATCAAATATTATTTTCAGTTCAATAAGGTCAGTAATCCGATGACTATTCACTATAAAATATATAAACTATCTAATTACAAAAATAAACTAACTTCATAAAAATGTATCCACTAAGAAAGCGAAAGGCACAAGAACATTAACGGCAGTGAACCCCAAGCCAAAATAATGTACATGTGTTTATTCGTCAATTAACGGAAGAGTATGGTAATAGTTGAGGGGTGGTTTGGGTAAGCATTGTAAATAGACTCCTCCGAAATGTCATAAAAACATGCCCCGATATCTCTATCTGATTTTGATATAAAAATATAAGCAAAATAAAACCAAATTATCTCTCAGACCAATGCGCGACTAATTAATATTACTAATATAGATAACTTCTTTAAAATTAAAATTTTGTCTTTTGTTTGGATCTTAAGATCCTATATGGAACCTTAATTTTACCGTATTTGTGCGAAATAATTTACTAGACTTCTGAAATAGCATTTTCTTATAAAATACCAAGATATAGAACCTTAGTGTGGGGAGATAAGATAGAGATAGATATAATTCAGATAAATCTAAACACTCTATCAGTAATGAATTTTTCGAAGTTTGACCATTGTTATCACATCATCTAGTTATTTACTGGAGTAGATGAAGCCTATTTTTGACCATTTTACGTAACAAAAACACAGCGATTTATCGATTCACAATATTCTACGATAGATCTAGAAAATATTTGATATCTCGGTAATCAGTGAACTTTACCGTCAATACAGTCCAGAAATTGGCTGAGCACTTACTGACTTAAAAACGAGGTGTGTCTAAAAAGTTCGGTGAATGGTATCAAAGAACAAAGAAAACAAAAGATAGAAACAAATAATCTTGATTGGTCTTCAAAATAATCGCCTTGCAACACAACACACTTTTCACAACGTTCATAAAGTTTCTGAAAGCTGGCGCAAAGTCATCTTTAGGAATCGGTCACAGGATCGCTGTCACACGTTCTTGGATGGCCAACACGTCCTCAAAACTGGGAAACAGAAAGTAGTCCGCAGATGCCAGATCAAGGGAGTACGGTGGATGTTCAAGAATAGTTACGCCATGCTGAGCTAAGAATTGCCGCACTCGAATCTGCTGAGCTTCTACTTGTCGACGGCCGACCCAAACGTGGCTCATCCTCAGTCGTTTCTTTCCCGTCGCGAAAGCGTTTGATCCACTCGTTTCTACTCACGGCTTCTGTCCCATACACTTGCACTAACATCTCAGCATATCCTTCGTTGTTCTCCCCAATTTGTAGCAGAACTTCATGTTAACGCGTTGTTCCATTGCGCTGTGACAGTACGACTCACACTGATCACGTTAGACCGCCTTTTATTTGGTAACCGTGGGTGCCAGCTGCATTCCCAACTACATGGCGCTTCTAAATATAACTCAGAATATATGCATAACAATGCGCGCGCTTGTTTGATCCGTTTCCTTTGAGATATCGGAGCATTCACCGAACTTTTTAGACACACCTCGTAAATATAAAACAAACTAATGTTACGCTGCGCTAGGTCCACATTGACGCGAACAGTGATATCTAACATTGTTAGCAGCTTTTTGAATTCTTTAACATTCGTACTAACGTTTACGAGCTAATAACAGTGTCCGCTAACACAGAACGGTATTAACGTATTTATTTTATTGCTCTAGTGTGAACATCACATGTTAGATATCCTGCCAACAATTGTTCGCAAACCTTTGTGTTCTAACAAAAATTGTTAGCTAACAATGTTCGCGCCTATGTGGACCCGGCGTTATATAAAGGTACAAGATGATTTATTAGGCGCGTAAGGACTTCCAGGCATTAGCAGGTCGTTTCAAATAAAAAGTCCTGCAGTTTTGAGTTACAGAACTACAAGAAGTTAGATTCGTTGTAGACAAACAGTGATTGTTTTAACCGATTTTGTTTGTCGTGTTAACAATTCTTTTGGAGCATCGTTTAATCTACATCCACTTCGTTACCGTATAGCCTATTTCAAATCAAACAGATCAAAATTAGAAAAAATTGAAATACTCCGATGTTATCATTTAGAAAACTATTGACACTATATTATGAGTTTTTCAAAAGATCTAATCATATATTTTGTAATTGAAGTCCATAACATTATGCCAACTCTACTGTAGTTGTTTTAATCTAGTTTTTTTTAAACTTCTTATAGATATTCGGCATTTAAATTAATACAGAAGTGTATTGTATTGTATATATATTAAACATGTGTATTTGTGCATGTATGTATGTGTACCGACAAGGTAAAGTTGAAACGCCTAATTAATCTTAACCTAATCCTGAAATAATGCGTATGGCCTTCCTCTGAAGTCTGTTATGACTAAATAACCCCCTTTTATGAGATTATAACCATAGACAGATTTACTGTAAATAATACATGATAAGTTGTTCATATTTCATTTGTTGCTATATTTCTCAAGTTTCTGAACACATTAATACTAATGCACCAAGTGCTACTTGATCTGTGCTACTAGGTAAGGCTAGCAGGAGTAGAAACTATATTTTGTATGACCTAACAGAATAGATAATGTGAAAGCGTCTATATTGATATTGATATTTTCATTTTAAGCGTCTTTAGAAATACTTGCTTTTGATACTCGCATTGTATAGAAGAACTATTTAAATGCAAAGCAAAAATCGCTATACGTAGTTTTGGAATACTAATTATCGTTTCAAATGCAGCCTATTTAATAATTTTTGGAACAGTAGATGTAGTTTGATTGACAAAGTAGATCTTATGTACAACCTGTCTGCGACTAGGTTGTCGTGAAGCTTGTGTTCTTTTATAATGATGCATTTTGAACGAATGAAGCTTGAACGAAACGTATGTGTATAGTAAAGTTAATGCAAAGTTGCCAATAATGGATTGTAAGAACTGTGGTTTTTCACAACACTATATTTAACGGTGTCTTCTAACCACACATTGTATTTGACTAATTGCCAATACGTAATTCGCTAACAATGTTACCTTTTTCTCGGGATAAAACCGTCTAGACGCTTTTTCTCGGTATAAAACCGTTCCCGTCCCCTTCGTTCAAAGTTCCCAGCTTACGTAGAAAGGTAGTTGATGTCTTAAAATCTCTATAAGAAATTCACGAGAACAAAAAAAAATAATTATTAAAATCTGATAAGCCGTTGTGAAGTTAAAAAGGTTTACTGCCATGAAAATTTCAACCACTAGTTACAACCCTTGGGATTTGAATTTAAAAAAAGAACACCTAGGACAGTGCAAAAACAGTGTATGCGTGCGTGTGTGTGAGTTCGTGTATGTATATGTATAGATTAGTTGACTTTCCAGGCTCTAGACTTTGAGATTTTCATGCTTTATAGAATTACATTTAATGAGCGGTTCTGGAATAGAACTGTTGAACTCGCGTGTAAAATTGATTTTCAACACATAAATAATACATAACTAATGACATCAACTATAAACAACTTTCATTCAAGTAGAACATTCATTCATCATTTCTCGTCTTTATACTAGTTCTGTTCTTAACTGTTTGCACTTCTGTTTAATCATATTGCTCCAGTCGTATCATGCATGGCAAAAACGCAAAAAGGCCCCGAGCAGAAATTTGTTATGGCAAACCCTAAAACGATCTGGGCCGGGTCAGGTTCTACTACGGCATGCCCTATTAAGGAATTTATATGTGGCCCTGATCAGGTTCCAATATGAACTGACCTATAAAGTTGTTCCCTATCAGGCTGGGAAATGGATATGGACATATTTGAAAGCGTGATCGGGTTCAGATCTGCCAAGGCGTTACATTTCTGATCTGGCCCTTGTTTAAACTAGGACAGGCCGGATAGGGGCCTGATTCTAGCCTTATCAAATTTCTGCTCGGGGGCAATGCTGTTGTTTATATAAATTTTGGTTCTGTTAACATAATTCTAAGTCTATCATAACCAAATGATAAATATTTTAGAAAATAGCAGTTGTGAGATAGTTATACTGACGGATAAGTACTGTTTCCGCAAGTACCAACATGCCAAAAATGACATTTTTCTACTTCTGTATTCTAATTTTCTCTAACCAGACAACCCTAATGTAATTCTCCTGATATTATCTATAGAGCTATTGTACACTTTTAGATTTGCGGACCATGTTCTCATTTTCTCGCAAAATGTGACAGAAATCACACACTATTGCAGAATTCGAGTTATGATTAAATTATATTAGATTTTGAATTGTGTCGGAATCTAGCATTGATTACCGTGAACGAATTTAGGAAGTTCCGATCCTGCAGATTTTTAAAGGTTCCTAAATCTAGAAAAAAAAGATATTTCATCCCATTAATTGTTATGGAAAGGTTATTTAGTTATCAAAACGACTAATTTTATCTATTTGCTATTTTTGTGGTTGTAAAGATTTAATTTAGTATTATCCACGTCACAATTTCATGGTGTACAATGCCCTTTATAAATATAATTTTTTGGAATATCAAAAAGGTAGTGTTCGCTTTGTAATATGTAGAACATACATATTTACCATTAGAACTCATTTAAGGATCTTCGTGAAGAGGGTACTTGTAGTTCAGTTATATTGGACACGTTTTAAGAAATACACAGCGTCAACTAATGCATGTGCACTTTAAACACACAGGGAGATAAGTAAAAGTCAGTCCAATTTGCTAATATTATCATTTCTACCTTAAATGAAAAGTTTCCTGCTAAGATTTGTCTCTAGCAATCTGAGATTTCTAATTGCTTTATTGTTATTAGAGGTAAATGAATAATATTTTAGTTTCGCATTACTTAATTATATATCTTTAACGCTACGTTGCGTTTTTTGTTATATGTTTTAAATTATTTTTTTAGTTATTTTCTCGTCGTAGCAACAATGCTATAACGTTAATTTACACGTTCGTTAAAAAAATTGAAATCATGCATTTCGAATGCAGATAGTTAACCAATTAATTAATAAAAATTAATTAATCAGGGCATAACACATTACCATCCTACGCAGTTCGGTTTCTTGTAATGGGAGAAGGTTTACTATTCAAGCCACAACATTCCAGGTTCTTCAAAAGATCAAAAATCATTCAAAAAATTATAGCTAGACAGCTAAGCTTAAGCTACTAGCATTATATATACGCGTATTTCTTAAACCGCGCGAGGTCTAGCTACCTTTTTTTGGAGGTCAAGAATTTGTTCTTGAGTCTTTAGGCCAAGTTCTAGGAGGGGGAGGGTTATTATTTTTAAAATATGAAAATACAGAAAATGAGAGTAAATTATGTTTGAAATATGTTCGTCAGGATTAGGGTTCACAGGCCAGCAGAAGGGAGGCTGGGATTAGAATGATTGGTTATCAATCTGCAATGAGACAAGCTGGTAATTATCAATGAGGCTAACAAGCTTATTTTAACATTCTTAGTTGTTAAATACTAGTTTTAACAAAATAAAATATACATTGCATTACAAATTGTTTTAGGATAATTTGAGGTGACTATTTAAGAAACTCAATGCTCAGTTTGCTATGCAATAATACGTCAGGTTTTCTATGTGTTCCCTGTCTAAGGTGAAAAGGGAAATGTAAGTGAAGACAGCAGTTGGACAGTGTAACTTAAATTTGTACATGTTTGTCATATTGTTATCTAAAAGAAAGTTGTTTGTTACGATATAACGAACATTTTGTGACGACACTATTCCCCCCCCCCATCACCCGCCGTTAACTTTTTACCCCTGATTTAGGAGTCTTACCTTTTAAAAAACACTACCATGCGGAGTAGACGACTATAGTAAATGTTCCTTTAGAAAAAATATTTTTTTAAATCTTTTTTCATATACAATATTGGAAGGACATCACACGTAGCGTTATATAACTGAAAAACCAGTTTCACGCGCTACAACTTAATAAAAGCGCAGCAGGTTTCCATTCAGTGCATTTTTCCTTTTCAACTAAATAACCATTTTTCTTTTAATAAATGGTTATAATAAATATTGTAATCTGTTGGTACAAAAAGTAAAAATTAATTAAGAAATTAGAAAATAAAGTAATTATCAGATGATTTAGTTGTGAAAGAATTAATTAGACATAGGATTAGTAAACCTGAAAAAATCGACAATAATCACTTGAAAAAGCACAAAGTTTGATTAAACAAAGCAGTATTCATTCTAAAAAATTTTGAAGTTATTCGCGTTCCGCTGTCTTATGATTTGTCAGTTAGTAATAGATTTAATTTCATAGATTAATATATTTCAACATCCCGCTAATGTAAGTATGTTGGTGTATAAGCATAAATTGCCAAGTTTTCATTAAATCATATTCGTTTGAAATAATTATAAAATGTATATGTATAGTTTTATTTACAACATTCGGACGACGAAGAGTCCCACCTTAATGATCATAAGATCATCTGGCAATCGTTGTGCAATCGAGCGCAATTTTCTTTTAGTGTATTTTTTTCTTCTTAAGTAAATGATAACAATTTTTCCTACGACTCCATACGAAAGTGAATAATAGCAAACGCTACTGACATTAAGAAAGTGAGTCATATAACACGCGTATGTTAGGAACATAACACACGTGTGTGTTATGAAAATACGTCACGCTAAGCAATATCTAGAAATCCATGAATTTTGTTTACATTAAAATGATGACATTAATGTTTAATCCAATTTTGAGAAGCATTTTAACCATTATGTATCTATTCTTTTCTTATAAATATAACTTTAATTAATGTTTAATTAGTTATTTTAGCTATCAAAAAGAAATATCTAATAGATTACACCTAACGTAACCTCATTATAATACATGAAAATTATTGAAGCAAGTTTGCCAAGATTAAAATCAGCGATGCCAAATGGGAGAAAAATAAGAGTAATAATGTCAAATAATTTAGTTAGGCAACCTCTTTCACACCTGGCATTGTGTTATTAGTTGAAGTTATATTTGTTAATTATGGAGATATTATTAAATATAAATAAAAAATAAATTATGTGCCTCTGAGATTATTATATTATAAATTGTAATAGTAATTCATTTAATTAATTTTGCTGCTAAACCCAAGGTTTAATTTTATACTATGTTTAAATAAGTTATGAATATATGAGTTTTTAAAATTGAAATTTATATTTAGTAAAAGAATCTATTAAATAAAATGTTAACAAACACCCATTCACTTTAACGATTGTCATAATTCAGCTCCAGAAAAATAAAATTAAGTTGTCAAGATAACTTAATTTTATTTTTCTGGAAATGTTTTGATAGAAATTTCGTTATAATTATTCATATTGTGAAACTAAATTGTTTAAAAAATTAAACTTTATATCCTAAAAATAAATGGCTTAAGAAAATTAGCTTTAAGTGTGATTTTCTCTGTTAAACCTAACCATAAAAATATTGCTTTAAAATCTTCAAAAATTATATTCTTGAAAATTTTAAAAAATCAAAATTTTTAAACATTTCAAATTTGGGGGGTCGTAGGAAAAATATTGTACATTACACGTTGGAAAGTAACTTTTCTGCACTCGTGTGATTTCCGCACTCGGCTTACGCCTCGTGCGTCAATTCACACTCGTGCGTACGAAAAGTTTCACTTTCCACACTAGTAATGTAATATACTATTTAATTAATAAAAAGATTATAAAATAAATTAACTATCAGATAATGTAATTAAGGAACCACTTTCACATCTGACATCCCTCACAGCTCTTGAACTAGTCAAGTATAAAAATTTTATTATTATTGTGCATTTTTGTAGAGAGTGGTTTAACTAGTTCTTTTCGGTGAACCTGCCAACTGTCAAAACTATATTTACGATTATTTCTTTTGTTTTTCTTATCTTTAAATTGCAAAGATTAAAAATATTTAGGTTTTTTAACTGTTACTTTGTTTGGGTATCCCCTCCAGTTTGTCATGAATAATATATGTGTTTTAAGACAACATGACACTTATTCTAGTCATTTATCCAGTATGAAAATAAACAGAGTAGAACTCAGAAATTTAGGGTTTTTATGGAATTCGTAATCAGCGACCCCAAATTATGCGAAAACAATTTGCAAATCAAATTCCCGGATTTTTTGCCGTGCAGTGATCATTTTCGAATAATTGTTTTTTTGTTTAAACGTTATATTATATTATCTTTGTAAAATGTTTTAAAATGTTTCATTTCTCTTCATATAAATAAAAAAGCATGTCTTTGTGATTTCGTTTGCAAAAATGTAATTCTCTGTTAGTATATTGAATAGATTTTGTTTAAGATATTTAATTGCCATTCTAAACTCTTATCAAAGTAGGAAATTAATAAACACATTCTTTATTTAATTTTTATTTCTTATAGTTTTTTGCGACAGTGGTATAGTTTCAATGACATAAAATTAAAATTGTTTTCATTGTCTCAATTTTAACAAATCCCACATATGTAACAAAAAGATAAATTTGATATTTCTTTAATTATATTCAGTAGAATTCGTATTGAACAATTCGTATTAAATAAACAATTTAAATTGTTTATTTTTATCATGATTAATACATGTCTTTTATCAGCAATAAGCTACTAAATACTAACTAGAAGCTGATATTTATTATTCCCTTATTGCTAAGAGTATTTTATGGGCAAACTGTGAACGAATGACTTTTAGTATGACGCCACAGCGTTCGCTATGACATCCTCTCTAGTAGGCATTGGATTCTACCCATCTTGGATTCACTCTTCTCTCACCCAAGCGGACCGATTTCGACTCTCGGCGCGGCGCCGGCTTATTTTTGTTAAGGTTTTCTGAAGTTTCCCTTAGCTGTAACACAAATGTGGGATTTGTGCTATACGGCTATACCATCTATTAGGTCGGCTGCAGCCGCACGTTGGGTCTGCGTAATAGTAATAATCGCCCCTCCCTACCGCACAAACTTCATAGCTTCTGGGGCCTGGTTCGCCAGGTAATGGGTAGTAGCAATTATTATTATATAGGGTACAGTAAAGAGAATTTACATTTTGCATGTTGGATGTGCATCGCGTATGATTCATCTGCAGGTAAGGTATAAACATAATTTTCATGTGCATTTCATCCAAGATGATCCAAAGTGACCAGTGAATGAAGTAGAACTAATTTCTACGATTGTTGAATTGAAAGGATGATTCAACTGCAGTGAAACACCAGTGACACGTGTAAACTTGTTTAAAATAAAATATGTCCACCTATATAGTGAAGTTCACTTTTGAGAGTTCATTGAGTTCAAAGAGATCATTGTCATGGTTACTTTCTTATACAGTAGCGGTCACTGAAATGTACTCACTTAATAAATGTCATATTTGCTCAATTATTTTCTCATGGAAACTAAATATGTTGGTAAATTTTCAATTTACTTATTTTTTTACCCTATTGCAATGGATTTTTAAATAAAATTTGACAATAATATTCCCCGGGAACTAATTTATTTATAAATTGGGGAAATTAGTTAGAACACAAAAAATGAGTTCGATATGTCATTATATAATTACAACAAAAAATACAAATTTGTTGTTGTAACAATTTTACTGTTTGACATATTTGTAACTTTATACGTTTTTACACAAGGAAATTTAAATTACAACTTTTAAACATTCTATTCAATGCCTGTATACCTTACTAAATAAAGATAGCAACAAAATTGCTCAAACTTGCATCTGTATTAATGGAACGCGAAGACATTTAATTTTTATATTATGTGAGTACACTGTAAAAAATGAGGTAAAATTCACCTTGGGAGAGAGTTAACTTTCCTCTCTTATTTGGGGTAGTTTTACTCTAAAATTTAACTTTACCTGTACGTTAATAGTTGTTTTACTATTTGTGGTAAAATGTTCTTTAATTGTGTAAGATTACACAAATATAAGTAATTCTACTACATTTAACTGGTTAAAATCACTATCCATAATGTAAGTTTACATAACTCAGACAATTTTTTCCTTGGAAATATATTATTACTCAATAACTTGATTCGGTTTTGAGTCGAAACATTATCTGTTGTCTTCGAGAGACATTTCTGAAAGTCCCTTAAAAGAAGCTCTGTTAATGTCTTATATTTTATATAAGTACAAACGTTCAACAAAAATTACTTTGATTTTATTTTATGTTTCATACAATCCATTTAGCAATGTAAGTAATAATCAGAGGTACGACTGAATTTGCAAGTACTTTCGCAAGTCATCATTATATTCAAGAAGTGTTTCCACATTTGTATTTTAACTCTGAAAAGTACTATTGCGATATTAACATTGTCATATAACTTTACACAAGTGTTTTAATATTAAAATGTAAAATTACATTGAGATTGTAATTTGAAGCTGTAAATTTATTTAAAAAAGAAACATTACAATGCAAATTTAACCTAATATTGAAATCTCCCACTTTCTGTGAACATTACGCTTTGAAGTAAAGTTACCCCAAAAATTTTTACGGTAAATTTACCGGTAATTTTTTAGAGTGTACATTTCATTGCCGCTACTGTATAAAGTTTCTTTAAGAAAGAGTCAAATTGGACCTCACTCATTCTCATTAACAATTGAGCCGATGCACCCATCTGTTCTGGTCGCTTAATCCACAGCCTTACCCACCATCGACGTTTTTTTGTTGTTTCCATTATTTTGCAAAAATTTTCTGCTAATAAGCTAGACTTATTAGCTCGATGCCAGGCACTCACTATTTCAGTCGTTGACATTTTGAAAACTAATGCAACGAATTAAATTATTGAATGGTGTAAATGCTCTATTTTTCAGTTTCACTGCGGATTTATCATCCTCAATGTACATCCAAACTGCAAAAATGTAAACTCGCCTGTAGTATAGTACCCTTGCACCGGTAGATTCAATACCTATATAGAGAAGAGAATGTCTTCCACTGTCATAATTGTCTCGAAGTATAATAATTTTATTCCTGTAAGAATCTTTCGCTCTACAACATTTTGATTATCAGGGGTTGTAAGATAGCAGCGAAAAATAATACTGTCAACTGTTTCAAAATATCGGTAACTCTAAATTAATTTTAATTAACTATACTGTACATTTTGATTCTCATTTTTGGATTCAGCTCGATAAAATTGATTAGAAATAACTATATCTACCTTAGCGTACATACAAGAAAGTCTAAACACATGATGATAATTCACTCAAAACATCTTTGCTAATCATTAACTAGAGAACTGATTTGTACTATCGATATATATACGTATATATCGACGTACCTTCAGATGACTGAAAACTGTATCACTTTTGTTAAACGTTTTAAACTTTAATCGGCTTTAAGTTACCTATATGCATGCGTATATGTTGTACTACATACCTGTCTGTATTGGTAATTAAGCACGTTGTCGTGTACTTGCGGATAATTTTGAAACGTAGTCTGTTTTTCCCGGAGGTCATTTTTAACATCAAAATAAATGCATTGTGGTTATATTAACTATAATAAAGCTCCTCATTATAGTACTTCTTTATAATTCATTATTTCATGTGAAATGATCAGCAATGTATATATTGTAACAGATTATTATAATGTTTTGATAAAAACAAACATTTAACCTATTAATAATTGCCGCAATTGTTAAAGCCGCACTTACTGTATTCTTCAGTGACAGCGCTAAGATTTTCATGCTAGGAGGGCAGAGTTGAAGCGAAACATTATTTAAGTAGGACGGCTATTATCTGCACATTTTATCATCAAACAAACTATTTTTTTTAATTTAGCAAGCGATTTTTAGTAAGAGATATACCTAGGCGGAAAAAGTTTCGTGAGAACGTGTACTTATTTTTCGAATAACCAACTGATATTTAAAGAACCCCTCCGACGAAATAATTTTATAAGACAAAGTAGCAAAGTCTTAATCCAATTAAATGTAATATGAAAATCCGTAGTTTTCCTTCCCCTCCCAAACTTATTCATAACATTGAGAAAAGGATAAGGGGATAAAAAGATTGTTGTCCCAACTGACTTCCGCGTCGTGCAGTTACGCTTCTCTACAATAATGCGGACTTAACAAAGAAAATCAAAATAGGAAGGTCTGGTGTGTTGAGTCGATATTTACTCTAAGGTCATGGTCAAGCTTGCGTTTTGG
Source organism: Agrypnus murinus (assembly GCA_929113105.1). Taxonomy (NCBI): domain Eukaryota; kingdom Metazoa; phylum Arthropoda; class Insecta; order Coleoptera; family Elateridae; genus Agrypnus; species Agrypnus murinus. Next base: position 11,068,171 of record OV816023.1, on the reverse strand, counting down.
TCGTTACGTCAAGATCACCACGACTACGTCGCGATACAATCGTTTGAAAGCATGTGACCATACTTGCGACACAGCATAAGAATCAACAGCAGATTCTATCCATTGTCGGTGTTTTGGAGTTTTCAGCTAGTTTCGAATATCGCACACACCATGAGCAGTCGCCGAGGCTTTGTTGGAGAACTGTTGTTTCTCAGGCCGCCAACAGCCCGAGATTACAACAAGGTCACACCCGGTCGGCTGAAAATATTTTACGGGCGAGTACCTGCTATTTATTCTTATACTGTGCTTGCGACCTACGACAGCGACTCCGAAAACGCTCCTCATTGTTCATTGAGGATTATTGGATAAACACTGTATTTTTTAAACACTTTTTCTTTAAATAACGTGTAGCAGCATTTTAAAAGCAGACAGACATCCATCGCCGCAGTATAAAATAAACTGACCAAAAATAATGCAAAAATTAACTAAATTAAATAATAACAACTGTCACTGTCAAAGGACTCTGATTATTTTGTATAATTTCCTGGTGTTATAATACACATGGGTTCAAAATTCCAAAGGCATCTTTGATGGAGTTACTTCTTGCTCGCAAAGAAATCTCACCGTCGCCCCACCCTAGCACCGTTCCTGGTATTACTTTAATTAAGAATCAAAGTCCATTAGTAGCTATTCTAATAGTAAGTAGTATCAGAACACTGTTTTCAATTTATATATACAGTGTGGGATTAAAGTATGGAATATTAAAAAAAAAACGAACTCAACCGGTTTTTTTAAAAACGCTGAAACACGTCGATTTTGTTTTTTAAAAATACACATTAATATGTGCGATTCACCTTCCGACTTTCATTTGTTTCTAAGTTATGACGTCATCACAAAAAAATTTAAATGACAATATAGATTTTTAATAGTGGAATCCGATAGTGATTTCTCTTCTATTTATGATCATGCAAAAAAATCATAAGGTTGCATAACAAAAATTCTGAGAAAAATCGAGCTGAACATTGTAACTGTTTGTTAGTTATGACTAGTGTTGCAACTTTTCATGAAAAGTTCGCATTTTTGAAAAGTTTGCTCAACTTTTCACGAAAAGTTGCAACCCTATAGTTGCAACTTTTCATGAAATGTTCGAATTTTTGAAAAGTTCGCTCAACTTTTCACGAAAAGTTGCAACACTAGTTATGACGTCATCACAAAAAATTTTAATAACAATATAGATTTTTAGTAGTGGAATCCGATAGTGATTTCTCTTCTCTTTATGATCATGCAAATAAATCATAAGGTTGCATCACAAAAATTCTGAGAAAAATCGATGTGATATATTGATATATTGATACCATAATATAAATAACATTAAATGTTCAGATCGATTTTTCTCAGAATTTTTGTTATGCAACCTTATGATTTATTTGCATGATCATAAAGGGAAGAGAAATCACTATCGGATTCCACTACTAAAAATCTGTATTGTCATTTTAATTTTTTGTGATAACGTCATAACTAACAGTTACAATGTTCAGCTCGATTTTTCTCAGAATTTTTATTATGCAACCTTATGACTTTTTTGCATGATCATAAAGAGAAGAAAAATCACTATCGGATTCCACTATTAAAAATCTATATTGTCATTTAAATTTTTTTGTGATGACGTCATAACTTAGAAACAAATGAAAGTCGGAAGGTGAATCGCACATATTAATGTGTATTTTTAAAAAACAAAATCGACGTGTTTCAGCGTTTTTGAAAAAACCGGTTGAGTTCGCTTTTTTTTTAATATTCCATACTTTAATCCCACCCTGTATATATTTGCATTATAACAAAAATTAAATAGAAAAGTGTAGACAAAATGAACTCTATTAGGGACCGGAAAAGGTTCATCCTAAAAGACCAAAAAAATTATACTCTTGGTCAGAGTATAGTTCTGTTTATGCACTATCGTAGAGTGAAAAGTTACTCTAATGAAGTACATTCAGTAACTCTAACACGTCTCACGTAGTGGAAGTAGTCCTAATGCTATACGAGGAGTTCGTCCCTTGGGATAGACCCCGACGGTTGAGCACGTTTATAGCTCCGGTACTAGCCTGGAGAGCTAGTAGAGGGTGGATAGGCAACCTCGCTTCAACCAGTGAGTTACTGGCAGCATTTGCTAGGCAAATACGCGCTGATTAGGCGTATCTCAATTACTTCCTCTTTGAAAGAACGTTTAAGTTCAACAACAGGTTCCCCTAAGTAAATAAATTTTCGGAAAGAAGTAACTCTAACAGTGTAAGTATAAAATGTATCTCACGCCATTATTTTTGTTGAAACTAGGTGAAATAAGACTAATATCTACTAAATAACTAGTTTCCAAAAGGATTTATTAAAATCGAATACGATACAGCAACAGAAATAATTGTAAAAATGCTTCTTAACAATAAGTATTATGTTTCAAAGGTAAAGACATTCTGGACTTTCATATACTGGCACAAAATACCAATCAACACTTAAGGTTGGCGTCTTACACAGAAAGAAAAATTACTAAAAAGCAACAGATAAGATAACGAAAGAAATAATAATCTATATTTAAAGTCATTCAGTGACATAATTATTCTTTGATAACTTTTTTTTTGTCAAAACAGATAAATAGAATGTTGTTGACCAGCTGAATTCAATATAAATGTTAATACAATCCAAGATTTCTATAAACAGGTAATGCATAATCTCAAAATTTATAATTCAGTAACTAAAAGATATTTACTTTTATACTATTAAAAGATATTTCCGTTCTGTATTAACAGTGGCGGCTCGTGATTTTCAAAAGTGACTTACCACTAAAACATTTGTGCTTTAATTTAATTCGCCTATCCTGTTGGCAAAATTTTAATAACCAGTTCATTCCCAGCCAGCACACTGACGTTATAATGTCGCCGTTTTTTCGGCAGTACCGACGGCAAATTGTCGTAAAACTGTCATCATTATGTCACAGCCCAAAGACGTCAATATAAGACGTCATTAAAACGTCCTATACTATGGCTAAGACAGGAATTATAAATAAATAGTTGAATATTGGAAATAACATTTATTATATACTACAGTCAAAAAAACATCTCTATATTGTGACCACCTGCTTGATATGACCAGTATTCCTTGGCCCCTACTAAAATAATATCGTTTTAATGAAACTTGTACGTATTGTATTGTCGTCCAAAAGACATCGTTTTGAATACGTCTACGTACGTCCCATTACATGACGTCTTATGGACATCATTTATTAATCATATGACGTCGTCGACCAATAATGACTTACAAATAATGCCATTATTACCTCAGTGTGCTGGCTGGGTTAAAGTTAGCTACACTATTTATTGCCATGCCCACGTAACGCCAATTTGAAACGATCACAAAATTGAAAACATTCAATAATTCTGTTATGTTATATTCGGTCAATGTATCTATTTTTGCCACTAGTTTAATCTTCTTGATTAAAATATATGAAACTTTCTGGAAAAATACTTGTATATGTCCTTTCAATCAGTGAATACCACACAGGGTGTTCCATTCAAAAAAGTTGAAATCAAATAATACAAGAAAATATTGAACGTGGTGGTTACCTTCCAACCCGGACATCATTTTTGAGTTTGTTGTGTTTTTCATGAGAAATTTTGTTCAAATTTTATTATTCTTATGAATTGTAACTTTATTTATGTCAGTAATATTTTTATAGTTTAATGTTTTTAATTATTAATAATTTGTTATACAGGGTGTACTAATAAATATAATTAGAAATCTCGTAATGGGGGAGGGGGTAGCTGTAATAATTCAGAACATATTTTCCTTATCAACCTATGGTCGCTTCCTTGTAGTTTTCGAGAAAATCGCATTTTAAATTTCAGTTATCCCCATTTTACTCACAACACATTAAAAATACAAAACAAGCAAAAAAGTTTTTTAACTTTTTAAATCTTTTTAAAAATTTTTAACACAAGAAATCTGGGATAATGAAAGAAATCACGTAGATAGATTAATTGATTGATTATAACTAGGGTTTCCGCTAGGTTATGAACCAGCTTCTACACTTGGACTCTTTTGTATTTTGCGTATCTCTAACGTTCTACGCAGAGTTTCACCAAAGAGCTGCTGTTTCCTGCGGTATAGTGCTGGACAGTTTAAGACTATCTGCAAAGCAGTTTCCTCTACTTCTTCACGTAATCTACAGAGTGTGTCTTTTTTGTATATTCTCACTCTTTGAAGGTGTCTTCTCAAATGGCAAATGGCAACTGGAATATATCAGTACTTAATCTGCTAGAAGTCTTCCTGATTAGTCCCTTCTCAGTCCCTGTGTAGCAGTCCAGAGAAGCATGTTGTTTCTTCGACCATACTTTTATTGCAGATTGTATGCTACGTGCACGAGTCGTGCATTGATGTTAGATTGTAGTTAGGTTTTAGCAATCGCTGTGAGTAAAACCTAACTACAATCTAACATCAAAAACTAAATACAATTTAAATATATAAAATCCATATCGTGTCCATATTTGTCCGTCTATTTCCGAGATATTTTCGTATTTTTGATGATCTAAAAAGTTGAAATGTGGGATGGAATTTCCTGGATACTCGAGAATGATGCGAAAAAACCTATACCGGAAAATCAAAAAAGAGGCCGAACCTGTGGTCTTAAAAACCTAATGTTATTTCAATGGGCTCAAAAACAGTTTGTTTAATTGATGTTCGGGAGTCTCTACTCTGTTGTTAGTCTTTTGAGATTGGTATCGACTGGCCTTAAATCATTACCCGAGTGGTACCTAAAAGTTCGACAATTATTATTTCCTAGTCAAGTCGGATCCGGAAAAGTGGTATCCGGGAATCCGTGATCAATTACAATTATTTATCACAAATGTAATAAAAACAAATAATTTTGGGGTATGCAATATGTGAAAGAAGAAAAAATAAAAAAGAAGATTTAAAAGAGAGAAGAAGAAGAGAAAGACAGGAAGAAATGATTACATAAGGTAGAAGGAGATCCAAGGGAAATGAGTATAAAGACAAGTATAACAAGATGGAAAAAGACGGCAAAATTGAGAGAAGTGATACAATAAACCTTAGGTCACAATGTTCTGCAGGGCTATTTATTCTTTAAGACGATCATAAAAGATTGCATGTAGGTTTCATTACTGGTGAAAGAATGTCTCATTGTTTAGTTCATTTTTTGTAAAATTGCCGTAACATCGACGTTAAACTTTAATCCTACAAATATGTATTATTGTAGCAAAATTACTTTCATTTAAAGTGTGGGATAATTAAATGTAGGTGTAATTCTACTAAGATACGTCAAGTCTATATAATTATCTAATTGTAAATTTAATTAAAATAAATAATGCATTCCCGATCATTGTGAATACAGGACAAAAAAGTTCCCGGAAGACTGAAACGTAAACCAAAAATCTAAATACCTGCGTTGGGTGGAATCAGTGATAATTTCATCTTCATCTCTTTTTATTGTAGCAAAATTTTTATTAGTTACTAGGGCCCGTAACCAGAATTTCATTTCGGGAGGGGCTAATTGTAAATAATCGTTTGTTTAAAAAAAAGAGGTAAACAATTATGATGTGCATGGGAAAGATGGGTAAATAAATATAATCGACAACTTCGAATTTAAATTCAAAATAATTAATTTTCTGTGTTTATTATATGTACATGCAAAAACATTTATTTATAATTTATAATTAGATAATTACAATAATTCGATATTCGGCTTTAAACTATTAAGTATTACGTATTACGTATACAATTTTATTATAGAGAATATAAGTGTAATATATGAATTTAAATATAATTATTACAAAAAAAATCTTTTATACAACAAAATAAACTTTAATGTGAAAAAGATTCGAAGCTCGGAGGGGCGGGGCTTCAGTAGCACGAGCCCCTCCCCTAGCTACGTGCCTGTTACTTACGTAAACTGTCTTGGGAAAGGTAACTTTCAATGGTATATCAGTTGCTTAGAAAACAATCTATTGGTAAAACATATGTTAATAGTACAATAACATCATATCAATCTTGAAAACAATACGTTTCCTTGACCGACCATTTGACTGATAAGCTTTAATTAATATTGCACATTTTAAAAACAATTTTTATACAACACACAGCTAATAAGTACAATCTCTTACAGTACAATTTCTTTATTCGATAAAAATAAAAAATTATTAATATAAAAATTATTAAAATAATAAATTATTTTGTATAAAACCTGTTCACAAAATCCTTTTTACATTTTTTTACGTTTTCCTGCACCTGATAAATGTTTACATTGCTTACTCATATTAATAGTTCACTTTTTAATTAACTTTTTAAGCAATATCACTTAACTACACCTTACACAATCTAATAAAACTTTTATATGAAACTTCAGTTTTCCATAACATACATAACTGCATAATAGATCTTTCGAAACTTAGATATGGTGTAAACAAGTTAACCATTTAATAATTCTTTCCTTTCTGAGAACCTTACTTAAGTAAGCATAACCTGACAAGTTTATTTGTAAACTCTGCAAAATGGAGTGACTGGCTACAGTTACCAACGCATTTAAATAAAATACAGCTTTATAAGCAGCAGCGTGCAGTGCATACGAAACAGTGGAAGCAGTCACGATACGACGTATTCGCTATTACGCTCGTACGCAATGTGTACGAGCGTGATAGCGCATACGTCATATCGGGACTGCTTCCACTGCTTCGTATGCACGGCACGCTACTGTAATTACAAGTCATGTTTCTCTTAGGTTTGAGTTGTAGGCTGGTGCTGCCTTACCTATTTTATTATTATATAACGTCATTTCTAAAATGAGGAATTTGTTTGAAATTGAACCTCTGTAATAAAATAAACTAACAAATAATCCGGTTACCTCGTTTGGCTCTTTGCATGGACAGGACTGTTACTCCGGTTCTGTCGTTTTGCAAGGTTACGTACAGAGAGCAGCCACATGATCTACAACATTAGTCATAACACAAGTTTTGTTGGCTTTAATTTTATAAAAAGTAGTTCCATTCAATTGAACCCATATCGTGAGAAGGTAATTAATTTGCAATAATGCAAAGACTACAAAAATTATACAGCATATTAATTGTTTATACAACATTTTATTATTTCTCCATATGTTTTGTGTGGGTAGCTTGAGTGCGTCTATTTATTTTTCTGTTTTTTTTGTAAATTATTTGTAACCGGATAAATTGGTCTTTCTTGTAGAAATAGTTTCTCCAAAAATTCTGCGATCGCAAATATGCTGTATTCTCGAATAATATATAGTAATATTGAAATTAGTGCGAAACAAAAATTGCATTGTTAGCGGAGTACTATAGTGCTGGAAAAGGTTTCGATCACATAACTAAAATGCTATAAAACAATAGCACAATAGTAATCCCACTCTACCATTTATGTGGTTAATTTGCTAATAATATTTTACATTTTTGATCTTTCAAGTTGGCCTGCTTAAAACCTTATTTAAGCTAGTGTTCCGATAGGTCTTTTGGTAATTAAAAGTGTTCCGCAGATTTGAGTATTCGTATACATACTCGCATTCTTTCTCTGTCTTGTTCTACAGGTAGTACTTGTCTCTTACCGTTCACCAAAGGTAATTCAAACACTCGCCGGGGTCTATCTCACTTACTTATTTCTTTTACAGTCGTACTTATGTCATAAGGGAAAAAATTAAGAGTTATATTAGACTTAACGTCTAGTATATTATTACCTGTGGCGCGGGAAAATGTTTATTACGAGACGGGAAATATAACAGCTAACATAACAACTACTGGTATAAATCGCGGTGAATAGTATTGTAACATTCTTTTTCAAATAATAATACAAGTGCTGTTTAAATCGTCTATTCACAAACAAATATTTATTTATATACACTAATGAATACACTATAAATTAACGCTATGATTATAAACCATTAAAAACTATTATTTACAGACTATGAATTTCTAATACAACATTTATATTCACTATTTATTTTGTAATACACAGTTAATGACTTGCTGTTGACTGCCTCTCTTTTATCCGCAATCCGCTTTTATATCCTCATATAAACGCACCAGAAATTGCTGGAACCTTCTATGTATTCTTAGAAAATGCTAGAATAAACCACGTCTGATTTACATGCTTGTGCGATGCGTCATTTTCTCGAAGGCGACAGAACACACCACCTGTCGCTCGAAAAGAGGTTCGTTCCTTTTCTCTCCCGTTACACTGCCCCCCTCTTCAAGTCTGTTCTGTCCCAGAACAGGTTTTATGCTCTGGTTCCTGTAGAACGGGTCATGACGATATCGACAGTCTTCACCTCGACTACACGTTCCATTACGGTAGAAATAACAGTCTACACTCTTCGTTGGCCTTAATGCGGGCTGTGGGTCAAAACTGCAGACGAAGATCTTGACGTCCGTACCTCTAAAGACAACTTCCAGCATGTTTCTAACGATTCTCCAATCCAGCTGGTCCCGCCCACAGCCGAGTTTGGGAACTGCCAATTTGTTAATTCCCCTGGTAAGCAACTCGATTCTCAAATTCCATAGTGCCCTCCACAAGTCGGCGTAACTCGGTTTCTGGTAGTAAAACTGCTTGGTTACCAAGTAGTAAATGGATCGGTCATGATCAGGCAAGCGTAAGGATTTACCAACAGAGGGATTTTGTTCTCGAAGTTCATTCAGCCGTCCAAATTTATTTCTAAACACTACTGCGATCCCCCTGGACATACGGAGATCCGCGGAGACACAGTGGGCAATGGAATAATCACCAGGGACCCGGAAGAGATCTTGTTGCATCTCAGTCGTGACTCCGAATCGCGCTTTTCTAGTTCCAGAGAACGCAGCCATAAATTCTCTAAAGGTTGGCTGATCATCTTCAGGCCTTACGATTTTGATAGCCACCTCGGCCTCATCTTTCCGATCCGGGACTGCGTCATTATTTCCCTCACAGTGCGCCAGACGATTGGAGTGTACCACCTTTGGTTTCCCCCTTGGCAATTTCTGGATGCGATAAATCAAGTCATTTATTCGTTTCTTCACCTGGTATGGACCCTCCCAATTTCGCTGTAACTTTGGAGAATAGCCACGACGCCTTTGCGGGTTGTATAACCAGACAAGCTCTCCAGGTTGAAACCCTCCTTCTTGGGCTCTCACATCGTACGTAGCCTTCATCCGGTCACTCGCGATTCGACTATTATTTCGGGTTCGGTCGTGAATATCCTCCAACTTCTTCTTTAAGTTGATGACATAATCATTTCCAGCTACCTCCTGCTCTATAGGTGGAGACCCAAATTCCAGATCACACGGTAACCGTAACTCGCGTCCAAACATTACAGACGCTGGTGACTGACCGGTTGTTTCGTGGACCGATGCACGATAAGCCATCAGGAACAGATGCAGGTATTGGTCCCAGTCTCGTTGATGATCGGAGACGACCTTGGCCAAATATTTGCCCATTGTCCGATTCATGCGTTCTACCATTCCATCGGACTGCGGATGTAACGGTGTGGTCCGAGTCTTGCGAATGCCCAACAATCGACAGACTTCTCCAAAGAGTACAGACTCGAAATTACGGCCTTGATCCGAATGCAGCTCCATGGGCACTCCGAAACGACTGAAGAACTCTTTGACTAGTACGTCAGCAACAGTCGCAGCTTCCTGGTTTGGTAGGGCATATGCTTCTGGCCATTTGGTAAAATAGTCCATTGCCACTAAGATGTATTTATTCCCATCGTCAGTTTCGGGAAATGGTCCGGCAATGTCTATAGCTATTCTCTCCAGAGGACTACCCACATTGTACTGCCTCATGGGTGCTCTTCGTTTCCCCAAGGGTCCGTTGCCAGTGGCACATAGTTCACATTTCCGGCACCACTCCTTCACGTCTTCTTTACAGTTGACCCAATAAAAACGCTCCCTAACTTTCTCCAAGGTCTTTTTCACACCGAAGTGTCCTCCGGAGGCACCGTCATGGAGATGTCGCAATACTGTAGCCACTCGGCTTCTTGGAACCACGAACTGAGACCTAATGGTGGTGCCATCTTCACTCTCCAGTACTCGCTTCAGGAGATCGTCTTCCACCTTCAAGGACTCCCATTGGGCCCAATATGCTTTGAGCGTTCTGTTGAAAGGGCTGACGGCCTCCCAGGCAGGCCTTTCTCCCACGCGCTTCCATTCCAGTACCATTTTTAGTTCGGGATCAGCCTCCTGCTGTCGCTGCAATTCTTCCGGCAACCAATTGCCGTTGACGATGGTAGTCCTTAATACTTGGCAAACCCTCTCCTCCAAACGAGAGCAATGACGGCAATCCGTTGGACAGGGTCTTCTTGAAAGAGCATCGGCATTTCGATGACTAGTGCCCGCTCGATGTTCGGTGTCAAAGTCATATCCTTGTAATCGTTCGATCCACCTTGCGACCTGGCCTTCAGGATTACGGAATTGTAGAAGCCATTTCAACGCTGCATGGTCCGTCCTCAATAAAAACTTCCGTCCGTACAAGTATTTGTAAAAGTGCTCAACGGACTTCACGACGGCCAATAGTTCTTTTCTGGTCACACAATAATTCCTTTCGGCTTTAGACAAAACCTTACTAAAATAGCCGATGACCTTTTCTTGTCCATCCTGTATCTGAGAAAGTACCCCCCCAATGGCCAGATTACTTGCATCTGTGTCAAGTATGAATTGCCCTTCTGTCCGTGGATAGCTCAATATTGGTGCTGTTGTCAGGGCACGCTTCAGCTGTTGGAAAGCTGTTTCACACTCTCCGCTCCAAACATACTCGCGCCCATCTTCAGTTAACCTTGTCAGAGGTTTCGCTATATTGGCAAACCCAGGAACGAAACGCCGGTAGTAGGTACATAACCCAAGAAAACTACGAACTTGGTGTTTATCTTTCGGTGTTGGCCACTCTTGAACTGCACGAATCTTATCGGGGTCGGCTGCCACTCCATTTTGTGATACGACGTGCCCGAGATATTTCACTTCCTTTCTGAATATGTGGCACTTTTTCGGACTCAGTTTCAGATTGGCTCCACGTAGTCTTCGGAACACTTCCTCTAGATTTTTCAAATGTTCGTTGAATGATTTTCCGACTACAATCACATCATCTAGGTATACCAGGCAGGTCTTCCACGACAACCCTCTCAGGATGGTCTCCATTAGACGCTCAAAGGTGGCCGGAGCGTTACATAGACCGAAAGGCATAACTGTAAACTGCCATAGTCCGGAACCAATAGTGAACGCGGTCTTCTCCCGGTCTTCAGGTTCCATTTCAACTTGCCAGTAACCGCTCTTCAAGTCCAAAGTCGAAAACCATCGTGAACCAGACAGGGTATCTAACGTGTCGTCGATGCGTGGTAAGGGATAGCTGTCTTTCTTGGTCACGTCATTAAGCTGCCGATAGTCCACACAAAATCTCGTTGACCCGTCCTTCTTACTGACCAGGACCACCGGTGATGCCCATGGACTGCTGGATGGCTCGATGACCCCTTGTTCTTCCATATCAGTAATAATCTTTTCGGCTTCTGCTCGCCTTGCTAGAGGTAGACGCCTCGGCTGCTGACGGACAGGCATAGAGTTGCCTGTATTGATTTTATGTTTTACTATATTTGTTCGTCCCTTCTGGCTATCGTCAAGAGCGAAGATATCTTGGTATCGGTGAACCAAACCCTGTACCTCTTTCACTTCTGTTCTGTTAAGGTCTTCGCACGAACTAGTAACCATGCCCACTAATTTTCCACCATGGTCTTTGGGCGCTGGTTTTGGAACATCAGCCATACACCTGGCTACTCGGAATACTGGCACACACTGTCCCACAAGGGTACTCTTCTTCAATGTCACCGGATCCACATTAACGTTCATAATTCTCACCGGTACTCTCTTTCCAACCTTGATCAGCGCTTTTCCCACCAGTATGCCACTATGGATCTTCTTATCACAAACAGGCTCCATCATTCGCACACACCCTACCCGAAGATCTCCATCCAAACCCGCCTCGACAACCATCTCGCTTTGACCCGGCAATATCACATCTTCAGTCAACAAAACCCTTACAACCGGATCTTCTCGTGGGTGCAAAGGAAGTTCTTCGTTACCGACCTTCAAAACACCCTCTTTCAAATCCAACGTAAAACCAAATTTTCTCAGGAGGTCCATTCCCAAGATGAATTCATCAGTGATATCGGCTACCAGCACCTCATGATCACATTCTTCACTTCCAATGCCAATCTTCATCTTCACCACTCCGCGTGTTGGTATCACTTCACCTGTTGCTGTACGGAGTTGAGTAGTTGTCGGTAACAATTTAATACTTGATTGTAGAACATCAGGGCGTACGATGGATTTTGTCGCCCCCGTATCAATAAGTAGTGGAACGGTTCGGTTAGCAATCTTTCCATCTACAAACAAACTGCCATTACTATTCTTTGATGTTACGGCATGGATCGTGATCTCCGGGGCATCTTCACTCGCAGTCAACGTTCGCCCCCTCTTGCCAACCCTTTTTAACTTTTCCGACGGTTGTACTTTTCTTATTTTGGGACAACGGCGTTCTACATGTCCTTGTTCGCCGCAGTTCCAACAACGAGGCCCTCGAACTTCTTGATGATTCTTCTTACGGCTTTCTTCCTTCCGAAGAACTCTCAGTACTAACTCCTCTAGGTGATCTTTAGAACCTTCTTCTTCCTCCACAACGGCCCGAACACGCCCGTGACCTCGGGACGCTTGCTTTGCAGCTTCAAATTCTAAGGCGTGAGCAAGCGCATCATCAGTTGTTCTTGGTCGTGCTAGCCTCAATGATTGTTGTGTTTCCCCGTCTCTTAACCCATCAATGAAGGTCTGCACAGCCAGCTGTCCCAGAAATGAATCGGGTGCCGTAGGGTACGCCAATCGGACAAGCCGCGCAACATCGGCTTCAAACTCCTGCAGGCTTTCTCCATTCTTCTGGATACGATTCTTCACTTGCGCGTGATACACCTGTTGTAGATGCGCGTCTCCATATCTCATTTCCAATCTAGACACTAACAATTGGTAATCATTTTCCTGTCCTGCTGGGATTGTTTGCAGGACGTTCAACGCGTCTCCACGCAAAGCCACAGTTAGAGAAACGGCCTTTTCCTTGCGTGTCCATCCGTTGGCCCCAGCGGCCGCCTCAAATTGTTTGTAGTAGGTGGACCAAGGTATCTTTCCATCGAACGTGGGTGGTTTTACTTTTATCCCTACGGCAGGATCCTTTTCTTCTTTAAATTGTTTCTTTACTTCATTAAACGGCCTCTCAGAAGTTGAGGGAAACCGTAGTTGCCTCATTCTATCTTCCAGCATTTCGGCCATATCGTCTTTCTTAGTTGTTGGTGGTAATTGCATTTGGGCTATTTTCTCTTCTACCATCTTTATTACCCTATCTTGTTCCGCCAATCTACCTTCCAATAGTCCTAACGCGCTGGTATTCTCCAAAAATTCTTCGAAAACTTTTTCTTCTAACACCTTGACATTGTCCAGCAATTCTTCTTTAAGCCTTTTAACATTTTCTTCCAGTGCTTTAGTATTTTCAAGTAATTCTTCTTTAAGCATTTTAGAATTTTCAAAAACTTTTTGTTCCAGCACTTTAGTATTTTCCATTAATTCTTGTTTAAGCATTTTAGAATTTTCTTCAGACTTTTCCAATAATTCCTCTTTTAAAATTCTAGAATTCTCTTCGGACTTTTGCAGTAATTCTTCTTTTAAAATTCTAGAATTCTCTTCGGACTTTCTAGAATTTTCTTCGGCTTTTCTAGAACTTTCTTCCATTTTACTTAACAACAAACTAGTATCAATTGCGGGTCCAGGTATTTCGAAGCGGTAATTTTCAGGATCTTCCTTCTGTTCTAAAAGCCATTCTCTTAGCCGATTTATCAAAACTTCTTTCTTTCCATTACTATCCAAGTCCCTCTCGTCCAACTCCCGCTTCAAATCTATTACTAAGAGATCCTTTAATAGTTTCATCACCATTTTGATTGTTTGTTGAAATTATGTTTTAACACCAAAAATTTTATTCTCACAGCACTTTAATTAATTATTACGCGATTTTATTTATTTTAAAACCTCACACCTGTAACACCACTGTAACATTCTTTTTCAAATAATAATACAAGTGCTGTTTAAATCGTCTATTCACAAACAAATATTTATTTATATACACTAATGAATACACTATAAATTAACGCTATGATTATAAACCATTAAAAACTATTATTTACAGACTATGAATTTCTAATACAACATTTATATTCACTATTTATTTTGTAATACACAGTTAATGACTTGCTGTTGACTGCCTCTCTTTTATCCGCAATCCGCTTTTATATCCTCATATAAACGCACCAGAAATTGCTGGAACCTTCTATGTATTCTTAGAAAATGCTAGAATAAACCACGTCTGATTTACATGCTTGTGCGATGCGTCATTTTCTCGAAGGCGACAGAACACACCACCTGTCGCTCGAAAAGAGGTTCGTTCCTTTTCTCTCCCGTTACAGTATGTCATTCCAATATCGAGTCTGTCCCTAAGCGAACTGTGACCGTGTGCCATTATACACATCGCACACCCATACTTACACCACTTATCTTTTAGGATAGTTTGGCTAACCTAGCTGGAACCATGTAATCTATATTTAAATATAATCTTGGAATAGATTTCGAAAATCTTTATATATTTATCTGAGATTTTCTAAAGATTTAAAATAAGCCAACAGTTTGTAGAAAAATACTGAAGATTTCTTAAAGTTTTGAAAAACCTTCCAACGACGCAGCCATATTTATACGTTAGCCAAGCTACAAATTTTCGATTCTTCTCCGTAATCATAAATGTTTAGTATCTTGAAGTTCAAAGGTGACAAGTAACACTCTATAATAATTTGTAATATTTTGTTTAGTTAATTAATAAAATTAGATTATTCACAGAAATAATTGTGATATTATCTACTTTACTCATGAGAGAAAGTTTAACAGCTAGTCCTTAGATAGCAGGGGCATTTTTATATTGTGTCATTATCATGGGCAACTACGCCTTGCCAAATGGGTAGTTAAGTACACAATTTCGTGTAGTCAAATGTATACGTATAAAATAACGGCTATACCAGGTTTTTAAACTGTAATAAAATATAAAAAGTAAACCAACTGTTCAACAATTCTTTATCATAGAATAGATTACGCAAAAAAGACAATTCTCTATTGAAAAATTGACGAGATTCAAATGTATGTATTTTGTTACAATTTATAATATAGCAATTAGCATTCTTCAAACCAGTTACTTTGTTATGCGTATTACAATTATGTAAATTGAGTTACGGAATGTTTATTCTAGAGCAATATTTAGAAAAATATAAATTATTTATTATTTGGATTAATTTTTAAAACTTACTGAACTTACCTGGTATTCATTTCGCATGTGTAAACGATACGACCCAGACCGGCTTATAATGCAACTTATAATTTGTTCTACATTGTTTTACATTAGTCGACGAGACGACTAGGCCAATTTATGCATTTTAAATTATTGCTTCTTTGTTAAAACAAAATGTAGCCACCTGTTTTTTAACTAACCTTTTTAATTCCGTAGACAGAAATATTTATTCTCGAAAATTGATTTAAATTTTGAGATTTGTACATCGTAAAGTATTCCTGCTCTTATGTGCGTGCAAAGGGCTGAGGAGGTGGAAAATTATAATTTAAATTATAGTTATGGAAAATATTAAACCTTATGCCTTAATCTTTGCGTAATTTATTCTATGATAAAGAATTGTTGAACAGGTGGTTTACTTTTTATATTTTATTACACTTTAAAAACTTGGAATCGCCGTAATTTTAGATCTATACATTCGACTACACGAAATTGTGCAAAACTACCCATTTAGCAAGGTCTTGGTTGCCCCTGGTCATTATATAAACTCATTTTCCGTTTAAGTTACGCATGTGACATTCCACATTTATCTTTTTATGTTAATTAAAGCATATGGAAATTACTTCTACTCACGTTAATGAATAGTGGAAAATCCCCTTTTCATTTTTTACATGAAAATACTTATTTTTATAATTTTTTATTAATAAATAAACAAATATGAAAATATATTTCTAGGGCAGTTCAAGTTTAGAAATCATGACTATATACTGTCTCATTTTAGAACTACGTACCAAATTTCTATCAGCTACACTGTACGGTGTCATAAAATGAAAATTTACAGAAACTTAAAACTCCATTTATTGTATTTTCGTTAATCTATTGGTATTTATTGTGTAAATTAAAACATATGCGAACAATTGAACAAAGATAGTAGACATTCATTGCTTTATTTCGTAATAGTTTCCGAACAACTTAATATTAAAAAACAGTTGAATTTAAAGTGAAATGTTACAGCAGAAATATCCATTTCATAGGGCTGCGTAAAAATTTGGTGATAATCAAATCAGAAATAAAAAAGGGCAAGAGTGTGTAGTTTTGAAGCAAAGCACGCTATATAAAGTTTCAGACTAGTTTTTGCTAGAGAGATCATACATACTTTCTATGTCTATTTAAAACCGTTTAGAAAGACAGGTCAAATTCTGGATTACATTTTACTTTTCTAAATAATTTTACCCCAAAAACCAATAATCAGGCTTCCACAGACATGATTTGACTAATTTTCCAGTATCAGAGATCCACGTATCTACTGACCTATTTAATCCCGTGAGACCTCCAAGCAAAGAAGTTTAACTAAGGAAAGCGATTATTAGCAGAGAGTATTTTCTGCATGTTATTCTGCTGACTTATTATTCTATCCTCAGTTTATGTGACAATACCACTTGTTAGCAGTGGGTTTTAACCCTGTCGTTGCGGATTTTATATGTATCAGATTGTATTTTCATTACAAGTTATTAATTTGGATTCATGCTTACGTACCCAATAAACAACAGAAACGTAAATGGACGTTAGTTAGGTTAAGTTTAAGTATTTAACTTAATTCTTACACTTTCTGAAACTGCGGGATTTATATGGAGCTTGGAAACCGCATGAACGGTGAACGCACATAGTAAAGTACTTTATGAAGTACCGTATGGATGAAAGATACCCGAATAAACCCAAGTACTTCAACTAATCCTAGTGTCGGATGAACTTGAGTACTATGCCGTAGCTCATAAGAAAAGAACGCACTCTTGCTCACAAAAGACGATTACGCCCTTGCAATACAGACGCATAGTTAGTTATAAATGTTAATAAAACGTCTAGTTTATTTATCGAACTTAACAGTCTAGTTTAGAGTCATGACCCCAGAAAATGCGTCCTTTGGTCCCCAGAATATAGTTTACTTGGTAAGCAATACAATATTACGAAATTCTTGATACAGTTAGTTAGGCCTAGTCTTAAACAGTTTGTATGTACAGGGTGTTTCAGTAAGATTCGTATCCTCTGAACAGGTGATAATACATATAAAATGCAACAAAAAAGCCGAATATCATTAGCGCCTCTCTTTCATAACAACCAAAGAAAATTATTTTTGAAAAATGGGTTGGTGGTCACTGGTTTAAGAATCACAGTTGGAGTTGGATGTACCTAACTGCATTTTTAGCGAGATGTCTGATAAATTAACGCGGCAGATGCTAGGTGATGTCACAGTTTGTTTTGACTATTATTTTCAGCAGTTCCCAAAAGTTGACCATTTTAGCATTTTTTTTTCGATGTCCGTAAAATCAAAAATGGCATAAGGTTTTTGTTTTAATTGACGTAAAATCAAAAATGGCATAAGGTTTTTGTTTTAATTGACGAGTACTAGCAGTCATTAAATTTATACGAAAGCTAAGTGAAACAAACACCCTGTATAATTATGTAATGTTACAGGTATTTAGTATGATAGTATGTCTGGTCTTTTCTACCATATCCTAGTAATTCCTAAACATTTACTATAATAGGTGTTATACATTAATTAGAATTTGATAGTTTTTAGGTTAGAAGATAAAAAGTAAAACCTCAACTAACAACTATGTTAGGTTAGTTGTTAGTTGAGGTTTTACGTTTACGGTTGTCAATTAAAATTAAAGCTGTT
Source organism: Agrypnus murinus (assembly GCA_929113105.1). Lineage (NCBI taxonomy): Eukaryota > Metazoa > Arthropoda > Insecta > Coleoptera > Elateridae > Agrypnus > Agrypnus murinus. Next base: position 11,050,125 of record OV816023.1, on the reverse strand, counting down.
TAACTAATAATTGAGCCGCAGTTTAGTTATTAGTTGAAGTTTAGTAGATATATTACTATATAGGTTTTGAAATAACAGTTCTTTAAGGCTGGCGTCTTTTAGAAAAGGAAGCAAAAACATAATATACGAGCCCTAATTCATAATAGTTGGAGTAATTTTTTTATATATTTTCGTAAAACAAAGCGATGTTTCGCAGCTTTTTTTTTGTATTAAACGAAAACTGCTAAATGGGGAGTGCAACTATGGTATTTTATTAATTAATAAACAAAATTACATTGAATTCGGTTGGCTAACAAAAAAAATATTTAATTTCTAACAATATTCAATCTCATCATAATAGTTGGTCTAAGTGAGTTTATGTACTTGTATTGACATTAAAATGAATTATTTCAAAAAAGAAAGAATTGGATCAAAGAGACCGTTGCCTCGAATGGATGCAAATAATACATGAAAACAATTGCAAGTAACATACGTCAGTTTATAGCAATCATGGCGCGTGGTAAGCCTTTATCTACTGATTTAAGAAAAGCAATAATTCATTTATCGAATAACGGTAAATCTGCGTATAAAATCGCAACAGAATTAAATTTATCACGTTCAACGATTCCGAAATATTATTAAATATTTTAAGCAGAGCGGCTTAGTTGACTTAAAAAAAAGACCGGACGCCCATCAACTTTTTCACCAGCAGATTACCGCATTTTAACAGCAATAATTAGACAAAATCGTCGTTCTTCTACGGATGAAATATCAACAAAATGGGGGAATGCACTGGGTAGGGTGGTGTCGGCAAGTACTACACTAAGAGCATTTCAAAAAGTTAATTACGGATTTTATAAGGTAAGTTGAACAATTTTCATTAAAGATAAACATCATTAAATTTTTAAAAAATCAACAGGCAAAATCGAAGCCATTGCTTACGGATTTGCAACGCAGAAATAGATTGAAGTGGGCTAAGAATCGCAAAAATTGGGATCAACATCAATGGAACAGTATCACATGGAGCGACGAATCACGTTTTGAAGTTTGCACTGGAGATGATAGGAGTAGAGTGCTTCGAAAGCCAAATGAACCTTTTCACAAAGATTGCCTTAAACGGAAGGTTAAATTCCCAGCCTCAATCTGATATAGGGATGCATGTCGGCAAAAGGAGTTGGTAATCTTCATTTTGTTGATGGCATTGTAAATACGGCCAAATACATTGAAATTCTTCAAGAACACCTTGTACCGTCCATTCCTCGCCTACAGACTTCTGATGGAGTATACATATTTCAACAGGATGGCGCTGCGTGTCATACTTCTCAAAAAAGTAAGAATTGGATAGCAAAGAATAATATTCCGCTATTAGAGTGGCCATCATCTAGCCCCGATCTGTCTCCAATCGAGACGCTGTGGGGAAGAATGAAAAAATAATTGCGAAAGAACCCAGTACGCACGAAACGCGAGTTACAGGACAAGCTCAGGGTTATCGTGGAACTTTTACATCGGAATATTGTTAGGGACTTGTAAATTCAATGCCACGACGTATATTAGGAGTAATCGAGTCAAAATATGCATAAGGTGATGCAACAAAATATTAAATGTAAGGCAAATTAATCATATGTATTATTTTTTGATATAGTCCAACTATTATGACGAGGGTGTATATTGTTAGAAATTAAATATTTTTTTATTAACCAACCGAATTTAATGTAATTTTGTTTATTAATTAATAAAATATCATAGTTGCACTTTCCATTTAGCATTTTTCTTTTAACATAAAAGTAGCTGCGAAACATTGCTTTGTTTTACGAAAATATGTAAAAAAATACTGGTCCAACTATTATGAATTAGGACTCGTAATCATAATAAAAGAATAATTTCATCAGTAACCATTCTGTAAATAACAAATATTTTCTTTTATATCTTTTTATTCCGTTAAGAGCTATTTTCAGTTTGTATTAGTATTTTTGTTTACCTTTATATTAAACAACTGTAGTAATGTCTGTCAATGAAGTAATGCATGTTTAGTAAGTATTGTATTAGCATATAATATGCATGGGGTAAACACCAACTTTAGCAACATTGTAAACCCTATAATCTCCAATTGCAAGGACAATCTTTACAAGACCCTTTCTTTCTTCAAGAAAAAAAATCCACATTAAATAATTTAAATCCATCTATATATAAACTGCCTCCATTTTGAACTCTGCGAGTTTATTCAAGTGCATCGTACTAAGTGTTTTTTATAATTATTGTTTTTGTTTTAGTGTACTATATTATGTAAATATCAAAATTAATTTTCATGACTTACATAACCTTCACGGTCATCTTCACATTATTGTTCTTTATTTTCCTAGAATTTCCCGGCGTATAGTATATAAAAAATTGTTTACACGCACGTATGGTTTCCCAACCTCGGTTAGAAGCTACGAAATAAGATGCATTAACCTTACTTTTACTTTATTAAGTGTAATGTCCAATTTAAATGATGTACATTATCATTCTAGATATAATCGAATAAAACTTACATAAGAAAAAACATGGCAACTATTCACAATATTTGTTTTTGGCCTAAAAACACAATTTCAGTTGATTTGGACAAAAATACAATTAACAATAAATTTTAATTGAATAACAACAAAATTATATATAATCTGGAATTTATAAAGGGAAAAGCTTATTAACGTTAACAACTAACCCAATTACGGTTCTTTGGGCTGTTCTTTGCCGGCATTTACTTAAAGTATAGATGTTATATATTTTGATAGACAAATGGAAAAATAGTGAACTAAAAGTTTGAAAAACTTGTTCTTTAATAGCACTTAGGTTGTAGGATTTAGTAAACATGTAGTATCGATTAGGAACATGCAAATAACGGTTTAAAGATTTTTGTCAGCTAACTCCGAATAAGCTGAGGCGTTTTATATAGAAGCAAAGCAATTGCTTTTATGTAGATGCTATGTGTTAGTATAAATCATATAAAATGTGAATAACTACTACACTTTATTCTGATACTAATAAATGTTTATGAATACTTATAAAAGTTCGCAACTAGAACTGTTTTTAAAGAAAGGTATTATGATAACTCACTTTGCTGAAGATAACACAAACTTCCACTTTTCAACTATTCTTAAGTATAAACTATTTTTCTTCAAATTGTGCTCACACTTTCGCCTGATATCTTAAATTTTAGATATTTGTACATTAGTGTTTAAAATGCTTACACATGTATCACAACGTGAAGATATCAAAACTTTATACCGGAATATTGTAAAATAAAATTGTTTAAATCATCACAGAACTATTTATATAAAATAAATTAATTCTATTAAACTTACACAGACATTGTATGCTGTAGTGTTATGCAGAAATATTACTACACAGTCAATCATATGCTTCCGTTTGATGTCAGACGATGTAGGAGAAAAGCACCCAAAGTTGCACCACGTAACTGGAGTTTAAAGCAAATTTGCAAAACAAAGACATTTATTAATTAATTGAGTTTGTTACAAAAATATTTAGGATCACTTTAACGGGGGAACGTTAAAAAACGTTTACAGGATGTGTATTAAACTGACAGTGTTTAATGCATCAGTTTTACTGAGTGCATGATAGCTCTAAAACGGTTTATTCTATTTGGTTAACAAGACTCTGAACAAGGTCTATTATAGCCCCTTTTCTTTGTAAATTATTATTAGGTATTTACTAGCACACATATCTACGTAGTGGGGCTGTCAAATTGCCAAAATACATGTGTAGGTAGCTAATAACATGAATGTTTGTTCCTAATAGTAAACGCCACTTTGTGTTTTTTTTGTGCATAATGATTATATTTATGTCTTTTAATTAAATAATTGCAATTCTGAAAGAACAGTTTAAAAGAGACTATTAATTCTTCATTTGCAATCTAATCAAATTCTAATTCATCTTGCTATCTTCACACAGGTATGTAACAACATATTTTTTCATTACTTATACTTTTTCATAAAAAAGTTGGAAACAATAGATGTGTATGAATAATAAATAAGGATGTTTTACTTTAAGAATATCTTGTCGTATTAATCGACGAGTCAACAAGTAGAGCCTCTTATCAATGTAATAAATACTGACAATGATACTATAAAAATTTAGAAAACTAATTTTAAATTTATAAAATTGTTATCTACTATATAATCAGCTGAAGGTGGTAATAAGCCTACGAATTAAACCTCAATAAAGAATTTTTTAGGCTTTGCTAATTTTCTTTATTTTTGTGCTTATATCTAGATTGTATTGAGTTGCACTATAGAAACTACTATAGTGTTCCTATAGATCACTAAAAACGGATCCATGCTAGAACTGCAATGTATTACTAATACCATGTTCATACCCACTTAAATCCTGAGAACTAGACAATGACAAACACTTACAGTGTTTTCTTTCAAAATGCGTAAATAAAGGACTATTATCCTTTGCAAGTTGGATTATAACGGTATTAGTTTAGCTACTGGTTTGAAAGTTATATGAATAAAGTTTCAAGAATTCAATTCAGACAAAAATCCCGGCAGAATTCCATTAAAAAACTCGTTAAACAGACAATTTCGTAAAACGAAAGTTCGTTAAAAAGAAGTACAAAAAAAATTATCTTCTTTAAAGCCCTGCTTATTTAAAAAAAATTAGCTTCAAAGTTGACAAAAAATGATAATTATTAAAGTTTGGAGCCCAAAAAAGTTATGAGGGGGACCAAATAAAATGTATTAAATTTTTTCTAATAGCTAGTCTTTGTGGTTATCTGTATTCGGAACCTGGGTTAATTCTATTATTTTTACTCATTTCTTTAATACAGACCTTTGAAAATGTAAAAACTCATTTTTGTTGTTGTATCTTGAGGTGTGTTGGTTAAACCAAGGTATCTCTATATATAGTATTTTTAGGACTCTAATTGTTTCTATATCTGGAAATACTGTATGAGACTGTATAAATAGTAACCAGTTTTAATTATGAAGAGTATAAATTTACTGTGAAAAATTACTACATTCTAAAAACTATCATTGTGATCCAAGATATAACTACCTAATGAACAAAAGATTTGGCTCAAAAATGTACACAATATAAGCTACGTTGGTTAAATTATACAATCTTAATCTTTTAAATACAGTTATTAAATATAGTTCTGGAAATAGAAATAACAAAAATTTAAACGCACTGCTAAAATTCTGCATGCAAATTAAATAATTATGTCAATAAAAAGCACTGACAATGTATCACTCAGTTTACTAATAATATTGTGTTAGTTATTACTTCTAGTGCAATCAAAATTTTTAAAATGTTTAGTGACTGCTACAATTGGTAGTTTTCTGAAGCAGAATATTGGCCGACAGCTAAATGTTGTTTGTCTAGTGGAATGAAACTTTGAAACAGTCTGGTGTTAGGAATAGTCGCTGCTTTCTCAAATCTCTTTTCAAGTAACTCTTTTTCACATACAATGTCTTTAGAGGATATAAAAAGAAAATTTTTATCGGGAATCTTACTTGAACACAAATCAAATAGCTTGTGGTAATAGTATGTGGTTAACTACTGTTCTTTGTAAACTTGCCTTTGTGACCAGCCTTTTAGTGGTAACACCTGTACCATTACATGGGCTCTTGCTATGTGTAATAGTAAAAAAGTGCCGCTCTCCTAATAAACCAAAAGCATCTTCATGATTGGCCAAGTCAATGGTTTTGTTTTTGTTTTTGAAATAGTAAACTTTCTTTAAATCAGGAAATTTTTCTTTTAAATGACAAATTAAAATTTTCTGGAAAACATGATCTTCCACAGTATTGTGTACCAAACTATCACTAATAATACAAAATGTTTCTGATTTTATGAAATTGTTGTCTTTAAAATATACCACAAATGGATGCAATGTGGCTTGCTCATTAACCCAATGAAAAGACTGCACTTCATCTTGCACCATAAATGTGTAATTTTCAGAAAAGTTCCCTAAAATTATACACTCAAAAGCAGTAATGTATTCTTTTTTAGTTTTCAAAAATTGAGACTGACATTTCGCCATAAAATGATGGGTTTTTAATTTTATCGCCTTTTCTTTAAAATCATTTAAAGTGTGACAAGTTGACATCTGTCTGTAGATACTGATCGTACTTAATTTCAGTCAATATTTCATTAGTTTCGCAAATTTTTCTATTCACTGTTTCAACTCCAGGACGCTCCTGACAATGTGAAAACATACAACTTTCATTTGAAGTACCACAAACAATCATATTAATAATATCTTTGTATGACATTGAGGTGTTGCAAACCGCTACCATTAATTTAATCAGGGGAGTCAAAAACCATCTAAGTCTATTTTTTTCCGCAAACCTGAAACAGTTGACAGTCAGTTGGACTATAATATAAGGATGTGAAAGAATTGTTTTCGCAAAGTAAAAAGGTAATTCAACCGTAGAATATACAATATTGTGCCTTACAAAGCATTGTTATTTAATTTTTTAATTTTCCGCGAAATTTGCATCTGTGACTTAGATGGTTTTTGATTTCCCTGATTCAATTGTACATTTTGATGTATCGAGCAAACATAAACTCTTCATAATTACACCTGCTTACTATTTATGCAGTCCCGCGTAGTATTTACAGGTATAGAAACAATTAAAGTCCTAAAAATATTATTTAGAGATACCTTGGTTTAACCAACGCACCTCAAGCTGCAACATCAAAAATGAGTTTTTTTTTGCATTTTCAAAAGTCTTTATTAAAGAAAGGAGTAAAAATAACAGAATGAACCCAAGTTCCCAATACAGGTACCTACAAAGACTAGCTATTACAAAAATCCCAACATTGTATTTTTCCCCTACATAACTGTTTTGGGCTCCAAATTTTAATAATTTTTATTTTTTGTTAACTTTGAAGCAATTTTTTTAAGATAAGTAGTGCTTTAAAGAAGATAATTGTGTATGTACTTATTATACTATATGTAGAGGTAATGTACACAAAAACAGATCTGTAAATTTAGCCTGGGGATTGCAGCATGGGGTACAGAACAGGAAAAAATAGCAATTTTAATGGCAAAACAGCATAGATACCATCTTGGAAAAATAAGTTAGTATCAAATTAAATATATAAATAAAGTGTACACATAAATACACATAATAATAATATTCCAAGTTGGTCAACTGCACAACAAGCTGTGATCAAATGCATAAACCTCTGAAATTGCTAAAATTTGTTGACGTCGCTGATCGCTGACGTCGAAAAATGGCCGCCATTATCAAATAGTTGACATTAAAAATTTCTAATAAATACTTTATTTCATCTAAAGACTAGGGTAACAATCTAGCCCATTTTTATCAAAATCAAAAATGGTACAGCTATCATTTTTTTTATTTGATGATTTCATATGGAATGACCCTTTTATTGGCATTAAATGGTATTGTTGTTTTTGATATTTCGTATACTAGCTAAAAAACTTCTACCTTAAAATTCACGTTCTCGAAAACCAGTTTTTGTGACTGTCTGGCTATATGCGTAACAAAAGTCAGGAATATTGAGTGTAAAACAAAAATTAATGGGTTTTGTGAAAAACGTTCAAACACGTCGATTTTTATTTTTCTTAACAGGTTTTCTGTGAAAACTGCAAAATTTCATATTCAATTGTTTTTAAGGTATAACGTGATTAACAGTTTTTTAAATAGTTGGTTCCATTTCTTTCGCCGGACTTTCTGTATTTACGTAGGATTTAAAAATTGTAAAAACAAATTCTCCAGACACTAATTTTGTATAATAAACACGGGAAAGTGTTTGCGGAAAAAATGAGGATAAGCAGTGATCCAGGGAAACCCGGGGGTAGTGGAGAAAATACCCAGGACATCATACATCAAAAACAATTGATTATGGAATTTTGTAAAATACTGAAAAAATTCCTATTCAAAAAACCCATTGATTTTTGTTTTATACTCGATATTTATTATCTTTGGTATACATTGTATATTTATATAGTATATATGTATAGCTATTCACATGACCTTTACAATCTGTTTATATTTTCACGACACGGCAGTGAAGATGAGAGAGCTGAGAAAATAAAATCTCCTACACAGTAAAAAATGGAGTGTTAACTTTTACACTCAAATAACACCTAGAGTGGTTCCTATCTATCCACACTGATGAGTGTAAATAACATTGGTCTTAAAAGTGGTAAACTATATAACTTTAACCTTCAATGCAGGTTAAAGTCATGGATTCTTTATACATATCTTACACGATACAGAAATGAAAAAGACACTAACGAGTGAAAAATGACAAACCATATTGTTGAGAAAACATTTGTTGAGTGTAAAGTATGCACGAACTGAGTGTTAATTTCCCATTCTTTTAGTGTAAAAATTATTGCTTAAATTGTAAGGAACATTTTTTTAATGGAAAAGGAACCAATTATAGTGGTTACAATCATTTATTGGAGTGTACAAAGAGAAAAAAAGAAAAAAGTAAAAAAATAATGCACACAAATATTAGTTTTATTTTAAAACAAAATGCAAAATATAAATACATTCTAAATCTAAATAATCCAATGTAAATACATACTGTGATGATTTTCCTTCATTATTTGAAAATCATGAATTCTTAATTTTGTTACCCAATGTAAAAATGTTCAAAGTTGACTGTTTGTGTTTATCATTTGTAATTATGAGTTTCTGTAATTAAAGTTTTATTAAAATTATTTACACATTCTAATTTACATTACAAACCTTACCTGTATTTATAGAAACGACATTGTGAATGTCAGTTCTTAATAATCACACGTTTTATAAACACATGTGCGCCATCTTTTTAAGCTGAGTTCGGCCGTCCAAGTGCCGACCTACTATACCGACATATATACTTCATCACATATATACTTATGTAGGTACTACATAGCAGGAACCAGAAACGGTTTTACATTTAAATGGTTCTTTGTAAACCAAAAATCTGAAAATAATTTTATCTATTATTTATCCATAATTCACGTAAACATTATTATTTATACTTATGCATAATGATGATTGAAATTACAAAGGATCAACATGGCTGCTAAAACTTTTACATAAAAAAAAGCTGAATAGACACAACCAGGACTGGAAATTATAGTTTTAAAATCTTACCTAATTGCACAATATCGTAGAAAGATGCACCCTCTTCTATTTTAGCATATTTACTTTTATTGGCTAGTTGAATCTTAAAAATCATTGTCACTTTCAAAGAGAACTAACTACATTCAAACACAAACAGTAAATAAAAGTCTCACGTCCAATCGTGATTATTCGCGTTGCAGGTGGATGTTCGTTGGATGACACTCGCGAGGTTTAAATCGGTTTTGTTGGCAATCTCATTAACACTCTTTACTGCTGTTAACATGCTAGAATAGTGAAATACATTTTTTGAAGGATGGCTCTTACACTAACGAGAATATCTTTACCAAATTCAAATGATTTGTACACCAAAAACATTATTTTTACCCATTTTTTAAATTAAGATAACACTCATAAGAAAATTGTTGCTGCGTGTTAATTTTGGTTTTTAATTTCATTCACATGAGTGTAGAAATTTACACACAGATATTTCACCACACCAAATATGTTTTTCACCTGGTGGTGAAAAACTGCATTTTTTACTGTGTAGTAATATAGCATTCACTCCTCCTCAAAGGCACCATTTGGACAAATACAGCAATCTCTTGAGAATATTTACTGTCTGAGTTGGGCTGTTTGTTAATTGATTCTTTTTTCCTTTAATGACTTTCATTACTTCGTTTTTATTCATACCACCCATTACCTGGTGAACCAGGCCCCAGAAAATATGAAGTTTGTGCGGGACGGAGGGGCGATCACTACTATTACGCAGGCCCAACGTGCGACTGCAGCCGACTTAATAGATGGTATTAGCACAAAGGGAAACTGCAGAAAACCTTAACCAGATCTGCCGGTAACGGAAATTGAATCCGGACCGCTTAGGTGAATGAAGAGCACGTTAGTTCCTACCCTACGAAGGCTTTGCATTGCAAATTGCACAGATAAGCACTTAGTTTAGTTAAGCACAGTGGCGTGCGGTGAGAATTTAGGCTAGGGAAGCAAGCACGATTTTAATTTTAATATACCTAGGTACTAGCGCGGGTTCATGGGGAGGGGGAATAATCCCCCCCAAATTTAGAAATAAGTATACATAGAATAGAAACAAATAATGTTTGTTTAATTATTATTTATTAAAACAATTATTTTTCCAAAAACTTTACCCTCAAACGAATTCTCTGTATACGCCCCTGCTAGGTACAATAAAAAAACAGTGTTATAATTATTAAGCTTAAAAACTTTTACACTTTATACTTATGAAATTTGTTGACTATTATTCTTTATTTTAAAAAAACTACTACTATGTATTTATATTGCAACTCGATTTTCCGGTCTTAGCAAAATAATCTTTGTTGTTAAATTTGAAAGTTCTGGTTTTGATCTGCCTTTCTTAATAATTTGTAATTTCTCTCCAAAACTGTATGCAGAAAATTATTTATTAATAATTTACCAACTGAACAAAAAAATCGTTCCGATTCTGATGTATCGGAAGTACTCGAACCTTCCACCGAAGCAGCTGAATTTGCAGTCGTGACGATAATACAATTTTAAATTTGCATACAGGGCAAACTAAATAGAATTATTTGTCTTTAAAAAAATCCATCTTATTTAAATTGAAATAATAAAATGTGACAAAATACAGTCTTATTCGCAGATGTACATTATTTAAGTAACATTAAATTTAACAAACACAAAATCTAAAAAATAACCAAATTATAATAAACATTTGGGCATGAAGCACACTAAAAATAACGGCCAACCAATGCTAACAACATCGTCTGTATCACCACGCCCGCTGATCCACGCCAAGGCTAGGAGAAGAGCAGTTATAAGCAATGAAATCAGTGCTTATATGCAGTGTATGTAACACGTTTGAATCGGTTTTACCTTTCCGTGCAAGTTTAATGAGCCTAATTTAAAATAGTACTCCAAATAATTATACTTTTTGCTGTACGGAATTGATATTAAGTTTTAAGTTAATTAAATATTACAAATTTAAATAAACGATAACCATAATTTTATAAAAATACTTTTGTTAGCATTGGTTTTTATTTTTAATAAATTCTCAAGGGAAGCATTGCTTCCATTGCTTCCATGGACCGCACGCCACTGGTTAAGCACTAGACGGCATAGCGCAGCACGATTTAAGGCTACGTTTGTCGGTTGATCGGCGCCTCGTCAGTTTAGTAGAATAGTACCAGCGATTGTAAACGGTGAGCCACCGATCAAAACCAGCTATATTTATATTCCTTGACTTTTACCACACACTTCTGTCGTGTCTTAAGGTGTCTTAAAGTATTATTATTATTATTATACCACGCACAAGTATGTATTTACTTCAGTGGTTTGGAATGTTAATTACAATTTTAATACATAATACATAATCAATTCCGGTCTATAGAAAATGTGGTTGTAGGAAAATTTAAGCTAAACACTGCCGAGAAATACTTATGACTACTCGACCAGACCAGGACGAGTTGACGTTTACGGTAAAGTAAAATATTTTGTTTGGACTTTGCTTCTATTAGGATGGAATGGAAATTCTATTAGTTCCAATGAAGGGATAAGCCTGGAAGTGGTCTACGAGTCATTTACTGATAAAAGATTTGAAAAGAATAAAACTAAAATAATTCAACAGTGGTTAAAGCTAACATTCTGGCATGTATCAGAGCTGATGAGTGGCTTTCAAGACACCCTGCAAGCAAGACGAGACACACGTCCAATCTGGACTTCATCAAACATAGTATTGTTTGAACAGTGTCAAGAATGTTGATAAAGAGGGTGCGCGGAACGATAGCTCTATTGCCAAAGAATTTATAGAGATGATTGTAAAAAGAAGGATCATTTCGGATAAATTATAGATACATAATTGCTACATTGTCTGACCTCTTTCATTCATTAGACGCAAGTTAGGCACTGACTGAATTTAAAGCCAGACTATGTACAAACTTAAGTTAACAACAGTATTATTATTAATCATCACTGCAACAGATTTAAACTTGCTTTCTATAACATAGAACAAAGAATACTTTTTATATTCAATGTATGCTTCAGAATACGACTGTATTATCCAAATGTTCTATCATGTCAAAAACATATTGCACGTAGAAAATACAAAAACTGCTATGTTTGAGGGCATTTGATACACACATTACATCTTTATAACAAGATATGATAAAAACCTTTTGTTACCTCAAAATGAATTGTATTCCTTGTAGGATAATAATCATTAATCAAATAACCCATTTGGATCAGACTTTGTGTTAATATGATGCATCAATCTGCACGTCCCCGCGCTGAACAGCGCTTGGGGTTGCTACATCATACTGGCAGTTATATGATTCCATTTTCCAATAATAAAAAAATATTTGAAAAACTAATGTTTTTATACTCGGTTTATGCGTCAAAACTTGATTATCAGCTTAAGAAATATCCAAGTGGCGATAGCGTAGCTACAATAACTATTGTATATAACGATAAAAGCTACACCACTTGAATATTTTGTGAGGTTATGATCGCATTTTGGAGCATACACTAAGTATAAAAAACTATTTTTTTATTCAGTTACTTGTTTATTATCAAAAAATGGAATCGCATAAATGCCATTTTAATGTAGCAATCCCCACCGTTGTTATATTAATATAAGCGCTAAGTTTTGAGTATAAATTGCATACAAAAATATACTTTGTTCCATGTTGCAAAAAGAAGGTCAAATTTGTTACTGATAATAAATGAATGGCAACATACTTAACAAAAATAATGATTATAGAGAATTAAAGTCAGAATAGCAGTGAAAAATTAACCATTGACTTTCTGATACCATAAATACAAGATATGCGGTACGTGTTTATAAAGATACTGTACTTTCTCTACTTGTAATACCAAATCACATGCAGTGGCGTATGCAGTTAGTGCTTGGCACTTCCAAGTTTTATTTAACGTAGCCCACCTGTGTAAAGCTTATGACCCCGACCCCCTCTATGGGGTCAACAAATTGACATACGCTCAATTAGCTCGTGTGACTCACACTTACTTGTGTGAGTGCTACCAGTTCGCACTAATGAAAGCGAAGTTGCCTATCTAACCTCTACTAGCTTTCCAGGCTGCTCCGGAAACTATTAACATATTCACCATCTGGGAACTTGGATCATAGGTCTGCCTAGGATATCCTAGGATTTATCCACTCCGGCGTTTCATAACAAAGGCTTGGTGCGCTCCGACACATGCCCATCCGACTCTACCTAAAACTAGAGACTCGGCTTATACCAACGTACAAGTGGAGTTACCTTAGGCGTGTGAGACTCCCCAAGGGTAGCCTTCTTGAGCTCAACCGCACCATATCATCATTCCTGAGTAAACTCAAATCACCGATCCATAGCAGAGTTGCCTCTACTATATCTGTTCCAGAGTATTTTGACTACACCAGGGAAACCACCTGGCGAAACGGTTTCCACAAGAACGGTGATGAAGAGGTCACTACCGGGATAAACCTTGCTGGTATCTCTCTCGTACTGGAGTCCAGCCTTGTTCTGTGGTCATCCTTAAACTAATGTACAGGAACCCTAAGGCCAGTCCAGTCCTATGACTGGAAGGTTTCTCTGCACTACTGCAGAGATACCTAACACACATGCGAAGGCCAAAAACAAAAATCAGTAATATAATTAAACTGAGGAACTAGGTAAACCTCCGCTGTACTTGTTCATCTAATTTCTTATAATCAAATCTTGATATATCTTATAATCCGTCAATTTGCCTTAAGATCATTTTTTCGAGGATTCGATTGCAACATTGTATCATAATAAGCAATGGCACTTGCATCTTTACTTTAATAACCTCTCTCCCTTATGAAAGCATCCTACCTACGCTACTGACCACATTTGTCTTTTGTTCTTCCCTGTTATCTAACCTTAGCGATTAAAATGCTTTTGCATAGTTTAACAACTTTTTATTAATGACACCACTTTTGAGTAGTTATATTATCTATTATGAATTTATGATATTGCAAGTACTGATTAACTTGCACTTGCACAACAAACGACAATAAATTTCTTCGAAACATACACACACGTTTGTTATTAAGGATTTATTTCGACATTTATTGCACCAAACAAGGCGATAAATGTTTATTTGATCACTTGCTATGGACAATTAATTATTATGCTTATAGTCTAAAAAGCTACTATAATATTTCTATTTTCGTTCTTTCTATTTTCGATTTATACATTTCTGATTACAGATGAACTATTAATAAATAAAATTGAGAAAAAATGGATAATTCACAAGAAGGTCACTATCTAACTGATACGGATCAACAAGACGGATTATATTTCACTAGAAAAATACACAAAAATGAAAGATAGAATGGATAGCATACATGAGAACTCAAAAAATTCAATAATTTACGTACTACTGAGGTAATAATTATAAATACTTCTTATGTTTTGCCTTGTTGCGATGAATTCAGTAGAATAATAAGATTTTGTCTTTTTGATAACAGCTATATGAATGTAGTGGTTGGCTTGGTGTGTATTTTAGGTAAAAACAGTCATATAGAAACAAACAGAATACACAGAAAACTACAAAACAATAAAAATTAAAATACAAACTATAGATACCCCAAAAAGCTATAACCCAAGTAACATCTAAGTAGCAGTAACTGAGATCGGAACTTTGATTGAGTAGTTGTTACGTAATTACAACTAAATTTATGACTTTATAGGTATACTTACTTCAATTCGGAATATTTTAGTAATTGTGTAGTTATTTATACTATTTATTGGAATCAATGCAGTTCCATTACTTCTAAGTAACTTTTAAAGTATGTGGAACGGTATCGCCAATTAGTATAATTACTTTAAAGTCGTTGCAACTTCAAAGTAGTATTATGATTGTAGTAGGAGTAACTTGCCCGAAGCTACTTTAAAGTTTTTAAAAATTTATTATTGTTATTAGATGTTTTACTACATAACCTTCGATAAAAATAACAAATTGGTGCAAAATTGTGCCTTAGGAATTGTTATATATGTATGTAACTTGAAGTTGGCAACATTTATTTGTAGTGATGTAACTAGCCAATCCTGGCCCGCCCGTCAGTACCATTTTAATTCGGTCTAGGACATTTGGGCGCAGCCATTTCGGCGCGAGGATAGTTTGGCGCCGGACAGTTCGGCCCAAGGACACTTCGGCGCCGGAACACTTAGGCGCAAGCACACTTCGACTAAAAGTAGTTCGGGGCATGTACATTTTTTCGCGGCAAATTAGGGTAAAACTTTCGGAGACCTTTAATAAAACGTTTTTTTGGACCATTAGTCTAATTTTTTGGGAAAAGCTACGCTATTATCAGAGTAGCTTTTTTTAATTTTTATGTACACACATACACCTTCTTAATTCCAGAATTTCGCTTGGATTGGTTAAATTGCGTTATTCCAGTGCTTTTTATCTTTAAGCAGTGGACACACATTTATAAGTGTTACCTACTGAGACAAGATTTATCAGTGGTACGATATTCAATGTTAATGTCAATTTTCCTATTTGATTTTATAAAATTTTTGATTTTTTAAAATTTATAATAATATGATTATCAAACATGATATTCTTATACATAATAAGGGATTTATAATAAACAAATTAAGTTCTTATTACAAATTATTCCCTTATGCAGAGATTTACAGAAAAATCTTAATTTTGATGCTTTAGCAGCTTAGAGACTTTTTCTTAAATCTGGCAGTACATACGAGCTTTTGTGATTGGCAAATATTGAGTTTTTCTTCTCATCATACCGTATTTATCTAATACTGTATTTCATCGATCATACTGTATTTATTACCTGTAAGTACCTATATTAGATTTTGTTTATTACAATAATACTAGACAATTTCTCGCGCCGAAGTGTCCCCGCGCCTAAGTGGTCCGCGCCGAAGTGTCCCTGCGCCAAAGTGTCCTCGCGCCGAAGTGGCTCGCGCCGAAACGGCTGCGCCCAAATGTTCGGCTCCGCACTTGAGTCGGCTTGGATGACACACATCTTGTACAGTGTGTGCATTGTCCATGTAATGCTCCCTGCTCACTCAATATTAATAAAGTTAATTAATGACAATAATCGAGTATCTATTATTTAAACACATAAAAGAACATAACAGGAATAATATAAAAATGGTGTGTGTATCAACTTATAGGTTTTTTTTGTCATATATTATTAAAGGCATTTTTTTATTAAAAAATATATTTACTATGGACGCGTTGTTATTTTTCGACCTATCATCATCACATTCAACAGAAAAGTTGCAATAAAAGTTTATAATTTTGGTTTACTGGATTGACAAAATAATTAAACAATTCATCGCTCTTTGTACTGTTAAGTACGTATTACAAATAAAATAGTAATCCATTGTGTGATATGATCGCAGCATTAGTATAGAAAGTGATAGAAGATTTGCTACGTTGCAAGAGTAAGAGAGAGTAACCACGCGACACGATGTGTCAAAGAGAAAAGAGAAGAAGAGAAGAGAAAAGAAGTTCCACGAAAGTAGCAATGACTACACCGCCACGTATCTGCTACCCAAAAATTGTTCCCTATTTTGGTTCCAGGCACGTAACGAAACCGTAGCAATTACGTCTTGTGAATATTGGCAAAAACTTAATAGTTCCACTGGTAGTTGCTGGTACGTAGCGATGACTAAAAATGCTTCTTGTGGAGTACCTAATTTTATTCAATTATAATAAAAATTTGATGAAATTATGTAATTAAAAAAAATCATCAAAATCGGTGCCCAAAAGGCGATTACTCTTACTCTTTATTTGTCTCTAGGAAACCGATTAATTATTTACTTTAAGAAAATCCTACTATATACAAGACTTGTATTAAAAAATGAAAATTTAAACTGTAAATTTTAACACACTAATTGAAAGTACAACAATTAATGTATGTAAATATTTTAAAGTGTTTTACTTTAGAACTATATTGCACCCTTGTATCTTTTTTTAGTGGTAATCGGATTAATAATAATTAATTCTAATTTGAATCGCTTATACTGCCCTACTAAAAAATGTTGTCGTAACCTTAAAACTCACCTTCTTATAGAAACCATCACCTGGAGCGAACATAAACGGATAGTTCTCATTTGCTTTCTACTTTCGCTGCTTCTGCGTAAGCGCAACGATTAGACAAGGACAAAACTGAAATATAATTTTTTGGGCATTGGGTTTCCTGTTTTTGTGTTTAAAATAATTTATTTCCACTTATCGCTTCATTCTATTAGAACGACAAAATAAAAGTAAATAAACGATGTGACATCAGTTACATGGGACTTTTCTAAAACAATTGGAATTTGTAATTTTTTAATGAAGTCGGAATTTTGACATTTCTCGTGATTTTAAACAACTTTTTTTTGATCATTTTTTTTCAGAAAATCGTGTACCGGTTTTTAGAATCCATTTATTCATTTATTTATATAATAGGCTACGGTTTGTGACAAAGTATAGGTTCTATGTATGGGATATAGGAAACTGGTATAGCATAGTTGCTACCCAAAGTAGGTAGTAATGTAACGAAGATGGCATAGTTGTACCCTAATTAAAAAATAATATTATAATATTGTCTGTTTGCTTACATTGTTAAAATTACATCGCTTAAAAAGAAATTAAGTTGAATTAATAATTGCATTTGATAAATAATAATAATTATAGAAATATCGGCCATAAACACATGGGCAATCCCAACTATAAATTGGACGCACGCACATATGCAACAACGAACTAAGCCACAAATTACAATTTATCTGAAAAAATGAGTGTCAAACTTAAATCTTTACTATTAAATCTTATGTAACGTTGGTTGGTTTGAGTTTAATTATCTAAAAATTACAGCAGTATATGGCCTGATATTATGCAAAATATAAATAACACTTTTAGACGCATGACATTGCATGTAATTTATTTTTTAACTTTTTGTTGGTTGGTTCCTTATTGCATATGTGGATCCAGTTGTACGTTTGGTACACTAAAATAGTCTAAAACCGAAGTTGAACAACTTGACAGAAAGAAAGGACGACTTTAATGAAATTTGGTGTTCTTCATCCCAATTCAGTCACTGAACGGTTGTACATATTTAGAGAAGATGGAGGTAAAGGTCTCACCAACTTGTACGAGTAATACTGCATAACCAGTATATTAAGAAATTTAGCCGTTACTTCCTAGCGTAGATTTACCAATCTACAGTCGAATCGCAGCTGCAGATCACAAATACTCTGTTTTAAACTTGGCCGGTATACCTGACCCAGTAGAACCACTATCAAGGACTTTACACCAAGCAGATGCAGACCCCAAACAATCGAATAAATACCTGACTCTAAGATATCTTCTTCCAGAAACGGAGGCCAACATTATAGCCATTCAAGATCAAGTGGCTCCCACGCGCACGTACTGGACATATATTTTAAAACGAAACATAGAAAACACAAAATGTCGTCTGTGTAAAAAAAAAGAAAACATATAACATTAAGGTGCACATACCCGGCGTCCACTTACTATACGCAGCGGCATGATGCAATAGGCAAGATCATCCACCAGCACCTAAAATACAGAAACGGAATTTTAATAGCAATTCATACCCTATTACCAGTACTTAACTATACACAGACACAGTACAGTGCAGTACAGTACAGTATCCATCCTAGAAAGCAATGTATGTAAGATTCTATGGAACACACCAATCATAACAATTAGAACTGTTCAGCATAATCCACCAGTTGTAGTTGTTTGGGATAAAACAAGCAAAATAGTCGTGTTCAATGATTTCTCTGTCCCATTAGACGAGAACTTAAGCAAGGTATATGAAAAAAAGGTCACTAAATTTCTACCGTTAGCCTATGAGATTAAACAACTATGGCAAGTAAAACACACTAAATTATTGCCAATAATCATTAGTGCTAATGTATTGTTCATAAGAAATTCACGAAGAACCTACTGACTCTAGGGATACCACAAAACGCTATTTGCCTGGATGCAAATAGCAATCATTCTTGCTAAAACCTCTATTGCAAGGAAAGCCCTTTAGTGCTGATAATATTACCATGATTTATAAATCCGGTTTTGTTATCATATACACCTTCCACAAATTGTGAATTAAAAAAATATTACCCAACAGCAATGCCAATTACAGAGTAAATTACAAAATATATGTGTATAAACAGCACGGATACAAAGATAATAATGGTAGAAAATAAAAGTAAACATAGCAAAAACCTGATGTAGATACAGACAAAGTTTAAGGTTAATGTATGTTTCAGTAAATTCTTTGTTGAACAGAGATGCTAAATGTGCTAAAAGCTAATACATAAATTTTAATAAGTTTATTTATTGGCATGCACTTCATAAGCTGCCATCAAAATATTTTTCAAAGAGTTTACATTTATATCTACAGTACTGCAAATAATATTGTAACTATTGCATATTGAAAACACTGGAGATTTTAAGAGAAGGTTGGTATGAGTAGTTGACAAATAGAAAGTATCAGTTTGTCTACTTGGTAACACGAAAACATTATTTCTAGAATGTAGAAGCAATCAATTTCATTATGCAATAGTTTATAGAGAAATGTAAGGTTTATACAAGTTCACCTAAATTCACAAGGTACTAGTTCAAAAGTGTTCAGAAGAACTTCATGAACAAATCCCTGTATTGGATACACATTAAACATTTTAAGCCATAGATACTTTAACATCTTCCTCTGAACTCCAACCCAACCATCCTATACGACGAGGATACAATTTCGTTAATATGTTCGCTGAAAGTTAGCTCATGATCAAATAATATGCCTAGATCTTTGATACGTTTGCAACGTGCTAAAACTATTGCATTAATTGAATAGGGATACATAATCTTATAACCCTAAATTGGATCCTTAGGATACACCAGATGATGCTATGAATTCATTAGATCTATATTCGTTATATGTGACATACACAGATCTGTTATTTAAATAAGAACCAATTAGCATAATATACGCTGCACTGAAACCAAGGCTTGTCAGTTTCTGCGGAAGTATATCATGGTCAATCTGGTCAAAGGCCTTCGAAAGATCTGTATATATCACATCTACTTGACTTTGGCGGTCTAGAACTTCATGACAGTTTGCGATAGGTAGCTTAAATTAGTTATAGTGGACCATTTTTTCACAAATCCATGTTGATGGGGTGAAGTATTATTTTTAATGTTAAGATAAATGTGACGATATAAGATTATTTCAAAGACCTTAGAAAAGTTAGATAAGATAGCTATACGTATGTAGTTGGCAATATCAGTTGTATCTCCACTCTTCAACACCGGTGTTATTCGTGTAGTTGTCCATTTTCAATACTTAAATTAAAGATAACTGAAAGCGGACCTACCAGAACTCCAGCACAATCTTTTATGAAAAAACTGGGGATTTGATCGCAAACAGCAGTGAATTTGTTTTTTAGCCTACTTATAGCTTTTATAGCATAAATAGATAGTACATAATTCTGATTTCTGAGTGTTCTAATGCTATTTATTATTATTTACGTTATTATTAGTATTGTACAAATTATTTATATGTATTTAACTAAATTAGACTAGATACGAACAAACTAATTTCATAGAAATATTATTTGTTACATAGAAAATTGCATATTTTCATAAGTGTATATCTATCGACCTCTTTTTTTTCTACCATTTTCTAATTAAACTTACGATAACCATTATTATTGTGAAGCAATTAGTTAAAATCTAAACAACCAGCCCACCAAAAAATTTATTTTTCAAGCTTTCGGGCTAAATGGTCGACTTGGACAGCCCAGAGGATACCTTTAAGAATGCCCAGGTGTTGAGATAGAGGAGCGTTGACCTAATAAAAGAAATTTTTCTCTGGAGTAGCGAAGCGTCTTACAAATGATTTTATTGTATAAGCTATAAAGAATTTATTAAAAATTCGAAAAATGCACCGACTTCCATGTTGGAGAGCCGTCTATTTTTTCGGGATGTTCTGACAATCAACCCAATAATGTATGTCCAGATGTCAGGGGGATGATTTTTCGAATTTTTTAAATTTTCAATAAATTCTTCACAGCTCACAGAACAATATTTTATATCGCAAGGTTTTTGGCTGAATGGTAGATAGGTGGAATAGAGTAAAGCAAGCTTTCCTTATAAAGTTTGTTCTTCAAACGAATAGTTTTCGAGAAAATGAATTTTAAAGTTTTATTAAATTTCGAGTCCAGGCCTGTAACACCAACCTGCCTTAAGTTGTACATATTTAATTTAAAACTGTGATACCCTGTTAGATGTACCCGCCTTTTAAAAATTGTTGTTGTATGTCACATAAAAAAATCTAATTTATGGCTGTCTGAATGGTTTAACGTAAATAATGTGGTCGGAAGTTATTACTCAGTAAATAAATACTTTTTAGAAATATGGCCCGATCTAAAAACCTTAACTATGCATTTGTGTTTATATTAAAACAGATGTTGCGAAGAAACATGGCATTTATTTTTTACACCTAACGGAAATTAATGTTGGTTTTCCAATTCGTCTTTTACCGCAAGTGGGTGTAATTAATTCTTACACGAGTGGTGTCATATTTCCATCGATTTGAAGGTAGATTACAAATGTAAGAACACATTTAAGGAACTTTTATACAAATCCAGATGACAATAATTTCTGAAAACTGGTAATTCGATAAACAGATCACGGTACATTTGAAAGGGATGCGGTACTTTCCCTTCTGCGAATTTTTAATACGTATTTTGTTTAATATTTAAAATATAACTAAAGTTCTTTTCAATGTGGTAGACTTTCAGAAAAATCATATTGCAACCAATTTGGGTTTGTCACTTACTATTTATTGTTAAGAAAATAAAATAAAGATTTATGCATTTAGTGAAACCTGGAGCTTTTTACATCTAACTAAGTATTTTCAGAATGAATTAATTATTACGTCACGTCATTAATTATTACGCTATTTTAGTCGATAGAAATGATCGTATACCATACCATTGTTATTTTTAAAATGAACCATCTTGTACGTTTTTAGTAGTTTAATTGCAGCTATCCAAATGATAATTTCGGGATAAGGACATGTCATGTTTTTAATATTTCGTTTTACAGCAATTTTAACTGTTAATTGATTTTATTAAGCTACCGATTTACTTATTATTTCTAACGATGTCCGAGATTAAATATAATTCAAATACATTATCATTACTAAGAATAACGATTTGAAACCTAATACGGAAATGCAGTAGCTGTAATAATAACAAAAAAACCCTATTTATTTAGGTGCTGTCATTGTATAGTTCACTTGCTGAACACATTTATGTATTTATTACTACCTATAAGCAGTTTAAATAGTAAACATCTTTTTGTTTGAAATAAATTAAATGAATGATCAGCATAGAAACAATAGCTGCTCCAGACACCAGGGTCGTCTTCAGTTTGCTTACTTTTCCGAGTGCCCAACAATTTTTAGTGAAAATTTATTTTTGAGGTAGTGCAGAATTTTATGCAATTTTGCCTTCTTTCTTTTTTCATGTGTTGCCCATTAAGCCAAAAACCATTATTTAAAAAACACCCTGTATATTGAATATTTTTATGTCTACTGCATAAACATGAAACATTAAATATGGGAGAACTTGAGTATTAACCCAATTCTAATAAGAAGATTGAATTTTATTTACACACCCATCGGATTAATGTCTCAATTAAAATTTATATTTGAATTTTATAATTTTTTTTGGAATTTTGGAATTGCCTTTCGAATGTTTGTTAGTTAATATTTACCTGATTCATAATTAATGTTATAATTAAGTCAACAGCATTATTAAGCTAAAATAATTAAGAAACTAAATATTAGCAACTAACTTTGGATTATGATTATAGCAATCGTCAACAAAGGATTAATATAAAACGTAGTTCAAAATTATGCCCTATAATAATTTATTTATTACATCTCTGCAATTGCAACCCACCAGGTTGGAAAGTGATTGCGGGGCTCTGTACAATACTATAGGGCTACATACATAGTTTCTACAATACGTATAACTGACAAATATTTAGTATTAATTCAAAGAAAAATATAAATAATACAGGGGTGTAGTTCTGAAACGAAACACACTGTATATTAGCGATACACAAATGCGCAACATAAACCCTACTGTTTTTATCATATCTTCTTAATCCATGTAATGGTTCCACCATCAGTTAAAATTTGAATACATTTATAGACTCTCAATTTTTAACGAGAGCATTTATTAAATTCATGTTCAACGCGTTTTATTCAGAGCGCCCTCCCCCACGCGCGGATTCTATTTTTTTAGCATATACATTTACAGTAAAGCCTCACTATTAGAGACACCCTTGGGACCTATAGTGTCTTTTATATCATGATGTCCCTAATGCCAGGGTTGGCCTCCAACTGAACAATTTATTTCGAAAAGTTTGAAGATGTCCTCTTTTGATTTCAAATTGTTTGACAAATAGCATTTTGAAACTTTAAATTTATGAGAAATTCTCCTTATATCCTAAGTCGAATTTTGTTGTTTACATTTTATTACATTCACTTTCTCACACGACGTGAATTGATTTCGATGTGATGGCATCGTAAGTTTTGTTACAAGAATTGTGACACACTGAAGAGTTGCAAGATTATCTCAGTTTGTAGAAATATTTATCCCCTTTATACAGTGCTGGTAAAACTTTGTTTTGAGTTTGGATTTTCATGCGCGAGTAAAGAAAAAATAGTTTGTAGCAATGCCAAGATAGATATTCATGGCAACATTTTTGCTAGGTAAAATATTTTAATACTAATTGACGTTTGTCATTCTGACATATATAGCTAAGCAAGTATGTGATGATATCTATCTTTCTCGGATGAATTGCTAGTAGCTGCTTTTCCTTTGCTCACACATGAAAATTCAAACCCAAAGCCAAATTTTACTAACACTGTATAGGAAATCCCTTAAATAAAGCAATAAGAAAATTACGTGAAAATTCGAAATCCTTATATAATACATATAAAGAGTATCAAGTTTTTACTTGGAACTGTCCTTAATAATGGGATATTCTTGTAAAGAGAATTGTGTGTAAAATCCCAAATGAATTAAGTTTTTATTTGGAACTGTCCTTAGTAATGAGGTATTTTTGTAATGCGTTGTACAGGTATTTTTGTGTCCGCGTCTCTTATATCGAGTGTCTTTAACATTGAGGAGTCTATAAATACATTTTAAATGGCAATAAGTCAGAACCGGTCCAAAATGTCTCTAATATAGAGGTGTCTCCAATATTAAGATATTTTTAAGACGAGGTTTTAAAGTATATACCTATATACAGGGTGACTCGTTTTGATTGTTCAGGTTATATCTGCTGAAATATTAAAGGTAGAGAAAAAAATTAAATAAATGAGAGACATGTTTAGTATAACCTGAGATATAAATTAACGCAAGCAAATTTTTTTTATAACCAACGAATTTTCCGGAAAAATATCCATCTTTAATTTTTTAAATAGAACGTCTTGTATATTTTTACGGAATAAGGATCTAAATAATTTTTTCTTTACAATGATATATCCACTTATAATGATATCTACTTTTTGCCTATAAATTACATCTTATAGTTCAAGAAATAAAATTATCAGAGTGGCTATGATTTTTTATTTACTCTTCGATTACAAAATTATAACAGCTTTTATTTAATTATTATATAACAAATTGAATAATACGCTAGTGAGATTGATGTCGCGGTTGGTTCCTTGTGAAACATTGTATATAATAGTAAAAAAAACTGTTGTATTTAAATGTTTCCATAAATTATGTAGAATGCTCTCTACACGTGTTTCGGTTTGTTAGATCTGAAAATGCCGTCCTAGAATTTCGTTGGCAAGTATCCTTATCCATACAATAATTTAAAACGCATTTGCGCACGAGTCTTAACAATTTTGCAAAGGTTCTCATTATCCGAATAATGGAAATTAAGCTTATTAAAAATTCCATTTCTGTGGAAATTGGATTCGTTGTTGTTTCTCCTTACAGTTTGGACTGTATGACGTTTTGAGAATGCATCAGTGAAGGGTGAGATTTAAAAGCAAAAAACCATGTGTGATATAACCTTGTAAAGGGAAATTTATTTAGAACTTAATTCCGCAAAAATAGACATGACCTTACCTTTAATATTTCAGCAAATATAACCTAGACAATGAGAAATCAGTCACTCTGTATATTAAGTATAAAAATATTAAAAATTGTTCTGATAAGAAATTTTAAAAGACCAATTTAAAAAATGTCTTTAACACCGCCATCGTCAGAAACAAAAGAAGCTTTAGATAGAAATCGCCTCATTAAATTTGTTGCTCGAATAGTCAAGAAAAGACATGGCTAAAAAATATCAAATTCAATACAAGTAAATAATACTTATCAAACTTATGAATGCAATCAAATTGTTTCTACAAATAAACAAAATTTAACTTTGATTTTAATTCTATTGCTACAACTACAACTAACTTGTGTTCAAATATAACTATAAATGTTAAACATAAATAATGTTGCTTAAATAATTTTTTCAATTAAAAATGTAAACAAAAATATTTAATAGTCGTGGACACAGTATAGTATTCTACTTGGCTAATTTCATGCCAAATCAACTAGAGCCGTATTTCAATGTCTCAGGTTTTGTTCAGATTTTATCCTTGCATAGATGCATATGAAATGTCATTAAATTATTCTTTCCAGATTTTTGGGATTAAAAATGGCCGAAGTAGAAGTAGAAGCGATAATTTTGATTTTTGGCAAATTCTGCTACCCGTTACTCTACATCATCTAACTGAACTTATCATAACTCTCTTATTTTTTGAGTTATCTGGCTCATCAAGGTGTCAGATTAAAGCTAGTTCTTGGATCTTTCAGAGTATATCAAACTTGCATGTATAGTACTTGTATAGAAACTTGCAAAAACATTGCACAGTAAAAAAGTAGCAGACTCCGAAGGCAAATTTTAGTGTTTTTACAAATTTTGACATTGCCCTCTGTTACAACTATCACCCTTTTGAAACTTTTTTTATGGGATCATCTTAGTATATGCTTGGTATAGTTAAAAAATAAAATGGGTGTTTTTGGTAGTTTTGGAAAAATCATTTTTGAAGAAATTTAACTTCAGAGCCTGCTAGTGTTTTACTATGCAATGTCTTTGCACGTTGCTTGATATACACTGAAAGATCCAAGCTTTAATGCTTAAATGATGCAGAGTGTTGCATAGCAGAATTTTAATAATGCAAATACTGCTCTCCGACGCTCAGCATCATCTACCTAAAATTATCATAACTCCCTTATTTGTTTAGTTATCTAGCTCACTCAGGTATCAGATTGAAGCTAGTTTTTGGATCTTTCACCATATATTAAGAAACGTGCAGAAATATGGCACAATAGGAAGGTAGCAGGCCCTGAAAGCAAGTTTTCCCAAAAATAATTTTTTTTCCAAAACTACAAAAAACACTTTTTATTTTTTAACTATACCAAGCATATAGTAAGATGATTCTATAAAAAAGGTTTTAAAAGGGTGATCGTTGTAACACAGGAGCAATGTCAAAATCTGTAAAAACACTAACATTTGCCTTCGAAGCTTGCTACTTTTTACTGTGCAATGTCTTTGCACGTTTGATATACTCTGAAAGATCCAAGAACTAGCTTTAATCTGACACCTGGATGCACCAGATAACTCAAAAAATAAGGGAGTTATGACAAGTTCAGTTAGATGATGTAGAGTGACGGGTAGCAGAATTTGAAAAAAATCGAAATTTTCAAAAACTTCTACTTCGGCCATTTTTAATCCAAAAAATCTGGAAAAAATAATTTAATGACATTTCATATGTATCTTAGAACACTATTATATTTAGAACACTATCTAGAGCGTATTTGGTCCGAAACTATTTTTTTTTAATTAAAATATTTAAAATATATTTTATGGTTTAGGCGTAATCCTCCACCCCAAATTGGTTGCTCCGCCCTGTATAGACGTGTAAAATTAAAGGTCAGGAGATTAATCAAATAGGCAGAATAAATCATTGTAGGTGAGGTAATAAAGTTTATTTCCGCGACCGTCGTCAGAGACCAAGGTTTGGTATCATATAACTCGGATAAAATAACAAACAGTCAAACACACGTCATCATGTCAACAAATACGCTGAGGAAAAGATGTATTAATTGATTAATATACCGACTGTATGAAGCTGTTTATATCACTTCTCTTGTTCTCTCAGAATGAAATGCAATAATATGATTAAAATATGAGCAGATATGAGAAACAGTTCAAAACCTTGATCAGGTGAACACCCTTCTGATTGTTGTCCCTTGTCCAAGTATGGTAATTTTTACGAATAGGATATGAATTTTTATGGCTGCTTTGGTATTTTTGTCGCTTTCACAGAGTAATTATTTGCTTCTGTTGCTGAAAAACAGGCTAGGTATTCTTGAATCTTACGGTTGATTTAACTGACTGCTATATATGAGTAATTATATCCATGGTGACATAGTGCTGTGTTAAATACATGGTTAGTCATGACCTCGTTAAAACAGCGAAAAAGTGAAATTAAAAAATAACAGTGCTAAATACTAAGATCGGCTTCAAAAACATCCCAATGTACTTTCTAGAGTGCTACTCAATACGCCCAGTGTTAAAAGACTAAGACGGTTCGATCCATCGGACCTTCCAAACAGAATGTAAAAAGTGTAACTAAAATTAATTCCATGTAGACAAACATTAATATAATTATGACATTTATGTTACAGTTTTTTGTTAAGTACACTTATGAATTTATGATCCCTAAAATGTTTTTCGTGCCACACTTCTCATTCAGTTATTTCTTTCCACACTCGACTTGAACAAAAATAAAGAGGAAAGTCCATTCTATCCGCGTGTTTTTTCGGATTTGAAGAAGAAGTATTTTTCATGAAAAACAGTTTACAAGAAAACAGAAAGATCGAGTAATTTAAAAAAATCTTAAAATAATAACTAAGCGTAATTCTCAAATAGCACCCGTAACACACCGAGTAGTTTATCAATCGTACTTCACTTTGCCCTTTGTTTCATTTTTATAGATGAATTAATAATATCCGGGCACGAATAATAGGAAATTAATTTTATTTAAGTATTTTTAGTTATTATTGGCTTCGAAACAGGCCACTACGTCCATTACATTTATCAATATGCATATATGTAAAAAAAAGAAAAAAAAATCCGGATCTGGGATTCGATGTGATGAACGAGCAGTTTACTGTGCACCTTTCCCATTGCACTATGGAGACTCATGGCTGAAGTGATTACAGATACTATCTATTTTTTTACTGTATACTTTACATTCATTTTTTTTAACTTAATTTTAAATAATTTTGTTTTTGTAATAGATATCGCTTTCTTTTATTTTATCTTATTGTTTTCGTATATAATTTTTATATTATTTATATTCTTTAGAATATCGTAAAATTATGTGTTTCGTCTAATTTTGTAAGATGTGTGGCATATAGCTAAAATTCGACCCGAATCATGTCTAAAGTCCCAGACTGTATTACATTCTTACCTGAACATAAGATAATAACTTTCAACTAATGTATTATGATATGACCCACACTAATCCGTTTAGTTCCCAACAGCATGATGCACATAGAACAACAATCCGACGTTACGTGTGTTGCCTATTTTCGTTAAATTTTGATAAAATTGCTTACATTTTTTTTAGTTAAATACCAATTACTTCAAAACAAAGCACCTCTACAACAAGATCGATGTCTGTATAGTAACACCATTTAAATACACCGCGGAAAAAGGACAAAAGTATTTTAAAACTTATATATTGGTTTCTATTTATTATTTTCCCTTTTTTATAGATGCTTTCCTAACTTCTTTCTAATTTCGAGTTTTATAATTTTAAGGAAAAGTCTAATGATGCTGGAAAATTTGTATTTTTCCAAATGCAGTTAGAAGGAGGTTATTGGTATTTCAAATTGATCAATTTATAGCGTTTCACTACCTACTAAAAGGAAGCCTTAGGCCTAAATGATTTTCAAGAATTACTGTTAGTATGGCTAGTATGGAATCGAGCCCGGAACCATGAGTGTGGTATGTTACTCGATAGTGATAGACTACTCATGAAATAGTCAAAAAACAATTGATCTAATGAAATAATAATGCGAAACAACGTTAAAAAAGTTTTTGAAGAAAGAAATTATTTTTACATGAACTGTACCTTATCTATTAAATCACTTAATAACCCTGGCACTAGTAAGAACGGATATATAAACTAATAAAATTAATTTACACTCTCAAACTCCTTTGTTTTCTACTGACTCTGTTTTACTGCTAATGCTAATAATAGTGACGGTGAAAGTTTTCAAGATTTTCATTTTATTGGTAAATCTATTCATTTACATGTATTACATTTTAGATTAATATTGCAAGATTTATTACACTACGCTGTGCTGACCACGTACCCATAGCTATATCAAAAAAACAGAAAATGCGAAATTTTGGCAAATACCAGATGTTGTCACTCTATCAATACCTAAGAAGACTTTAAGACATATTATGAAGAAAATGGAAAAATATATAAAGGCAACGACGCATTGGTCCACTGAAAAAGTACGTAAGTCTTACATTTTTTAGATGGCTTCCAAATACTCATCATCAAGAACAATATAGCATCAGATGAACGATTTAGTTTAGAAAATATATTAACTAGTAGCACTTTAACGCAAAGATTTGTTGTAGTATTTGGTTTTTTGGGCCCTAGCTTTTATGGCACCGTAGTTCATTTTGTATATAAGATCATTTCATATATAATAAATTATTTAGTGTTACGCTTTCATGCAAATAAACTTAAAAGTACACTGCGTCTAATTTACGTGCCAGATATGCACAATACTCTTCTAAACTTCACATGCTACGGCCACTATCCAACACTCTAATAACAGCACTATTTGAATTCATTCATTTGAAAAGGTCAATTGTGCGCCAACTAGAAATCCTTATTTGAGTTTAATAGTTTTTAAGTTGCCATTGCCGAAATGGCCAGAAGTTGTAAGGTAACTTCAATTACTTTTTCGCTGTTTCTGATTTTTGGGTTTTGCGTTGGGTTTCGCGTTCAGCGTTTCGATGGGTAGCTTAATCAAGCGCTAAATGGAATTTTAAGCATAACCACCAAAACACTTTTCCGATTAGTAAACTCTTAATTAAGGCCAACTTCGAATCATTATTTTTTAATTTATACAAGATAACATTCTTGGTATTCCTTGTAGCATACAAGTACTAGGTAATCCGTCATATTAGACCATATTGGGATTTTTCAGTGATGATGTGTCTAGAAACGAATAATTTTGTTAATTCAGTTCAGTGATGTATATGTTACGGTAAAAGTGCAGAGAGCGGTAAATGTACACATTTGCCTAGTTGGTCAATGTAAAAAGACCTTTTAATAGTAGAAGTTTGAATACTAACAAAACTTATTAATTAGATTTTAATCACTTACTAACCAATAACCTAACCTAGAATGTTAGGTTACTGTTAGAATTTAATATTAGGTTATTTTAAAGCTGTACAAGTATTTTCTTTTATTTTTACTTTTACCGGAACATGCACACATTTACCGGTAAATGTTACATTTTCCAAATATGCACTTTTACCGTAACGTATATATTTGAATGTTTTTACTTACTAGGAAGTTTAGTTTGCCACTACCATCGTTTGACATAGAACTAATTTTTTTACTACTGCTTAGTCTCTTAATAACGACCCTGTATCTAATGATCTTCTATAGATTGCTTATTCAGCTATGAATAACATGTACACATTTACCGGTAAATGTTACATTTTCCAAATATGCACTTTTACCGTAACATATATATTTGAATGTTTTTACTTACTAGGAAGTTTAGTTTGCCACTACCATCGTTTGACATAGAACTAATTTTTATACTACTGCTTAGTCTCTTAATAACGACCCTGTATCTCATGATCTTCTATAGATTGCTTATTCAGCTATGACTATCGTTTTTCACTGAATTTGTTTTTCGTCATGTATCAAGTTCTTGATAGGATTTACAGTTTTTTATCCGATTCGGTAAGATCGATCACAGATTCAGTGATACCAATACCACTCAATATCGTATCCTTCAAGTCAAGCATCATCTCTTAACAGAATTTTGTTCAGCGTGCACGTGAATTGAATGTAATTGAAAACTGACTTTTATTGTTGAACTAAACAAAAAGAAAAGTAGGAAAGAAATGTCAATAATAGTGATAAAATATAGTTTTTGCAAAAATAAACATTTATTAATCTGCATTCCTGTAAAAATATTTTTAAATTTGATTTTGAATTTACAATCAGTAGTGTTACGCGTTTTATATATTCGATTTTTCAATGAAAATCTGGTACATGTATTGACAATAAATTCTAAAATCGAGTTATTTGAAAAATCATTCACTCAACACATCACTCACTCATCATCATCTATCAACACTCGATTAGTATTTAAAAACACATATATTAAAAAATCATTTTTTAGCTTTGTGCGTGTAAGAGTCATATTGTTTAAAGACAATATCACAATGATGGCATAAAAAATCTTTTGTAAGGTAAATTTGAGAAAAAACACATGAATGAATCAAATTTGAAATTATTAAAAAAAATTATTTTAATAAAATTACAATTTTAACAAATTTTTATTTATTAAAGATTTTAACAAAGAACCCTGCATGTTTGTTACGCCAATTGGATCCCGGTCAAACTGGCTGAAATTGTGATATGTTGTAGTTTATTATCGTGATCAAGGGTTTCCAGTGCCACGAAACTCTAAAATTAATAGTTTTGGAGTTACAGAGCAGAAAAAGCAGGAAAAAAATCATATTTTGGTTTATGGATTTTTAATACTTACTGCCTTTGTAACGTAATTTTTGTGTATATTTCTTGTTTTTGTTTTGCTTAATCACAAGTAGATTTGGCACATCATTTGGCCATGAAAAAGGCTGATTTATTTCAAATAGAAGATGTTGTTTAAAAATGAAAAAGAGCGTTGATTATAGCGTATGGTGTAGATGGAGACTGAAACGCCCTTTTTCGGGGGCAAATATTGTCCATTATTGGATGGTACCGGACGCCCCATTATATTTTGACTCTTTATAAACCTATATAACTTTTCAACTAATTGAGATATCGAAATGTGATGTTCATTAGTCTTCTTATTTTTCAAAGTTTTTCTTTCTGAGTATCCATTTTTTGCCCACTTCCGATTTAATCAGAAATTACATAGCGTATTTTCGGGGAAAGGGCAACTCTGTGATTTCAAATGAAACATCCTGTATATTTTTGTTCACAGTTGGAAAGCCCATTGCTCCCCCTTTCCAAAAGTACCATACTAGTCGTCGTTATTATACAGGGAGATGGTTTTATAAGTGAATACTGCATGTTATTGAAATGCCCCGAAAAATTATAATGATTCACAAAGTAGACTATGGAAATTAAAGAAAACATCGCTGTAAACATCAAATTAGTTTATTGGCAATTACATGTTACTTCAATGTCTAATATTCAAGATGTGCATATGAAACTCGATCTAACGAAGGGTAACAGGTTACTTATTAAACATTAAACAATTAAGAAATAAACAAATCACTAAACAATAGTTAGTTATAAAAGATGTTCAAAATTCCATCCATCAACTTGAATACATTTATTTATTTACTTTACAAAGTTGCCATAGCTTCTACTTAACACCCCGGGGGTAATGCTGTTGAAGACATCTCTTTTTTCGTGGAATTTCAATAACATGCAGTATTCATTTTAAGAGCTTATCAAACCATCATCCTGTATAATAACCAGCGGCGCCGACTTTTCAGAATCTCAAAATAATGTCAATAGGTAGACTTAAAATTCAAACAAAATCCGGGTATCCACCTCCACCTACAATACTAACACTGAACTATGGTATAACGGCTCTTGGCCCTTAAATAAAACATTTTCTAGGAGCAAGTAGTAAAATGAAAACGACTATTTAGTCTAGGATTAAATTACTAAATATGGAAACTGTAAAATTTAAAAACGTGTTTCTTCTTACAGCTTTATAGTCTATAAAGTCATGTGCTACATTAGTCAGGTCAAGCTTGTCAGTCTCGTCTGTCGGTTTATAAACGGTCAAAATATAATGAGGCACCCAGTGTAATTTCACATGAATACAAAACAACATAATTACCTGTGTTAATCAAAACAAAAACAAAAAATATACACACAGAATGACGTTACCGAGGCTGTACGTGTTAAAAATCCATAAACCGAAGTATGAATTCTTCCTGGATTTCGTGCTCTGTAACTCCAAAACTGTTAATTTTAGAGCTTTGTGGCCATGGAGACTTTCGATCAGAATAATATAAACTACAACATATAACAAGTTCAGCCAATTTAACCGGGATCCAATTTCGGTAAGAAACGTGCTTTTCCTAACAATTCTTCTGAAAGATTTTTTTTCATACCGTCGATGATTATTACATGAATTTTGATGTGATGATTTTCAATACGAAATGGAACCTGAGTGACATCTGAAAGTCTTATATAATTATATTGCTTAACAATCACCAACGTTTGAAAGTGCTACTATTTTTCAAACCAAGATGGCTGCTAATTAAATTTTCTAATTTTTCTTTGTTGGAATAACCCACTATTTTCAATAGTTTGTTGTGAAATCAAGCAAAAATTCAGGATGTCATTTACTAATCCTGATATCGTACTACTAGTTTTTTGCGCATCCCTTAAAGCGTTACAAAATGATGAAAAAAATAAAAGCAAGTCGACCTTTTTAAAAATGTAAATCATGTCTTTTTTTGTGACATTAGCTGAAAAGGTATTGATATAATGAATGAACTTCTTAATTCTGTAATATCTCTATATCCCGCTGATTCATCTGGAATATACGAGATTTAACAGGCTGACGCGTGAATAGACTTCCTTTATTTTACGAGTGGCCTCCGACAATATACAAATTTAAACGCAAAAAGGGAAATATGATGCTGGTTGATTCTGATATCGATTCCTGTCGACCATAATTTAAAGTTGACTTGTAAACGTGTATGTGAATTTTTTTAATTCGTTGCTAATGTAAATATACATAGCAAAATCCCATGTATTTTTAAAGGAGCCTGAAGTTAACGATGATATATGCTTACACGGCATACGCTGTCGCGAGTCGCCGCCATCTTGGATTTGTGATCTTTTTGCTAACTTTGAGGCCCCGTTAAAATAACATGGGATTTTGAGCCAAAACTCACATAGCCTATCTACTTATGCACCTCATGTCATGGTGTAAGAATGTAGGTGTCGCGTTCCCAAGGATGCGCAGTAGAGCGAATTTTCTAAACTAATCAAATTTGATCAAAAATGCAAACAAAAACACGTGCTACACGATGTTGAGGTTTGTGTGAAAAGTTTTGATTTCAAAACGTTTGAGTATATTTGTAATTATTCTTGTTAAAAAAATCTGTATTTAATTGGCAAATTTCATGCCTTAATCATTATCAGTTATTTATTTAATTTATAAATTAAATATACTTTTTACTGCTTTGTATAACACTTAATATCTTCATTCTTTCTTATTTCCTTTTGAAAAATCTCAAATCCGGATGACTTCGCGCCCTGCACTTTGAGTCAACTTTCATTGGTTCGCGGATTCTGTCTCCCTCTACAAATGCTTCTATATGCGCAACGCGTCACCTGTATAGCCGCACATGCCTCATGTGAAATTTTACTACTCATTTCAACGCTAGATAAACCTTTTTTAAATTTTTTTAAAACATTTAAAAAAATTGTTTTTAAAGTCAACGCTAAAATTGTTTTTGCTTATTTAGTACTTTTAAGGTATACTTAAAATTTAAAATGCGGTTTTCTCGAAAACTAGCAGGACTCGACCACATGTTGATAAGGAAAATATGTTCGAAATCATCACACCCCCCCTTACGAGGTTTCTATATTAGTTACACCCTGTATAGTAGTGGTGCTTTACACATCAAACTAACCGTGGGGACCTACTTTCTCAGAAGCCTTTTCCACTCGGGTGGAATTATCCCATTAAAAAAATTACGATAGATAAATTGACGGCGTATACATAAATTTGCATGACAGCCCTCATTAGGCTTGGCGCAGCCTTGTATACAACGGACGATTACTGATTTTAATAAGTATTTGTATATCCCTCTAATGGCCATTTTCCTCTTCTACTTCTTTTGGCAGCTCCAATTGCCAATATATTATTTTCAAGAGACTTTATTGTCTATTTTTAGATTTGTAATATTTAATTTGAGTTAATTAGATTTTGGAACCTTTATAGTTCATTTACTAATAATAATTATTCATTATAAAAATTATTTAATTAATTATAAAAATCAATCAGTGATATAGTTATCATTTTTGTAAAGTCCGGAAGATTAATGTGTACTAAACATTTGTACAAACTCACTTAAATATTTGCAAAAAATACGGTGTTTAGAAAACACCTTCGGATCATGATTTCGCCCTCACTTTGCGTTCACTAGTAAAGAAAGCTTTGTTTTAATTTCTGCACCTTTCATCTGCAGTTTCTATTTATAAAAGCGCCGAATTAACATTAACAGCAAGAAATTACAGAATGATATTAACGATACTATGTGGTGGTCTAGGTGCTTATTAGACTAGGGTGATCAGATTTCTTGAAACCAAAACCGAGACACGGTCTAAAAAACTTCCATGAGGTGTGTAGGATATCGCAATACAAAGCATGATATCGTTTCTAGTTTTGCCAATAATATCGACAACTTCCGAATATGCTATATTCAAGCGCCAAATATCGTTACATACATTACATATTGTTATGATTATATGATTGTCAATAAGAAAAAAGGTATAAATTGTAGTGAATAATAAACTCTCCAACACTTGATGAAAGATGAAAGGTTATAAATTGCAAAATAAATTTGTTATTGTTTATTCAATAAATTCACAAACACAAAATCATGGTAAAACAGTCTGAAAATATACACAACTAAATATCACTTACCTTTATAAAAAAATTCTCCGACTGTAATTTCTAAACTGGAAAACAAGTTCCATAAATGCATGAGACGAAATCAGGCGGGTTGCTAATTAATTAGGAAGCTATTTAAATTATATCTGTAAAACGTTGTAATGGACCAGACACAAATAAATACACAAATAAATTTCTTTTTAAACATTTAAATGTATAATTTTATTTATAGACAGAAAAAAATTTAAAATTTCATGAAGAGAAAAGAAAACAACTATTAAAATTGAAAATTAAAATTAAAGAAAATCAAATTAAATCTCGGTGTCAAATAGATTTAACAAAATAAGAATTAAGAGACATTCTAATTCTCTATGTCCTTTTTAATTCTTATCTGATCAATCCAACAATCTAAAATTACTATTAATAAATAAAATTAAAAATTGAAAATTAATTTAAATTTTAAAATTACTTGGCGCCACTCAAAAAAGTTAATCACCCTAACTTGAAAGTTAGCAGATTCCTGTTATAGTTGGTAAAATCACCTGCTTATTTGTTGATAAGATGTTCACATTTCATGTCATCTTTCAAATGGATTTTATTTATGATTATTGAAGATAATTATAATTATTAAAGGTAAAACATGTATGTTCCATGACGTGAGTATATAAAATAATTCGGTTATTTGCAACAAGATTCCGTTACCTTCCTTTAATTCGTTCCATACAAAATAAAAATTCCAAACATTTCTCCAAATAATAACAGTCTGAACACCAAATTTTAAAACTGCACTTTTGTTTATTTCACTTTAAGTTCACTTTGATTGTTCATTTTAATTATTATTAATTAAATTATTAAGAACTTATAATAAAAAATTTAAAACAAGATGACATTTGTCATAACCTCACTTTGTGACATTTGAGTGACATAAAATTCACCAACATAACCTCGAGATTTTATCAAAATAACGTGCAAACTGACATGACTTCTACTCTGTATGAAAATTCAAAAGAGCAACCAAATTTTCGAGCTGTTTTTATAATAATTGGAAAACAATTGCGAATCGCTAGTGATTTTCCTAGTTCAGAACTAGATTAGTCTGGTTTCTAACTAGAAACAAAACATCTTTCCCACCAAAAACCTTTCTAACCAAATTATCGATAAAAAATTAAATTAATTGTTTAAATAAATGTTGTAAAATGAAAGAGGAGAATTTTTCCTTCATTTTGGTACCTAAAGCACCTATTAAAATGCAGATTTAGAGTTAGGATTCATTGACAATCATTTTGAATTTTCTGATAATCATTACTTTACAAAAATTCAAATAAAAACATTTTAACATCTTGCTATATCCTTTTCTTATCATAAAATTAATCCTAAGATCTTATCAAACAAAAATACTTATTCGTTAAAATTAAAAATTACATAAATTTTGACACCAAGATTATAAATATAAACTAAATTTTAACATTATAGCAGACCCTGCTGAAACGTTACAATTTTGGGATTGGCCTAAACCTTCTCTATAAGAAGTTCCCCACTTTAACATTCTAGTGTCAAATGCACCCTAGAACTTGTTTAACAATATTACAGTAAAATATTTTACTTAGTTAAAATATCCATTTACTATGGAAAGTTATGAATCGTTAAAGAAATAGAACACTTTCTTGAAATTCAATAATAAAAACTGTAAGTAAAGTAATAAATACTTGTGTATACCTTCTCATCTATGCCTTTAATAATTCTCAGGTGAAAACATGCCAAAAATGGCTTCAAGATATCTAAGTGTGAAAAATATCAACCAACGACATAGGATCGTCCATCATGAAATGAGTTTGTGAAATTCAAGTGAAGAATCTGTTTAGAATTTATCCCTTATCATCTTATAGTGTTGTAGTGTTCAACATATTTAAAGCAAAATTGTATTGTTTTTTAAAATAAAAAAAATTGTGAAGCATATTAGTGCCTGTTTTGCTTGAGTGCCCCGCGTGTTTTGCTCCGCGTCTTATTAATCCAAAAAAATAGCAAAAAGATTGGCGAAAACCACAACAAATCAGTAGGAATATTTATAAACTTTATTGAAAAAAATGAAGTATTGTTAACTGGCTAATTAACATGTCAGATAAAACAAATTAATAATTTGTGACATTCGCGACAGAAGCAAGAAAATACTAAAGGCTTAGCTAGAGCAAATAAAATAATTTAGATAAACTAATGTAGATTAACACTTGTATGTTATTACTAACGGCATCAAAATCGGCGATGTTTAGATTTATCGTTAAATTCAATATAACGTGGATAAAATAACATATGCCTTAAACTAATAACAGTTTCTGAAGGATAGGTACTATAAATATA
Organism: Agrypnus murinus; assembly: GCA_929113105.1. NCBI lineage: Eukaryota > Metazoa > Arthropoda > Insecta > Coleoptera > Elateridae > Agrypnus > Agrypnus murinus. The sequence goes on along the minus strand of OV816023.1, from coordinate 11,011,673 downwards.
ACAGCTATACCGTTATAACGCGCTGTTATGCTATAACGGATACGTTAAATGCAGTTCTAATGGATACGTACTCGCACTGATTGTCGGAGCTTATTAGCCCAGGCATTATAGCATCTATTTTCACAAAACCCGGAAATTTTAGGTGTAAAGCTGGATTTTGGTATATAGGTAGTACTTTATGTCCTTTATAACATATCAAAAGTCCCCATGCGTGAGACGCTTGCTTTCTTGGGGATAACGAAAAAATTACCCTTTTCATGAAATAGAATATTGATGATTTTTTTAACTTTAACTCATAATATTTCGTAAACTATTGAAGATATTACATTCAGATTTTAAACACAATAAATATAAAGTGTTTAGTACGTCACTGTTGTATTAAAAATAATAAATTGTTTATAACAAAAACGAAAAAAAAAAATATTATTGAACGTAAATTTTGTGTAGTGAAAAAAGTAGTCCGCTACTAAAGCTCGTTCTGTTAGAAATTTTGGTATACATATCGCGGAAGATATGTTCAGAAAGGTTTATAATTATATTTAGTGAAGGAATCACGTCAATGTTGTCTAGATTACGAGTTGAGAATTTTATAGTTTCATATAAGAATAACGCATCGAGCGGCTGCGCGCATCACTTCACTGTTAGCATACCAGTATAGGCTTTTACCCGGACATTATAGGTTTCAAGCTGGATTTAGGTACATAGGTAGTACTTGATGTTATTTATAACATATAAAAAGTCCCCATGCGTGGAACCCTTGTTTCCTTGGGGAAAACGAAAAAACTAACCTTAAGCTCGCAATGTAGGAAAAAAATCGTAGGTCGCGATTTAATTGAGATAGCTATTCTCATTTTTATCAATTAACAATCACAATAGCAATCACGTGTGGAACATAACACTTCATACGAACAGAGTGGGCCGACTAGTTAAAGGAGCGCGTCGGCCGACGACCCGGAAGTCAATCAAACATTACACGCGTTATTATCCATCTTTAAAAGAAAGTAAGGATATCACTATGTTTAGAAAACATAGGACTACAACATTTATTAGAACATTTTTTGGCCACGAACCTCGTTAAAAAGTTATCACAATAAATTTTCATGTGATTCATTGTTTAGTTGCAAAATTAAGCTATTTTTCCTCCCTCTTGCGGTGATATTCTTATAATGAAATATATGATAATTGCATCTGATTTGGTATAATATTCTGGATATTTTAAGATAAAAATGGCATCGCTATCTCAATTAGTTCGCGAACTACGCTCTTTTTCCTAAAATGCGAGCTTAAGGGTAGTTTTTTCATTATCCCCAAGGAAGCAAGCGTCCCACGCATGGGGACTTTTGATATGTTATAAAGGACATCAAGTACTACCTATATACCAAAATCCAGCTTTACACCTAAAATGTTCGGGTTAAAACCTATACTGCCTGGGCTATTATTACCTGGTTACAGAACTCGTTACTCAGTTGTTCTAATAGGCTACTTTTAGCGGTTACAAGATAAAAAAAAATTATTACCAGGTAGTGATTAACACATTTTTGCGCGATCTTTATTGTCCGGTAACAAGAATTGCCATTGCCGCAGTTTATTACCTGGTTACAAAACTCGTTACCCAGTTAAAAATAGGCTAGTTTTAGCGCTTACCAGCTAACAAGAATTATTAGTTGGTGGTGATTAAACACGCTTCGGCGCAATTTTTGTTTCTCGGTAACAAAAACTGGTAACGCCGTAGCTTATTACCTGGTTACAGAAATCGTTACCCAGTTGTTAGAAATGGGCGAGTTTTAGCATTTACCAGGTAGATAGATATGTACATAAGTATGGCTAGTGTCTCCGTAATGGATCCAAACTTAATCCGTAACCCACTACAAAGTGATAAGGATCCTAGACCAACCTAGTGATGAATGAATGAGAGTCATAGTTCCACCGCCCATCATTTTTATCTATCTTTAGGTCGAACCAAATCGAGTCCTTTAGTCAAATTTCCACGCCAAGCGCCAAATCAAAAAACTACATGGCCAAGAAACATCAAAAAATGGCAACCAAAATGGCGCTGAATTGCCAAAACAGTCAACCCTATTCTTATGTTGTATGCATGCTATTCTTCTATTGGTGTTTTGCATTCATGAGGTAGAAATCAATTCCTGAAGAAACGATTTGAGTTAGACTCATAAGGCAGGGATGCGTTGGTTGCATGACATTCGAAACAACAGTATTTGACATGACTCGAAAAACCAACATTAGGTTCGTGATCTTTATACCAAAAAGCTATAGAAAAACCATATGAAAACCTGGAAGATTTTTTTTTTCAGTGTAATGTAATGAATCTAAATTTTCATCTTTCTGGCTTTAGAATAGGTAGTTGATCAAAGTATATAATTACCATTGTGATATTAATAAAAGTGGGACGATATTTAATTTCTATTTTGTAATAGAAATAAAATCTGATTGCACAATATTTGTTTACAATTAATTAATAATAAATAAATATAACGCAACTTTACTTTTTGCGTTAATTTTCTTCATATACTTTTGTTAAGAAATCTTTTACCAGGACCCTTCGACTAGGTGTAGACCTTGTACTGTAGTACAATAGCACATGGGACGAAACGGCTCTGCATATACATATGTAAACTGAAAGCCAAATTAAATGAGACTCGTATAGGTACTTAGAAAATCAGCTGCGCGCACAGGTGATTGTTGGGTTACCTAAATATATCAGGACCGAACTTAAACTTAAACTGAAATATTTCTGATGCAATTTATTTTCAAATTTCATCAAATTCGCCGGTTTTATTTGAATTAGGAACAAGAATTAGTCATACAAATATTCAAATTATAAAAAAAATCACTATAATGACGCTAACTATTATATAAATAATCTCTACCTAATGCTAATTTAAAATTAAAAAAATTAAATTAAAAAAATAGAGTTCCATTTAACAAATCTAAGGGTTGACAAATCTAAGTATGAATATAGGTGTTTTTGCATTTTCTCTAGAAATCGGCATATTAAAACTTATTTAGTACATGTAGAGAGGTTGTGATTGTTTTATTGCATCAGTATATCGATTGGCCATGTTCTCTTCAGTTCTGTGAAACTTCTTCCGTTGTAAGCTGGACCACTAGTTCATTTTTATGTTCGTGAGTTTTTGTATAATAGTTGGAAACAAGTCGGTGAATCTTATCTTGCACGAAGGGTACTCCTAAATCTTTGTGGATGGTGTGGTTAGTAACATTGTACTGGAAGTACTGGAACCGCTGGATAATAATAATACCGGGTTCCCTGTTATATTTTTTGACCCTTTTCACACCAAAGTATACAACTTTTGAACTAATTGTGATAATGAAACGCGGTTTTCACCAGTCTTTTTATTTTTTTTAATATTTTTTGAGAATTCATCTTTTTGATCCACTTTTGGTTTAACCGAAAATGGCATAGTATATTTCCGGGGATAGGGCAAGTTTGTGATTTCAAATGGAGCACCCTGTATATTTTTACAGTTGGAAAGCTTCATACTTGTCATGATTTTTATACTGGGTAATAGTTCTATAAGCTCTTAAAATGAATACTGTATGTTATTGAAATGCCACGAAAAAAATAATGATGAGAAAATATAGGGAGTGTTCCATTTGAAATCATAGCCTTGCCCTATCCCTTAAAATACGCTATGTCATTTCTACATGCAGGCATGTAGACAAATATTTGACACATTCCTATGCTAAATATTGAATCGGTAACAGTTGTTATCGCGAAGATATGAAGGTGACAAGTTGCACTGTTCACTCGATTTTTCGCAGTTTTATTTTCTCTCTTGAAAATACCCGCGGTTTCTATGTGTTATTTCTTAAATTCTGTGACGGATTGTTATAAATAACACTCTCTCGTCTAGAACAATGTATGTAGATAACATTATCACTTTGAACAAACTGTTTTAAACAATTACTTCTGTTTTAAAGACAAAAAACTAATTCGCGTCTATTATTTCATTCCAGTTAACTTAAAATGAGATTTTTTTAAATTAGCGCAACAAAGTATTTCAAAACAGTTCAATTTCATAACAACAAAAGCCCGTAGATTACAGTGATACTAAATTGGCAACAACCTTTTTGCGCTAATTAAAAAAAATATTCAAAGTTACCTGTAATGAAAGAATAGACGTGATTTAAATTTTGGTCTTTAAAACAAAAGTAATCGTTTAAAACAGTTTGTTCAAAGTGATAATGTTATCTACATACATTACTCTAAACGATACATAGTGTTAGTTATAACAATCCGTAACAGAATTTAAGAAATAACGCATAGAAGCCGCGAGTATGTTCAAGAGAGAAAATAAAACTGCGAAAAACCGAGTAAATAGAGTAACTTGTCACCTTCATATATCTTCGCGATGACAACTGTCACCGATTCAATATTTAGCATAAGAATGTGTCAAATACTTGTCTACATGCCTGCATTATGTTTTTAAATGGCTACAAATTAGAAATCCTATTTTGAGCACCTACTTATATGAGAGGTCCCCAGTGTGCGATGGGCTTGCATAATAATAATAATCGCCCCTCCCACGCGCACAAGCTTCGTAGCTTCTGGAGCCTGGTTTCCAGGTTATGGGTAGTAGCCGTTATTATACTATTATTACCCCCACAGTTGAAGGCCATAGTCTATATATTGGCTTTAATATGGTTTTGTATAAGAGCAGTTTGTTATAAATTGATAATGAAGATTTTTGACGAAGCAGCCAGTAGATTTGTCTGAATTTTATGTATAATTGCTGTCTTTGTATGTGTTTCTTCGATGTTAATCTTTGGTCTAGATAGAGTCCTTACTATTTTGCTTCATTTTTCACGGGTATGAAAGTACCATCTAGGTTGATTTCATAAATTTGTTTAACTCGTTAGAGCTTGAAAAATAAGCATTCTATTCACGCTTATATAGCAATTTGAATTTGGAGGGAACAGATAACTGGTAGACAATTGCAGGGTACGATAAGGATGATAGTCGCGAACAAGTTGGACCTTAAAAACGTCCCGTCCTCTCTGCGGACACTCCCAAGCCGCTACTGCTGATCTTACCCTTGCATGATCTTTCTCAGTAGGTCAATAGCAATAGCTCTCGAATTATACCACACTTGATTATTTACGTTGAACGGAAATTTAATGTGGAAGTCACAGACCAATTTTAATAGGTTGTGACTTGACGGGTCCAAGAAATGCATGTGCTAATCTTTATTCAAATCTAACGAATGCAAAAATTTAAACCTAGGTAGTCCCATGTACTTGTACCAAAATAGTTCGGGAATTTTCCGTACAAGTTCCGTACAAGTCTGACAAGTTTGAGCCCTTGCTCCAATTACCTACATTATTTCATTTGTATTATTACGAATAATTTGCTTTTACAAGCTCGCAAAATTTTAAGGATTAGGCAACACAAATTACTAATATCCTGTAGGTTTTGTGTGTAGTAACTGCTAAAATTATTGAATTCTATTTTTATAAATATATATTTTTTTAAATTGCAATAAATTAATGATAGATTTTCTATATAAATTTGAACTTTTTTTTTTATTTTACGACATAGTATTAAAAAGCATGTATTATTTTTAATGTTATCGTAATCTTGGAATAATAGGTAATTAAATACTAATGGGAATTTACATTTTTAGAATATTTCATGTTTTTTGTACACATTGTTCTGCATCATAATACATTGCATTATACAGACAGGGTGGGCGAACTCTTTACCGCCATAAATCAGTGTTTTGATTGGTTTAGAAACATGCAAATTCACACGGTTAAATAAATAAGTGAATAGCAACATTTTTTAGTTGTTATTATTTTTATTCTTATTATATGGTTTATTGTCATTTGTGAGGGAAAACAAACAAAACAAGTATTTAATTAGATTTTACTTCTCAAAACAAAGCGAAAAAAAGTGATTATATTAAAATTAGAATTTAAAGTTATTGTATATATTGATTATTATTTTATATAGGTTTTACTAACATTTCTTGTTTTTCTTTTGACAAAAAAATAAACTATAAAATAGAAACGCTTTATACAAGTTTAAAATGTTGGCAAACACTGTACAAGAATGTCATCCAAGAAGCAGATAAGTAGATAACTTCAGGAACATCATCCATAATGTATTCGTAAACTGCAGAAGAGACACTTCTGAGGGGGGATAAGATGCAACTTCATTTCGATTGTTGACTTGTATTGTGATCCATAGACGTAGGTGTATTATGTGATAAATTGTACAAAAAAGTTTATTTACACAAAGCAAAAAAACTTGTAATGAACTAGATAAATTTTATTTATACTCTCGAAGAGAGTACATTAACTAATCTGTGTATGGCAATTGAAAAATGGTGCATTTTAATAAATTTTATATAAATTGTAAATTTGTACATAAAAATGCTACACAGAAATTGTAATTATAACTGTTGTGAATTCTAGTACAATTTGTACTATTTTCAAGAAATGAGTCATTTATCACCCTATAGACTTAGTGTACCCAATCTAAATACAGAACTGTCTAGCAGTGCTTCAAATCCAAAAAAGCGAAGAAAGAATGTGCAAACACCTATACAAACTCCTCCGAACGTTCAAGACTTATTACCACCTCCATTATCTGGTTATGGCGATACTATAGTAGCTTCAAATCCTTTTGATGATTGCCCTAGTTCTGTTAGCAATTTAAGTTCTGTACGCAGTGGTCCTGGAATGGGTATGCCAACTAATATGGGCATGGGGATCCATTCCATGAACATGTGTCGACCTATGGGTACGTTTATAAATTGATTTAGTTGTAATTGAATGATTTTTGTAGATAAATATGAATACGTGTGTGTAGGGTCGCAAATGCCTATGGGTGGTTCACCTATGATGCACAGTCCTAATGCACATCAAAATCCACAAATGATGAATAATCCTATGATGATGAGTGGCCCAAGAGTTAATGGTCCTATGGGTGGTCAGATGGGTGCTCATATGATGCCCAACTCAAATGGTTCGCCTATGCATCCCATTGCAGGTAAAATTAAGATAAAATGTTAATTTTTATTAAAACGTCTAATTGCATATTTATTTTAGGCCCTATGCATAGCCCTATGGGCCCTGGAATGTCAGGACCTATGTCTGGAGTAGGAAATGGTCCTATGAATGCACCCCTAGCTAGTCCTATGGGTGGACCTGGACCAATTAGTGGTCCAATGAACAATGGACCTATGAACGGACCTATGAATGGTCCTATGAATGGAATGAATCCTCAAATGAATGGCCCTTTGCCTAACAGTATGGGAGTAAACACGCCTAATGGTACAATAGGTGATCATTATTTTTTTATAATAAATTTTTTATGATTATTTTCAAATTTGTATAGGGCCTCCACTAAATAACAACTTTATGATGACACCAATGAATAACCTTTATTCAAAACCTATGCCTGTTAGTGCCGGTAAAGTGTATCCAGCGGATCAACCCATGGTAAGTACAGATTATGATTTTTTGTGAATGTAATTTAGTACTAAAAGTAAAACTAATTATTTTGTGCTCTTAAGATTTAGCACAGACAAATCAGAATTTGTTTTAAATATTTGAGGGGACGTAGTGTAATAGAAATTTTAAAAAATCATCCAAAATCTAGAATCGGGCTAACTTTTTGTATAACAGTAAAAGATGACAATACGGTTAACATGTTTCCCAGATTTTTAAAAAGTCAATGGTTCATGCACTACAGTCAATATTTTGAACATTTTTTTGGGGAATGGGCCGCACTGCATTCAGTTATTTGTGGACAGAATTTAATGCAGTTTTTGGCATCGTTGACCTCTGACTCCAATTAAAAGTCAAGGGACTGAATTCCAAAGCCACATTCAAATATCGTGGGGACCAAAATTCCCAAAAATGTCCAACACGACTATGAGTTAACCATCTACTATTTAAAAAATCTGGGAGTCACGTCTAATCATATTACTTTGTATGGTATTGCTGTAATTCTTTTCTTACTAGGGAATCAGTCCATCTTGCAAGTATTGCTAGCATATTATATTTGTTGGTTCAGAATATATAGTAAATTGGCACTCATCCAATATTCGTAGTTGAATACGTATTAGGGTGTCCGTTATTTCGGCAAAGTTTGAATTACGTTGAGTACACCCCAAAATCTTTTATAGAATGTGGAAAAACTCAATTTCCCCAAATACCAGCTATTTTGGTCAACATTAACCCGTGCCACCGAAGGGTTGAATTTTAAATGGCATTTAACATGGTATTTACTCCTTTTTTTGCATTTTTAGATGCAACTTTTTCTAGTTACTATATTTTACTTTGAAATTGTGTTTCCCTACCCTTTTGGAATCGCTGAAAACAAATCTAATATCAAAAAGGACCTATGACGCATTGACATCTGTCAAAAATTGTGATACATTTGATGTGTATTATATGTCAAGAAATGCAGTATTTTGATGTTGACAGTTAATAAATGACAGCTGTCAATTGCCATAATGCATTCATGAAAGTGAAATCAAGGTTAGGAACCTAAAAAAATTTAAAAAAATATATAATCTAAAATTGTTTGTTTCCAGCCTTACTTTGTGGAACTCCATAATCATGAAATAAATAAAGATTAGTAAAAAGTTTCACAGTATTTATTAAAATATAACCTGACAATATTATTTCGACAGCTAAGGTAGATACAAAAATAGGTAACTAGATAAAAAGATAAAAATAATCAGAACTAAATATCTAACACTTCCAGTAACGGAGACTAACTGAGCTCAAGTTGTTCATTCATTAAAGTTACCCTGAGTTTGTGTTTGTATATCTTAAAGACTTCTAAAATGTCTAATTTGTGTTTGTTATTACAAAAATGTAGGAATTTAATATTATTTTGAGGAGTCGTGTGATTTTGTTCTAAAAATCTAATTATGCCAAATATCTTTTAGAACAAAATCACTCAATGACTCCTCAAAATAATATTAAATTCCTACATTTTTGTAATAACAAACGCAAATTAGACATTTTAGAAGCCTTTGAGATGCATTCCCACTTTTTCTTTAAATTATTCTTCCCCATTTAAACAATATAAAATATACAGTATGGCACATAATGGCATGTAAAGTATGGAAACCTTTAAGTATCTCTGGAACACTTCATTTAGATAATAATATAATAATTGCTACAACCCATTACCTGGAGAATCAGGCCCCGGGAGCTATGAAGCTTGTGGGGGGGGAGGGGGCGATTATTATCATTATGCAAGCCCAACATGTGGTTGCAGCCGACTTATAGATGGTACAGCGCAAATCCCACATTTGTGTGCTAAGGAAAAACTGTAGAAAACTTTAACCAGATTTACCGGTACCAGGTGTCGAGTCTGGGTGGCTTGGATGAGAATACAGCATGCTAGAGACTATACTACCAAGGCCGTTAAATAGTATGGTAAATTTATAACTGATGATGACGGTGTTGCTAAGATTGGAAGTATGTTTGGAAGCTTTACCAACTTTTGTATTTTAAGTAGGTCACCTCTATATGTCTATTTTTTTGAATTCGTTCGTTCGTTACCAGCGTTTCCCAACCGCCGGTCCGTCAGAAATTTTTGCCGGTCCGCAGAGAAATAACAGTATTTTGAGAAATTTACTGAAAGAATTTTTTAATTCGTAGTAGTCTGCAGCGAAGGTAGGGTCAAATAGTTTATCGGCGTTGCCCAAGAGTAAACTCTGACTTTTATACGGAGTCGGCGCTAGATGCATACATACGTGATATATAACGCGCCGGCTTCGTACCTATGTGGTGCGGTAATATCCAGTAATAGGTAATAAGGAGGATCTCCCATTTTAGAATTTTTAAACGGGTTTGGCGCATATGGGTCTAGACATACCGGAAACCGAAATAATTTTTGTGTTTCATTCCCGATTAATGTAAACGATCAAAATCCGTGTTTCGCGGATTCGTGGGGCCGTAAAACTTGCTTCGATCCGGACCATTTTTTGCGTATCGATGCGTTGAGTAGTTCACGTCTCAGATCTGAAGTCTCAACCATCTCTTTCAATCCTAAACAAGCGTAATACCCCAATCGTCTCTACCGGAAAAGTCTATTTTGCCAACACTTCCGAGGACGGGGCTAGGAGTGAAATAGGGTTTTTGGAAGTGATCGAACATGTGTTGGCGGCATTTGATGTTACGCGGCCTGCTACGATTGGTGCATCTATGGTTTTTCCTTATCTCCACTCTAGGGAGTTCCGTCTGTATTTGAGAGGCGGTATCTCGGAAACTGCAGGAGCCAAAACGACTATCTTGCCCTGAAACGACGGAAAATCTGTTTCCCCTTCAAACCCCATTCGACGTTCGTTTGGCGAAAAGAGAAAAGCTTTAGCCTCTCGGTACTCGCCGAGTTTGGACCGGTCTTCGTTTTGGTCATTCGAGGTTTAGTATGCGGGAAGCGAATGAGGTAGGAAAACCGACTTTTGTTATTATAAATAATGGCTATAACAATCTAAAGATTGTTCTTGTATAATGTAAAAGTAAATTTATTATTATAAGATTTATTATGCAAAATGTTTTCTTTAATTATTTACCTTACTGGTCCGCAAGCAAATGCTTCGGCGGTCCGCGAACGAAAAAGGTTGGGAACCGCTGCCTATACCAAGGTAAACATTAAACCAGAACTTTTAACAAATAACAAAGTAGGCATAGGTTCATAAGTAAATAACTTTTGTATTTACCTATGAAGTTAAAAATGTTCAAATATCTCAAAAACTTAGGTATAGAGAATGCTACACAAATTATGTGTAGAATTACTGAGGAAACTGATAAAATAGAATTATAAAGGGTGTCCTATTTAAAATACAAAAATTGGTAAAGCCTCTGAAAAAACTAACATTTTGGCAACACTGCCAACATAAGTTTTGAATTCAGCATATTATCTCAATGAAGTGTTTCAAAACTCGCCTCCATCGTATAAGCTATTCCAGAGATACTTAGAGGTTTCCATATTTTTGTTCCACATTGTATTTTATGCTGCTGAAAAGTCTCTCTTGCCTTTGTAATGATTTGCCTTATTTTCAATATTTGCCCTACAGAAGAAAGAAAAGAAAACAAAAATTGGTAAAGCCTCTGAAAAAACCTAACACTTTGGCAACACTGTCAACATAAGCTTTGAATTAGGCATATTATGTCTATGAAGTGTTCCAAAACTCGCCTCCATCGTGTACGCTATTCCAGAGATACTTAAAGGTTTCCATATTTTTGTTCCACATTGTATGTTGTGCTGCTGAAAAGTGTCTCTTGCCTTTGTAATGATTTGCCTTCTTTTCAATATTTGCCCTACAGAAGAAAGAAAAGAAAACAAAAATTGGTAAAGCCTCTGAAAACAATTAACATCTTGGCAACACTGTCAACATAAGTTTTAAATGCAGCATATTATTATCTCAATGAAGTGTTCCAAAACTTGCCTCTATCGTGTAAGCTATACCAGAAATACTTAAAGCTTTCCATATTTTTGTTCCACATTGTATGTTCTGCTGCAGAAAAGTCTTTCTTACCTTTGTAATGATTTGCTTTCTTTTCAATATTTGCCCTACAGAAGAAAGAAAGGAAAAATTTTCCCTCCTACTACCGAAAAAATAATCTTAATCTTTCTTCTTACATATTAACAATATGTCGATGAGTAGCAACTTTGAAGGTTATTTAAAACCAATATCTAAAGCTTTGAAGCTAAGGCACAAAGTAGTTGCAAGAGAATTTGCTCTTTACAAGTCTTCTGCTCCAGAAGATATCATGTCAGGCACTTGCAAAAAGTATGGAGAGTGTGTTTAAAAAAGTAGACTAAGCTGTAGAACAAGAGCCGAGCAGCAAAACCCCTTGAAAACATCCTTGTTTGTCTGATTACACAGTAGGGTGGTCGTTATTTTGCAAAAGTTAAAAATCTTTAAATCCCCCCCCCCCACCTAGATCTCTTTAAAATGTCAAAAAATGAGCTGTGCAAAATCTCAGTCGATTTGGTCAATATTAACATGTTCCACTGAGACATTAAAATTTAAATGGGATTTAACATGCGTTTGGTGCATTTCTAGAGACTTTGTGGCGTAATGTTTTATCTTTCTATGGTTTAACTTGAAATTTTATATACTTATGTTGTTGAAGCTGCTGAACACGAATATGATAAAATTCAAACTGTCAGAAAAACTTTTGACAGTTTACAGCTGTCAAAAAATCGAAATAATTCGAAAAACTTTACTGAAATTAGCATTTTGCCGAAACTGCCAAAGTATTTTTGGCTTCAGATTCGTGTTGAGCAACTTCAACAACATAAGTATACAATATTTCACTCTAAAACATAGAAAGATAAAAAAGTTATGCCACAAAGTTTCTAACAGTGCACCAAACCCATGTTAAATCCCATTTAAAAATTTAACCTCTCAGTGGCACGGGTTAATATTGACCAAATGGGCTGAAATTTTGCACAGAACGGTTTCTTGACATTTTATAGGGATCTAGAGGGAGGGACCTAAAAAAACCTAACTTTTGCAAAATAACAGCCACCCCTATTACACAGGCCCATAAAATAAAACAAAAGTCTTGTAGTTGAAAGGTGAGGTAGCATACCGTATGCTTTTTGGTGTGCTGAAAACGAATCCGCGGTCAGAATTGGCCCATCACCCAAGGATTTCGCCATAACCTCAAAAACACCTCAACAAATTTATAAAAACCCTTGGGTGATGGGTCAATTCTGACCTCGGATTAGTTTTCAGCACACCAAAAAGTATACGGTATGGTACCTCACCTTTCAACTACAAGACTTTTTTTATTTTGTGGGCCTGTGTTATCATTACAACGGTTCTTTAAAAAATTACCTTTAAAATCTTGGGTTTTAAGATGCCCCAATGAATTCCAATAGGTATATAAAAGTTACAAAATTTCTCTTCTTGACAATAAAAGTAATATGGCATGTTCACTATTATAGGATGTCAAAAAATGATAAATTGCAAAAATGAAACACATAACGCTCAGAGATAGATACATTACTTAATTTTGATGATATTTGGCATGTTTCAAATGTCCAATAAAATTGCAATATGATAAAGTTTCTAATACCAAACCTTCTAAATTTAGGATAATTTCATCTCAAGTGATTGACAACTGTTGTACTCCTAAAGATAAGTAAAAATCTAAAATATTAATCGTTTATATATTGAAGTTTACTTTTTCCTTTACAACTTTGAATAGAAATAAGGTAAAGCAATGAACCAAAAATTGTTTTAAAGTGCATAATTTGGGCTTTAAAATGATGGGTCGCATTGCATCTTTAAGATGAAAAATTTTGCATGTTTTAAATATGTCTACCAAATTCCAATGGGATCATTAGTAATAAATCTTTTGAACATTTTAAGGATGTGGCTTATTCTTTACGTATGTACATCTGTGTGTACATGTTCCTTTATTAATTTACCGATTGACTTCAAACTGGTTCCAAAATATTTTTAATTTTCCGGGCTTTCCCTATCTATCTCACATTTATGATATTACCCCATTGAGGGCTACAATAATCGGTTTTCTCCAGATTTTCTCGATTTTTCTACCTACAGCTTTTTCTATTTTATCCTTAACAAAAATATAGAAGAGGTCAAGATGGCATGGTTCAGTGACTTTTTGAGCTAGGGTTAAAGGTTCGATGGGAAAACCCGGTTTTTGCTCGGGGGCGAGGTAAGTCAGGAGGAAGGGACTCGGTAGATAGGAAAGTCTGGGTGGTAAATTGAGTTAGGGGTAATTTCAAGGTAGCGTAAATTCACAGTGTAGCAGTGGGTAACTCGGGGGGGGGGGTGATTCATAAAACAAAACTCTAATTTCCCCAATTTTGAAAAGAATATTTATGTTAAAATGTTGAACATTATTATTTTGTTAAAATAATTTAATAATGATCTCCAGATTTAGATCAAAAGCCCAAAATCAGAGAAAATCAATTATTGTAACATCCGACGGGGTAATATCAAAAATGTGATATAGATAGGGGAAGCTCGGAAAATAAAGAAATATTTTGCAATCAGTTGAAATCAATTGGTCAATGGATAAAGGGGCACATGCCCCTTTATGTGCACATTGCTCATACATATATACATACATACAGGATAAGCAACATCCTTAAAATATTTAAAGAGTTTATTAGCATTGATCCCATTAAGATTCCAAGCTGAAATTTGGCACACATATTTAAAAGGTATGCATCTTTGTGTCTTAATTTTTTTCACAATCCTTAATAATATTTTTTGAAAAATTCAACGTCAAAAATTTCAGGGGTTGAAATAAGTATGCTATGCATTTTACACTAGTCATTTTAAAGCCCAAAAGATGCACTTTAAAACAGTTTTGGTTTCATTCTCTTATCTTATTTGTATTAAAAATTATAAAGGAAAATATAAATGGCAACATGGTAAAAATCCCTCATTTTTGTATACTTTAGAAGAGTGAACTCAAGAACTACTTGTATAAAAATTCTAATATTTTAGATTTTTACTTATCTTTAGCAGTATAACAGTTGTGCCGAATTTGAGAAAAATCAAAGGTGAGTTACAACTTATTGGATCACTTGACATGGAATTATCCTTTAATGTATTTCAAAAAATGCTATAATAGCACTTCTAAGCTAATTCACAACAAAAGTCTGGTAGCTCAACATCAGAACTTCTGGGGCCTCCATAAAGATCTTTATTGTTTCATGTTAGCAATAGATCAACTTCAACAAAAAATGGGAAGGCTGAAATTGTAAAATAAAATAATAGACACACCCGATTAGTAAAGAGGATTAAAAGTCTTAAAAAGCAGAAGAGGAATTTGTGGTATTCTTCTAGAAAACCTAGGAATAACTAATTTGACCATCTACATCTCTATAACTTCTAAGTTAATCTTAAGAAATAAAATTTCAAATACCAAGATTTCTTCCATCAAATCGCTCGATTTGTCGACTGATAAAAAATGAATAAAGATATTTTCCTCTAATGGTTTCACTACTAAAACTTGTGGGTTATATTCTATCAATACCTATAAGTAATGCATATGTGGAACAAATATTTTCGATTTGAAAATATTAAACTTAATTATAACAAAACTTAATTTTGACATAAGCTGTCGAGAATCTTATGATTTCATTAAAAAAAAAACAGAAAATGTCGATTTTGTAAAGGCTGCACTGTCAGACAAGAAATATACATGGAAAAGTTTACATAAATAAACAAATCAGACAGAGATTGCATGTTTTTCTTCTTGTTTATCTGTTATTATTTCATAGATAAAAATACATAAAATGTTAAGTTATTTATATCAATTATTTTTATCATTTATTTCTGTGTTTATTCTCTGTGCATTTAATTTGTAGATATTTTGGAATGTAATTTTTTATTTATAATAATAATTTACATAAATAACAAAATTGAATATAAGGTTTTTTTTTGGATTCATCATCTCCGGGTGAGACCTAGGTCTGAGGTGTCAACCTTATCTGCATGTGGTGATTGATAGAAAAACATAATGAATATAAAAACCTTCTATAGATATACTTAGTAGACTTCGAAAAGGATTTTTATTCTGTAGAGGGAAAGTACGTTTACAAAGCTCTAAAGCATTTTAATGTGAACAATACATAAGAATAACACACCACGTATACTCTCACAATTCAGCAGACTTAAGATTACATTCAAACAGAAAAACAAGACCCTTAATTCAAAACACAGAAAGAGTTACACAAGGGGGCCTTTTGTCCCCAGATATGTTTAATGTAACCTTCGACTACCTATTTAAGTAACTAAAGTGGGAAACTAAAGGCATAAATATTCAAGGAAAATTTGTGAAAAAAAACAAGAAATTTCGGTTAAAAATAAATTTTAAAATGAAAATAGCAGGCCAGGAAATCCACTATGTAGACGAAACAGTGTTTTCTAGGTAAAATTATCTTCTTACAAAATAAAGACTGGAGAAATTCAAAGAACAATCGACCAAGAGTGGAAAAAGTTTTGATCTTTAAAAAGCAATTTGTTATTATAAATTAAAAGTCAAGTTTTTAAAAAATGACAAACCTAGGTTTTAAAAAAGAAGGAGCAAAAAATACTAGACATTACTGAAAATAAAATGCTAAGAAGTGTACTAAAAATAAAATTACGTAACCAGATAATGGTAAGTGAACTCCGCAAACAAATGAATACAAGTGTTAGTGGAAGTGTGCAAAAAAACTAAAGTGGTCGTGGGCAGGTCATTCAGGAGAAACAACTAAATGGATGAACAGGATAACCAATGAAGGGTTTCAATGCGAAAAGTCCCTAGATGAAATTTTTATTGTTTTATGCTCTTGATGTAATCTGTTGTAGAACAGCATGTACTTTACTGCTACTTTTATAAACACAAATGAAGTATAATAATAAGCAGTCAGTTGAGGCTTCAGTAGAAATTATTAAAGAGACGATAAGATTTATAATGCATAATCATAAGTATTCTATCTCCAAACAATAATAACTACTAGAAGGATTTTTAAGAGCTATAGAAACATCTTGGCATTATTAAAACATTATGCAATGTTTATTTACAGAAAATACACAGAGAGAAAAATTGGCAAATATCAGTATGACTTCCGTGAAAACTGCAGCACTATAAATGGAATTCACATAATGAGACAGCAGAAAAATGTAGAGAAAATCAACTGATAAGTGAAAAGGTCAAAAGTCATCAAAACCTTATATGAGCTGCACGTCCCTCAAAAACTAATCAATCTGGTCATACTAATTTTGCGATAAAACATAATAAAGATTTGAACCCCAGTAGGCCTGACAAATAAAGGGTTACAGAAGGGGTGAGAAGGGAGATGCATTATCACCACTGCCGTTCAATATAACACTGGAGAGGATAATAAGGAAAGTTAAAACTACAAGCACACTAAGCACAGTCATTATAAAAATGACACAGATAACAGCATTTGAAAATGATATAATTATTATAGGCAGAAACTTAAAAGCATTACAAGAGGTGTTCATTAAACTAGAAAATGTGGCCTAACAATCAATGAAAATAAAACTAAATACATGGTATTTGGAGATGGGGAGTTATCAGGGTTGGCCTGATTTAAATTAGTTGATTTTTTATCTTGAAATCACGATTTAAATTAATTTAACTATTTTTTAATACAAAGCATCTTATTTAATGAAAATAGAATAAAACTTATAATACTATATATATTATGTACTATATTCTATAAAATAAACACAATGAAAATATAGAAATAGAAGATAAAACAAAAAAAAATAATTTTTCCGCTTTTTCTATTCCCAATTTGTTTCTTAAGTTGGAGTGCACAAGTCCAAAAGTACTAAAAACTCGTTCTACTGATGCTGAGAAAGCCTGCACGCAAGAATTGTTTTAATACTCTTAGTTGTTTCTCAATTTCCAGCTTTTCTTATTGTAATAGCCACTACTGAATTCCACTTGCGTTTGTTGTTGTTTCTTCTGAGAACATTATGTCTTTAAAGGGATTGGAATAGGCATTAAATTTCATTGCTAATGGTAGCAATCCAGTGATTCCATACATCTCGTTAATGGTTTCAAGAGCCAGGGCCTTTTTATCGGCTGTTAACTTGTATTTTTGCTTAGATGGCTTCAGCATATAGGCTTTTAAATGGTATGGTGTTAATGCCAGTTCATATCGGCGTTGAAATTATTGATTTTGTTGTAGTGATAGTTCTAGCTCATCCTCGAAGGTATGTTGTAAATGTTTCCATTGTTCTACAGCATCTGAAAGAGAAGCATCTTTCCTTTGCAAATTATCAAGAGCAAGATATGGGTTTTAAAATTTTTAAATATTCTTCTGCACGGTGCTTAAGACCAATATTGGAAACTTTTGGGAAGATTGTACCATCAATCTCTTTCTTGTTTCCCTCACAGATTTTCAGTATTATGTGCCATTGAATGACATACATCTCCCAGCAATCAGCAACACTATTCGCACATCACTTGGAAGTACTAATGTCTTGCCCTTTGCTTGTTTGAATTTTGCTCTAGTCTGATGATTATTACGAAAATACTATTTGGACTACATGTTCTTTAATGTTCTTAATTTCTAAATGTTTACAGAGCAAGTGCAGAACATTTGCTGCATTGTTTGTAACAAAAATACCCCACAGTGCACTGGTATTTTAATTCACATGAAGGAATTAGGTCACCTCATATTTCTGCCAAATATTCTGAAGTATGAGGTTTTCCTGAGGTATCAGTAGTTTCATAGAGAAACAGTCCTCCACCTTCAGTTGTTATTGTTGCACATATTACTGGTTCGTTGTGGATTTTTGGCCACCCGTCAATCGACATATTCATGCACTGTCCTGAGAACGAAGAAAAGCATTTTACTTTTTCTTCAACATAAGTTTGATCTAGAAGTGTTGTCGCTATAGTATTTCGTGATGGCGGGGTATAACCAGGTCTTAATTGGATGGCTTTTTTTTCTTGCTAATTTTCAACACATCTAGCTAGTGTTAGTAAAAATTGCCTTTGCTATTTGTTGGTTAATCATTTGTTTCTCAATTGTAGATGTACGCATTACAAAACCACTCATAGTAGACTGATTTTCTGCTTTACTAGCTTAAAAACAAAGACTAAATTAAGAATCTACAGTACAATGATACAACCAACCATATATGCAGCTGAAACATGGTGCTTAAACAAGAAGAAGAGCATCTGAGAATAATTGAAAGAAGAATATCAAGGGGTATATTGGGAACAAAAAAGAGTAGGAGATCAATATAGACAGCTGATGAACCACAAATTAATTGTAACACACATTGTAAAATACAAAAATCTCAAAGACATAAGTGATGGGGTCATATTCAGCACATGGAAGAGAGCAACAACTAAAAAAATTACAAACTGAATCCCAATAGGAAAGGAGAAGAGGGGAAGACCTAACATAGTAAAAGACCTGCGATTCATGTAGATGATGAAGTGTTTGAAATGATTACAAAAAGAATAGAAAGTCAACAATTAATAGTAGAGTAAAAAGCTGTTTCTATCGTGTCATTCCGTTTGCACTTTATTGCGAAAATATAAGACACACTTTAAATCATTACCTACCTTTTAAGAATGCAAAATAGACTGGTCGTGCAAAAATCGTGCTGTGCAGGGGGTGGTAAACGATGAATTTGCGAAAAAAGGCAAAAACCTATTTTTGCATTTTCTACATCCTCAGTCATTAATCCGCTGTAGTACTGTGTCAAAGCTTTAATTGGAAGTATTTCTTTTTTAAATTTTAATAGTACTCTGCACGATGCTTTTATATGGAGCACTTTAATAAATAAACGTTTGCCCTGAAAAGCCATATTTGTGATATCTTTTAACTCATCATAACTTGTGAACTCTTTAATTAATCGAAAAAACATTTCTATGAAAGTTATAGCTCAAAGATCAAGGATTACGCTGGTTATTTTACGCTGTTGAATCTAAAATCTGGTAAAATTACCCCAGAAATAGTTTTTTATTGAATGAAAACTACACTCTGTTCAAATTAATTAACATTCTGACAAAATAATTTAAATAACCTAAAAATACACAAATATATAAGAAAGATAAATTATTTTTCAATTTTTTCGCAGAGAATGAAGTAAAATTAACCATTATTTATAGGTAGTAATCACTGAACCTCATTAGCTGTTCGTAAGATTTAAAGAAACTGCTAAATTCCCTAGAAAAGGCTTCAATCCAAACATAAATATAATAAATATCCTTCTAAAACACTATTTAATATGCATGCAAACGCGCGTAAACAAACGAATATCGACTTTATGTACACCGTGAGTAATAGAACCACAATTCGCATGGGCGTCTACCGTCTACTGAATGTGAACTTTAATCAATGGTCTGCGGACATCGCGTTAAAATGCGAAATGGCGTCACAATTTATAATCTTTTTGAAACTATGTATCGGATTGACAATTCGAACAAAGCAGCGTAATCCTCTATCTTTGAGCTATAAGGTTCATAGAAATGTTTTTTTTAATTAATTGAAGGGTTCTCAAGTTATGACGAGTTAAAGGATATCAGAAATATGGCTTTTCAGGGTGAACATTTATTTATCAAGGCGCTCCATATAAAACCATTCAGCAGAGTGCTACTAAAATTTAAAAATGAAATACTTCTAATTAAAACTTTGACACAGTACTATAGCGGATGATGTCCACATACCGATGATGTAGAAAACGTTAAGAAAATTGCCTTTTTTTGCAAATTCATCGTTTACCACCCCCTGTACGGCACGATTTTTGCACGATCAGTCGATTTTGCATTCTTCAAAGGTAGGTAATGATTTAAAGTGCAAATGAAAATCGTCTCTAGAAGGGTTTTGTAGGTTAGGAAACTCTACTATAAAATGGTTCAGGCATTTAATAAAAATGAATCACGTTAAGCTAGAAGAGTGCATATGGGAAGCAAGAGTTCAAAGAGGCACAAGATGAAGACCCAAAAGGATATGGAATAAGAAATAGAAGAGAAGTCTGCTAAGAAAGTGCCAAAGTGTGTGCAAAAGACAAAAGAACAGTGGGCAAAATCTACAGTTTTCGGAGTTTGAGTCTGTAGTAACATAAGAAATTTTTTATCAGAAAACAAGTCGTACGTAATATACAGCTCATCAAGTAGATTAGGTGTTCCAATATTTATCTCGATGTTTTTTTAATCTTTTTGCTTACCTCTGCCTGCACTCCTCTCTTTAGTACAAAATTAAAATTATAGGTTAGAAAAATTTCTAATCAAATTAACATTTTGAATAAAAACTCATTCAAGACCTCCCCTGTCTGACCTAAAATAGTAGGACCATAATTAAACTATTCTACCATGTTGACAACTTTTTGTTGTGTTGAACAATTTTTTTTCCTTAATTAATTTTTTTATCATCTCACTTTATTTGTAATGTATATTCAACAAATGATATATAAATTGATATAAATATAAATGTAAATTCATTTTTTGTAATGTCACTAATCTGATGTTTTTTAAGTTCGAAATGTTTAATTTGAATTTTTTCCAAAAGTCCAAGAAATTTAGGTATTGTTCCACGGCCACCAATCATTAAGCCGATTACTTCAATGTTATTGAGGTTGTATGTCTGTTTGTAGTAGAGTATGGTGAAATTATAAATTTCTTGTTTTTCATTATTTATCTCTTCAGGTTGACCAATGGCCTTTTCAAAACGTACTGCGGGATCTATTATATAGCCAATGGAAGAATTTTCTGAAAATGCAATAATGTCTATACGTTTGTTACTGCCACTTGACGAAATTCCAGGTACTTTTTCGAATACATTGTATCCATTTTTTCTAAAAGCATCAACAATCATTCTTCTGACAATATGATAACGTGCATTACGTAAATTAGCGCTGTATGAGCATGATCCCAAGACATTTGCAAGTGTTTTGGTCTCTCTGTAGCAATGCCTACAGAGGTTTGTGTCAAGGGATCTGCCAGGAACAGCTTTTATGCAGCAAACATTGACGGTCATCTTTAATGCCTCTTTCCATTCACTATCTGATAACCCTTTATGGATGCGAACCCATTTATTAGCAGGAGTGTATTCTTGGTAGAGCACCACTCCTTTACCTTTGTGAGGTAGCTGTGACCATTTTAAGAATTCTTCCAGTTTTTTCTGTAAAGTTTCTTAAATGTAAAGAATATATCAGACAATCAAGAACTTTTTAAATAGATCACGTTTGTGCATAAGGTGAACATTATTCTCATAATGCAAAATTCTGCAAGAGTTTATGTGCTGCAGATAGATCTCCCAATGAACGTTAAATAATGCCAGTCCTTTATATTTGTTGTCTGTATATAACATACTGTCTGGTGTGTCAGCTGGTATCTGAAGAATTTCCTTAGTTGTGCTCCTAATCATTTTATTTGCTGTAGAAATAAACGAAATTGGGTATTTTGTTGGAGGAATGGTTACGAACTCTTATATTAGGGTTGGTGAAATTAAAGAATGTAAAATAGTGAATTTCTGATAGCTATTTAGTAATGGCTAGGAAATGAGATTAGCATTAATTACGATGTTGTTGAAAGATACAACAAGATAGCGCACAGTTTGATCTTCTACTAGACAGGGGATATTGTAGTTTGAATGTATATCTTGACTCTTATGTTTGAGAATACCGTTTTCTATAGTAAGTTTTACGCATTTATTATAATTTATATTAAGGCCAATCTCCTCAAATCTTTGTGCTATGCTGTCGGTGAGATGTATTGCAGAGTTACAATTATTTGCAATAACGACAATGTCATTGGCAAATCCTAATATTGTTAATGGAGGGTTAGCGATTAATTCCCCACTTAATTTTTTCGAAGATATGATCAGTTGCTATATTTTAGAGAAGTGGCGAGAGAGGTGAACATTGCATTACATTACCCTTTTTGTAATTTTTGTTGGCTTGATACTTTCCAAATTTGCTTTAATTTAATTGCTTATTGGGTATACCTAAAGAAAGCAATGTTTTGTGTAAATGCCCATGCCCAATATTGTCAAAAGCTTTTGTTATGTCCAGAAACATTAGTGTTGTACCTTTCTTCTGCTTAACATTATCCAACACAGATTTGACTAATGAAGTATTAATGATAGTACTTGGAGCCAAAGTAAATCTTCTTTGATTTTTGTTAATTGACACATAATTACGAAGTCTTTTCTCAAAAATACATTTTATTAACCTTCAAACCTACTGAACATATAGTGATCGGTCTCCAATTAGAAAGATCTTTCTCATCTCCTTTTATAAAGATTAAAACTGTGGTTGCATATTTAAAGCAAGGGGGTATAATACCAGCTTGTAGAATTCTTGAAGCAATCTTAGCAATTGCTTGATATGCCAGATCGTCTTTTAAAGCTCTTACTAAAACAATCAATAGCCATTCTTCGAATTGCTGAATAGAGTGCGAAATAGAAGTATTGAAAGTTTCATTTAATTTAGTTCTTTCATTTTCTGTTATTACTGGGGGATAAGAAGATCTTTCATTATCATTTGATTGAGAATATATGTTTGAAAAGTATGTTTGTATATCGTTTAGGCTTATTTTACATTTAACTGTTTCATCTCCAAGTACGAGTTTTACCGCTTTTCTTCTAAAATTGTAAAATAAAAACTGTGCGAGTTGGTGAATAGATTTATTTTATCGTTTTTCACAATCTCTCTTACTTGTTCGTATGGGGTTTGAGGAATCAGCTTATTTACGCTTTTCAATTATAAAATTTTTATTGTTACGTTTCTCGAAAAAATTTTCAGTTAAAAAATCAATAGCTATGGCTAAAAATTTCAAAAACCTGTCTACTTTGCAGAAAAAAATCATCATAATCTAAGATATTATCAAAATTAGAAATCCTCTAGAAGGTTGAATTTTTACATGTATTTTAAATGGGATTTTAGCATTTTTAGAGAACATAAGAGAACATAACTTTTTGAATTTTCAATGTTTTGACTTGAACACTTGAAAACCATAAGGTTATGATTTTTGGGGTTGCTGAACACGAATTCGGTCTCAATAATGACTTTTGACAGAAGAAAATAGCCTGGAAATACCTCTTAAGTAACTGTTTTGTTAGTGAATTTCACAGCTCTAATGTCATCTGTCAAAAGTCATTTTTGACACCGAATTCGTGTTCAGCGACCTCAAAAACCACAAAGTACAAGTTTTCAAGTCCTTATGTTCTCTAAAAACACTAAAATCTCATTTAAAAAACATGTAAAAATTCAACCATCCAGCAGGGTTATTCTTGTTTAAAAACTTGTATATTTTGGGAATCGCATTTTTTCAACACCCTAAACCATACTTTAGAGTGAGATCGATAACATTTTGATTTTGCCAAAATATGGGCCACCCTAATGTGTCTGTTACTATTTTTGTAATAAGTTTTTAAAGAAGAATCATATGATGTAAGAATGTGATACAGGACGTCATTACAAAAAATTGAATCAGCAAATAAAAATCGATTTAAAATGTGTAACTAAGATTCTCAAAATACTACCATTTTGCAATAGCCTTGTAAATGGGACCTTGTCATCTTGTTTATCTGCAAATTGAGATAATTTTAGATCTTGTTAGCAATAGTTTGGTCGGCCTAGGACATTTGACAGCGGCTGGAATACCGCGACCATAATACCGTGAACGAACATACTGCAAGGACAAAATATAGCGATTCCTATGACTCCTTATATTTATTTGCGAATTACTCATATTAATTACTAGCGGTCCGTCCCGGGACGGACGGGGACACGGGGGGACATTTATTTTTAAACATTTTGGGATAAATGTAGAGTAAATGTATCTTTATGCAGGACATAAGTAGTTTTTTTTTCAAATTACTATTTATATTTTTCTTATGAAGTCGAAATACCTATTTCTTATATGTACACGCCCCTCTCCCGCACTTCGGTGCCCCCTCCCACGCCGTGCTGGCCGCTGCTCTGCGTGGAGCCAGTATTTGTACACCTAGGGTTACATTATTTAAGTTTTAGTAGAGATCCCTAATTTTTTCTAGTAATAAATATAGCCTATGTTACTCAGGGATAATGTAGCATTCTAATGGTGAAAGAATTTTTGAAATTGGTCCAGTAGTTTTTGAGTTTATTCGTTACAAACATACAAATCTTTCCTCTTTATAATATTAGTATAGAAGTATAGACTATCAGACTGACACACATGCTATAATTGGGTTGTTTAGTGTTTTCAAGAACTTGTGAATTTTTGTCATTTACTTGTGAAATATTTGTCATTTGAAGAAATACATTAACAAAAACGTATATAAAAAATATTTTATTGTTAAAAACAAGTTAGTGGCTATAATAAATTATATACAACACACCATAAAATATAAGGAAATTATTGTTCCATTTCATAATTATAGGAAATTGCCTTTAAGTATTCAACAAAGCTACGAGTTGTAGTATACTCAGTTACAATTTTCTTAATTCTTTTATCTGCGTCTATATACACTTTAAGTTTATTTTGGCGATTCAAAACCAGCTAATAGTTTGTCAAAAAAATGTCACAGCCATGTTGAGTTTTTTTTTAGTGTGTTTATAAATCTCCACACAGTAGAATGGTCCATGCCTAGCTCACTTTGTAGACGCTTGTGCGCTGCTGCTTCCGCGAAGTTATTAGTTCTGTCTGTGTCAGACAGTACCCTTTTGTAAACCGACCATAATTGTTAGGAATTTAGCAATCATTCCCGCATCGGTTAAGGCTTCTTAATATTGCTCGAACCACTGCAGCAATTCTTGTAGTTCTGCCGGTAATTCGTCATGTAGTAAGTCCAGTGCTTCATCAAGATCCTCGATTTTCACAAATGCCAATGATGAAATCATTCGAACCTTAAGCGCAAAATCCGACTCATTGTTGTAGCAACCTAGTAGATGAAGATCATCCAACTTCTTTTTCACATTTTTTATAAGATGTAAAAGACATCCATATATGTCAGCACTAGGAAAAGCATTTCGAAATGCATTAATCACTGCGATTTCAAAATCGCAAGAGATTCTTGACGGGCTTAGATCTAAATCACTGGAGGTCTTCAATAAATCTATCATATTGACGTAGGTAGATTCTGACTTGTCAGGCAACAGAGCGTACGCTATCGGATACACTGCTCCAAATTTTGTCTCCAGTATGGTATAGACCTGATAAAATAAGGGAGGCGTAGATTTAAAAGTTTCCGTCTACAAATCAATGAGTTGATTCGGCCAAAATCGGAAATAAAAAAGTAATGCTATCTGTTAAGGTGGACAAAATAAAAAAAATACTTAGAGTGGAAAATATAAAATTACCATGAAAAAAAAAAGGTCGAGGTGGAAATTGTTAAGATATAGACTTTCTTCGTTCAATCATTTACTTTTAGGTTCCTTAAGGTTATCTTGTGCGCATGTCGGAACATGGTTAAATTGTCATGATTTTTATTGCAAAATTATCAGACGAATTTGTAAGAGCATCAGATGATTTGCTGTTAAATTTCGAAAAAATGCCCTTTTTCAAAGCTACATAAGCTCTAAAATACAACACACTTAATTACTTCTACCTATGATAAATTAAATATAGCTAAAATATGCCATTTGTTGAATTGAACCGTGTGCCGTACCAAAGCTCAAATTTTTAAATCTAATTAAACGCCTACAATCTTTATGAAACCACATATTTTCAATCCCAAACAAGAAGAGTGCAAAAGTGATTACAGCAAACATTTTTTTTAATTTAATATTTGTGATAGACCACAGTCCTTACAATCTATTATTAATATTTTTTCATCTTTATTTGGCTATTTGTTTACATTTCATTACAAACAATTAGCAATTCCCAAAAACATCATAAAAGTTTAATTTTGCAATTAAAAAAAACCATGAATTTAACCATGTTCTGACAATAACTCAATATGCACTCTAAAAAAATTCCATTGTATAACTTAATAACTTACAAAAAAGCAAATGTTTTAATAATTTTTCAACATGATTTGACACTGTTAAAGTTTTTTATTAATTAATTTGGCTTGAATATCCTATATATTTCTCTGAGTGATGGAAACCTTCAAGGGCATGTTCAGGATTCGAAAGTAAGTGATTGAGCAAAAAACAAACTATATTTTATATCTTGACAATTCCTGACGAAGTGCTAGTACGACTCTTCCACAATATGGTTTGTGAATTTTAAGTTGTAATCTTACCTTTACAATTTTTTTCATCCAAAAGTGATGACTCTATGAGGAACTGCACCATCATCGCTAAAAGGAAGTTGTCTAAATTCACCATTGCCACATTGGAATTGTTGAAAATTTTCTGGAATTATCGAATCCTCCACTTTGGCAGGAACAACGTGCGCTGTGCTGACTTGTGACTTTCTGGTAATCCGTTTTTTTTACTGACATATTCATTAATTACTTGAGACGTGACTTCCATTGTGTTTTCTGCCCTTTCTTTTATTTGAGCTAAAACCGTCCTTGCTTCCACAATAGCAGCATTACTATCATGACTGTGTTCATTAAGTTCCTTTAAAAAAGAACCTTCTTTGGTTGTATGAAGTCTCACTTTACAGTTGTGAGACATTCTTTTGTCGCACCTCCAAACTGTTTTGGTTTCACATGCGCCGAGTCTTTCGAAAACGAACATAAAGCCGTTTAAAGAAGGTTTTTCTTTTCCTTTTTGACTTGGAAAAGGTTTGCACTCCATTTCAAAATCTTAGATCGCATGTAATTACACAGTGACGAGTTAAAATTGAACTACTTCCAATAAAAGGATGTATAATTAGTACTAATGTGTTATATTTTGTTATCTATTGATGTAGGAATAGTTATCCCAATATGATCAATTTGATCGACAGTTGATTGTTAAAAAACGATAAAGACAATGAATTGTAAATTTGTAAATATACGTAATAAATCCTTGCTCAAGTGAATAATCCTTTAATGTATAAAGTGTTAATAAAACGATATTGTCAACACACGATTCCAAGTAACTTCGTTAAAAAGGAACGAATTCAGACTGCTTTCAAAATGATACTGGATTACTAAAAGCAATGCCGTTTTACAAGTGTTGAGTCAGCAATACATCAAACACAAAGATTTGTTTAGTAGGGATATAGGGTTAGGATGAGAGCGATTGTGGCTCCTTTAGTTGCATGCGGGACTACCGACCAAGGAACCCGGGTTCGAACCCCGGCCAAAATATCACCGAATTTTTTAAAATTGCTTCTCCCTCGGAAGGCAATGGCAAACCACCGAGGTATACTTTGCCCAGGAAATTTCCCTGAAATTAATAAAAAATCCAAGTACTATGTACTTGGGGTGGTTCGGAGTCCACCTTGAGCTGTAGGTCCCCTATACTTGTGATCACTGAACTCGCACAACACAAGTATAGGAGGGAAATGCCAACGCTCTGCAACAGAGCACGGCACATAAAGAAGATAGGGTTAGGACATAGAGAGCCGCTGCACACTTATTAATGACCAGCCACACCCCCCGGCTAAAGTTTTGGTGTTTTGTTACAATCGTTCAACAGGAAATATAAATAACATAAGTGTCTTATGCCCGGTTGCACAAACACTTGTCAAAGTTAATCATCCGTTAACGATCCGTTAACAAGCCGTTAGAACTATAACGAACCGTTAACGGTTCGTTGACGGCCCGTCAAGTTTTTGACGACTGTCAAGGATAACAAACCGTTAACGGTCCGTCAACACATATTTGGGTTGCACAAACCTTAGTTGACAGTTAATGGCTTGTTAACGGTCCGTTAACGAATGATTATTTTAATCATAGACAAATGGCCAATTAAAGTCCGATTAACCTCCAAATTTGCTTTATTTTTTAAATTTTTAAATAATCAGTCAATACAAAAAATTATTATATAGTGTTAAAAATATTTGGAATTGATTATCAAATAAATTATTAATATTCAAAATACATACATTTTGTTAAATATGAATATTTTTGTAAAATATTAATAAAACTTTCTTAGCATTGTTTTAATTAAATCTTGATAAGTACCTAATAATAATAATAATACAGATTAATTTCAGTCATTACAAAATTTTAGTTAAACAGAAAAAGAAAAATTGATTCAGATTTATTACATCCCTCCGATTTGGAAGGTGAAGTGATGGTATGAACTGCATCTTCGAGACGAAACAATCCGTTTTAAAGTTTAGATGCAGTTGAATTCAAGGAGCGATTTTGATTGATTAAAAATACAGTACTGGATTTATTGCAAATTATAGGTCCTACATTACAGCCAGTTACTTAAAGAAATAAATCGATATCACCTTTAAACCAAATTCTAGTTTGCTTGCGGTTTTATGCCAGAGGCACTTTTCAATAACTTATTGGTGATCACATACACATGCACAAATCAACACTGTAAAATAATTAAACGGGTCACTGAACAAATTGCACCACTTTGCATCCCTTTGCGATACAAATCTCCAACTGCTTCATTTGATTGTATCGGTAGATGATAGTACCATCTTTAATGTTTCACCCGTTCCGGCTTAATGCATGTTGAGGATTTACAGGAACGGCTTCTTGCTTGACGGTGGTGGATAGATATCCTGGCAAGGCCTATTTATAAACACCTTTTGTATATTCTATAGGTAAAGCTGAGGAAGACACACATTCTCACTCGTAACACAATTGAACAGTTTTTTGGGTGTTTAAAAGGTTTCCTTAGGCCTACGATTAAAATTGGAATCAATTTCAGCAGTTATTGTTGACTGTGGTGTACTGCATAATATCTGTAATAAAAACAATGGGATTATAGAATGATAGAAATTAAATTGATATGAATGAATACATTGACTTAATGCGCATTCAGAGACGCACATCACAATTATGGAAAATATTCAACTTATAAGCCTGAACTAAAATAATTTTTAAAAAATGTTTTTTATGTAGTTAAGGAGTAATTAAAACTTTTAAAAGGCTCCTTTTAACCTCACTTTTATAAGGAGATGATTTTATTGGTATGTAATCGTACTTATGAAAATTGATTTACTTGGCAATAATTGATGTAGCAGGTTTTTTTCCACCTTGGAATAATTCCTTTTGTCCATTTTGAAGCTAAAATATTAAAATTATTTAGAAGTTTTATCATATTAATCAATACAAATACACTTTACCTGCTTAAACTGAGCACACACAAATGTTAGGTTATGTAAATTTGACAAATAAAACACCACTTTTTGCAATGTTGCCACGTATACAATTAGTTAACAGTCAATTACATGATGAGAGTTTAACAAGAGATTAAATAGCTTTGTGCAACCCAATTTTTATCTGACGGTCCGTCAATTTTAACAAACCGTTAACTAATAAGAGATTTGACGAGCGTTTCTGCAACCCGGCACTAGAATATCATTTTACAAGAAAACCGAATGTCATCAAATCACTTACATATAAAATGAATACCTCCTTATTGTTTGGTGTTAGGATCGAAGATTTGTAATAAATACGGTTCCTGTTTGTTAATTTGACGGGTTCCTACAATATTATTTTCTAAAACAACTTGCTATATCTCAATATCACATCCCTTTACCTACATACATTTTTATTCATGTACTTCTTCATACAAATATTACAAAAATAAATAACAAAAACACCCAAGTTGTTGAAAACACTAAAAGCATTTGAGCCAGTTTTAAAACATTCGCAAATATGGCAGAAGGCATCGGAATAAATTATTTTACATTGTTACACAAGATCTAACACTTTCAGTGTTTTGTCCTCACAGTATTCTAGTTTGCTGTATTTTGGCGGTGGTATTATGGTCGCAGTATTAGGGCCATGGTCAAATGTCTTATCCCGTACTTGGCCCCCCCTGATGTTAGATAGAAACCCATGCATGTTACTTTTAAAGTAATAGTATTAATATAATTTTCTCACTATTATGATTGTATATTTTATGTGAATGATTTGTTTTTAGGTATTTAATTCGCAAAACCCTAATGCACCTCCTATCTATCCCTGTGGAGTGTGTCACAAAGAAGTTCACGACAACGATCAGGCAATATTATGTGAAAGTGGTTGCAATTTTTGGTTTCATAGGTATAAATAACTTAATGTATTTTTAATTATAGTAATCTTAATGTTATTTTGATTACAGAGGTTGTACAGGATTAACAGAAGCGGCATTCCAATTACTTACAGCAGAAGTTTATGCAGAATGGGTGTGTGACAAATGTTTGGCATCAAAAAATATTCCTCTAGTTAAATTTAAACCATAGCGTAAAACTAAGGATATTACTCAGTTTAAATATCAGGTTTTCATAATGGCTACAAATTAAGACTGAAAATCTTGTGTACACCAAGAGATAAACTGAAGGGAAAAAATAATATTTAAATACTCTTCATTTCACTGTAGAGGTTAATTTATAATCGTTTTGCCTATCGGTGGAATTGGAAAAAACTCCATTTTTTAAATATGAAATGAATGTTTGAGCTGCAAATGCTTTTTAGATTATATCAGATAAAATCATGACTTATTAGACACCAAAATTAAAAACTTTGAATGCAAAATGTAAAACAAAAAGTGCCATTCTATATAATTTTGCGATGGGTTTGTTAAAATGTTCCTGGATTTCACATCACTTTCAATAAATTAACTTTGCACGTTAATTACTTACATACTTAATTATGTATTTAATATCATTAATTTGTATTTTATTCAATTTGTTTTAATTCTAAACAAGAATTGTTAAAAGCAATATTTTTAAGTTTAATTTTTTTAAAAACTACCTTAGTTATTGCAAAGTAAACATTAATCCATTTTTCTACATGTAGGAGATTCTATTAGAAAGTCTAATTATTTATTTAACAGACACTTATTACATTGCAAACAGAAAAATGGATATATGTATATTATTTGTAAAACCATTGTTTCAAGAAAATTATAATTAAAATATTTTTATAACTGCAGAACTGAAGATATTTGTATATGATTTTAGAAATTTTTAAAGAAAATGTTTTGAAAAACAGAAGAGCAATATTATAGTGTAATTAATTTATTATATTTTATTTTAAAGTACTGACAATATTGTAATAGAACTATTGGAATGTTGTTCATCACATTTCATGATCTAACAGTTTTGTTATATTTTTACGATTATTCAAATTATAATAACGAACACACTGCCAAAATACCACTGATTGTACAAACATTTCAGTTGTAATGAAAAACTTGGTTACATCAGAATACTTAACGTTGTTAAAAAAAGATTGTGAATATAATTTATCTGGTACTACAATATTTGCTTTATTTTAACCTACTATAGTAAGAAGTTTAAATAAAAATATTTATTTTTATATTGAAATGTCTTGCAAAATTATTTGCAAAGTAATTATCTTACAAATTTATTGTTATATTAAGGGACACTAGAGACAGCAGCAACCATTTTAAGGTTAAACTTATTATAATCAGTTATTATGCATTTTACACCTGTAATACCTTTTCTATTCAAAATCGTACTTGCTATCGATTTTCATATTTAAAACCTAGTAGTTCCATTTTAAAAAAATCCTGATGCATGTGTGGTACCAGCACAAATCTAAAATGGGTTCTAATACTAATTTCGTAAACTAGAGGTCAAAGTATACAAAGTTCTTTTAATTCCATTGCTATAGCCAGAAGTTTGTCTAAATGATTGAGTGTACGCTGTTATACATGACATAACCCATTAAGTGGTGCTAGCTCCATTACTATGCATCTTAGACCTGTAGGACCTTCATACCTTTCTATTCAGAATCACATTTGCTATGAATGTTCATACTTCAAACCTAATTGTTCCATTGAAAGAAACCTTGATGTCATACCCGGTACCAACAGAAGTTCTAAGATGGGTTCTAATACTGATTTCATAAACTAGAGCTTATGCATTTTAGAGCTGTAGGACCTTGATACTTTTTTATTCAATTATTATTATTGCTATTGATTTTCAAACCTAATCGTTACATTTAAAGAAATCTTGATGACGTATTTTTTTGCTAGAAATGAAAAATAGATATATTTTTTTCTGAGTTCAGCATTATGTGGTATTTAAAATTAGTATTTTCTGGAATACGGAGGACCAAAAATGTGATAACTTTCACGAAAATAATAAGACTTGAAAGATTAATTAACAAAGAATATTAAATGAATAACAATTCTAACGTCATGAAATCCATAGCATTCCATACCTTCATTATACAGATTATAGTTTTGCTCTCCTTGCCTTCGAAGCAAAGCCTTGCAAAAGAAGCGAATATGGTGTAGTTAATGCAAAAAGACTTAAATTGAAAAATTACTGAATCAACTGTTTTTCAGTTTATTTTTAAATAGTTGCTGAGTAAATTTATATTTTTTAATCTTCTTAATGTCTACCCAGATAAAAAGTACGCTTCGCCAGTCAGGCTTCAAAAATCCAAAATGGTATGAAAATCTGATGGCATGAATTTTTATTATCATAATAAACAACATAATTATATGTGTACATCTTAGCATTGAAATAAAATAATACAGTGAAGCCTCGCTAATTCGGACTAATTAAAACAGCGGTTTTCGGATTGCCACGAATGTAGAGTTACAATGTTTTATTTGTAAATAAATGCAATTAAAACATTCTGCAAAAACATTTATTTAATAATAAATAAAACTACAAAAATATTTACGCAAAAACTTTTAAAAACACAAGAAATAATATTCCACATTAATATGTCGTTATCCAAAAAACCGGTGATTTTTTCTGGTTTTGTGAACTTAATAAGTTAGGTATGATATTTCTTTTAATTCTTCCAGCATCACAATTGTTTCAAATTTCAAAATTCTTCTGCCCATTGCAAAGCGGAAAGCCACCACTTTGCAACTGTTCCTTAAAGGGCTTCACTGTGTGCGAATCATTGTACAACTTTTCTCCCGCGATTTTTAACACGCAAATTGTCTTTTTCAAATTAAGTATCCAATACTAAGTATCCATTACTTGCTCTGATGTCATCATTTTGAAAACATCTTTATTAAAGTCACAGTAGCGTGCAGAATATACGAAACAGTGGAAACATAGCGTACAAGCGTGATATCGCATACTTCATATCGTGTCTGCTTCCACTGTTTCGTATGCACCGCACGACCACATGCTGTTGAATAATGATGCTTTGCTTTTTCGGTCAAATTTCGGCAGGTATCGGTGACATATCAAAAACCATGCAAACAACTTTTCTTCCATCTCCAGATATTCTGTAGGTTCTAAAGTTCTTTCTAAAGTTGTTATATTATCATGAGATTTTGTAACAAATCTGGAAATGAATAATATTTAAAATTATAATGCTGTCGTTTGACATTTAACAATTTTTAAATTTAGCACAAAATCTTTTTATGAATGCCGGAGATACATAAAGTCGTAATTCGTAAAAGAAGTATTAATTCTTTTTTTTAACTTGTAAACCTTTGTAACTAATACGAATTGTGAAGTTGCAATGTAACCACTTCTAAAAAATATGT
Organism: Agrypnus murinus; assembly: GCA_929113105.1. Classification (NCBI taxonomy): domain Eukaryota; kingdom Metazoa; phylum Arthropoda; class Insecta; order Coleoptera; family Elateridae; genus Agrypnus; species Agrypnus murinus. The sequence goes on along the minus strand of OV816023.1, from coordinate 10,977,666 downwards.
GACTTTTTATAATAAGAATTTGCCAGACATAAATATAATTTAAACATAAATCAAATAAAATCTTATTTATCTTATCTACAACGATAGTTTTGTATCAAGTTACACATCTGAATATCCATTGCATTCGTTAGTATAAACAAAACTTGAGGAATAAAAACAATTATAAAGTTTGCATTATATATATTATCAATCATTCATAACTATATCAACATATCAACATAATTATCAAAACCTTTAAAACCGGATTACAATGAAACCAATGAAAATAAATTGCTGGTCCGGATTATAGTGGTATTCAGATCAACGAGCCTTCACTGTATACAATTTGGTTTAAATCTAAGAAATACTATTTAAGTCAAATTACCACCATAAATGTAAACAATGCAACAATATTGAAGGATTTCTTAACCTATCATAAACTTTCTTTCTACCAGAAGAGAGTTCCAATGAATAATGTGATGCACTTGGTTTGCATGTGTTTACTAGTGGTTTTATACTAAAAGTAAGCACAAAGAATCTTTTCCCTTTTAACTGGACCCTTCCAGCATTTCTATAATTGCATGCCTAAATCATAATATTTAAACCGTACTAAAATCTTATTTTACTTTTAAAAGCTTTCAACAACAAGAATGAAAAAAGTTTGCTGCTTATTTAGTCGCATTTAAATTTTATCGCCCGTGTTCATTGCACCACTTGCACATATGCTAGAATCACTTCTGAATGTAGTCCATAGCTAAACAAACGCATGATTATGGTGGATGTATGAAATAAATTCTAAATCGTTTATTTATTATTAAATTATAAGTCTTCAAATCAGAATTTGTTAATCATAAGAGGTGGGTAGTCCAGTTCACTTGGTGAAAAAAAGGGGCATGCTGACCCACTGGGATACTGGAACATTTCCCTGGGTAGCCTGGGGTTAATATAGCAAAAAATCTAAAAAATATATGTACCTAAATATTAATTCTGAAAAGTATTGTTGTGATTTCTTTGGAGATTACTCTTCAGCCTGTTATCAAGAAATGAAATAATAAATAGGTAAGTAATTACTTAGTATCTAGTACCTAAAAACATTCTTTAAAGTGTTTGAATCCACGTAAATGATTAAAATAACATACAAATGACAGAAAAGATAATACATAATATGAGCTTTAATATTATAATAAAAAGATGCTTCTAACATGATAATGCATGGTTGATAATAGTTGATAACAAGTAAAATAAAAATTAATAATTTTTATTTTAAGTGATTTGATGTGAAGTAAATAAGCCAAAGGCTGCAGTACTGGGGCTCTCTCTTCCTATCATCAGTCACTCTAAACTAAACTAAGTGATATGACAGCCATTGTGTTTAAGCTTTTCCATTTGTTTCTTGATCATTTTTAATTTTTCTCTTCTTTTCTTCTCGCATTCTCTTTTTCTGTTCTTCTTTGTGGTAGGTTTCATTGATAGGTAGGTTCTCACCTTTGTTAATAATCAGGTTTCTCTTTAGCCTACCTAAACATGTCGAAAACATCCAAGCATAAAAACTGCAAAAGAAACATCTCATAAATATTGCTTTCCTTCTTTCAATATTATTTACAATTACTTTGCCTTATTATTTTTATCCTTTAAGTTCAAATAAATAGTTAATGCTTTTATTTGCACCGAAATCTTATTTGAATCATTTATCCTAAAAGAAGACATCAAAAAACTTTTTCTTGGAAATTGGGATTTTTAATAACTGAAAATTGCACTGGCTGCACATGCTGCAATAAATATTTATTCATTAATAAATATTGCATTATTGGTACTCATTGAGCCATATACAAAAATTACCTGGTTGTAGTTGTCATTTATTGATTTATATATGTTTATACTTTATACTCACATAGCTCTAATGTCTACTTTCAATTTAAACATATGAATTGACTCATAAGTCGCTTATTTTAAAACAAAACATAACATTGTTTTATTTCCGTTTAATAAAAATACAGACAGAAAAATGTTATACATGCGAACAGTATAACTGTTAGGAAGCAACTGGTTGCTGTTAAAAATACAAACTTAAATACTAAAGGGGTTTAAAAGTCCCGTTGCTATTGAACACAACTTATTGAGGGCTTATCTAAAGTACCGCTACATCTACATACCTTGAAATTCTTTTTGAAATTTCATCTTCCTTAAAATTCTGTTAAACTTGTTCAACACAAGAGAGTATAGCTGTAAAATTTTACTTCAACATGTTTTGTCATTTTAAAAGCTTCATTCATATGAAAGGGCTAATTACACTTTAGCAGATTATTATGTGAAGCGTGAATCTAATTTTACTTATAAAACTAAAAATATATAACTTACTATAAGTTACTTAAATAAAGTAACTCGTTACTAGTAACGAGTTGCTTCTACTTAGTTATTACCAAACACTGACTAAAATAAATAAAATGCATTCTCATTTTTATTCTTGTGCAGATTCACAGTGCTTATGCATCAACCACCACTGATGCTGATACTCATCAGTCATTCCTACTATTTTCACAGAACTATATTTAAGTTTCATTTCATTTTTTTAATTTTTTATGTTCAAACTAATTTCTAAATTTTCATTAATTTACTTTAAGCCAAACAGTAGAACAGACAACATAATATTTAAAAACACAAACCATATGAGGAAATATATTAATGTATTTATTATATTACATTGAGAAAATATTATCTACATAAAACAATATAAAATACATACATATTTACATAATGTAAAAACCTAATTAAAATATATAATTAAGTATTAAAATAATTTCATGGTTACAAAAACCGAACCATTCAAGATTAACTTGAATAGGGTTTGTAACTCCTTTTATACCGCAGTTGTTCTCGAACATTCATCCATTTAAAATACCATTGAGCTTTATTCCTTTTCTGACTTCGCATATGAGCTCTATCAAATACCCAATCACTAACATGTTCTTGTTTCCTTATGTTATCTCTAGCTTTATGCAGATTAATATACCATTCTCCATCCGAATTATTCTGTTTGAGCTGCTTCAGATAATCTCCATTTAGTTTATTTTTGTATTTAATTTCTTCAAACTTGCCACTATTATTGATAAAATTTATGTCATTTTTATATTTTTTATTTTTAGCATCAAAACTATTTGATTTTGAGTTTGGCCTGCTAATCTTTTTTTCATAATTTTTATAGTTTGTGTCATAGTGTTTATCCGTTTGATATTTATGTTGTTTTTTTGAGAATTTTTTAATTTTGTAATAATCTTCATCATACTTAAATTCGTCTTTCCTTTTATCTTTCTTGTTAAAAGATTTCTCGTAACTAGAATCTTTTTTATGAGTTTCTTTAATAGAGATCTTTTCTTCACTTTCATATTTATTGTATTGCTTTTTATTATATTTCTCAGCTTTCTTTTCAGTCTTAATTATATCTTCATTTGTTTTAAAATCTACAATTGACTCATCATTATCGCTACATTTCATTTTATCATTCTTTCTTTTATATTCTTTATTTTTATGTTTATATTCTCCATGCTCTCTAGCCTTAGAATTTTTATTGTAATCTTTTTTTTCTGTATTAGTCTGCATAAACTGTTGTGACTGTAACTGTACGACTTGTTCTGTAGTGTGCATTTGGTACTCGTTATCTGTAAGCTTTTCGTCTTTATATTTATGCATATATTTCAGTTTTTTCTTTTCTGGAGGCCATGAAAACTCACCATGACTTTTTTCATCCTTCTGCTTTTGATATTCCTTTGAAGCGCACTCCTTTATTGCCTTGTTTACGATATTGTTTATTGGCTTTTCACGAAAAGCACATGCTACTGTTATATCAATAATCTTTTCTACATGTTCATTGTCACCTTTATCTAAAACCTTTTTACTTAAGATCTTTGTGTTCGAATCTGTTTTAACCTTATACAAGTTTTTGTCACTATTTAATTCCTCTTGACCCACTTCCTTCTTCCACTTATGTTTATTATCACAAAGTTCGCCAAGGTCATTATTAGATGTTAAATCTATTTTATCATACAATGCAAGGTCATCTTTCTTAAAATCTTTTTCGCTCATTTTAGTCATAACTTGGTTATAAGAAGCAACACAAACTGCAATCAAAACAAATCCTATTCCTAACAGATGTAAAGGTTTTATATTTTTTGTTAATTCAGCAATATTAGGTTTCTCCTGTTCTTCCAATGTCATTAAAGATTCTGAATGCAATTCTTCTATATTGTCATTGTTAATTGTAGTAGGCTCTTTAGTATCGTTCAAAGTGATCTCTTCCTTTGTTTCTAAGGTTTCATTAGAAGACGTACTTATTGATTGGATATTTGAGTAAGAATCGTCAGTTGGTACTTCACTTTCGCTAATTACACTTACTCCATCTGTATCAGATTCCAAATCAGAACTACCTGATAGAAGATCTTGTTCTGTTAGTTCTTGTATCGGCTCTCGAGAACAATCCAAGTGAAACGTATTCGCAGCAATCTGATTAGAAGTTGCAGCATCGTCAACAAAGACCCAAGAGTTTGATGAATTTGAGTCAGAGTCGCTTGATTCAGATGATTTATCCATTGTTAATGCAGATTTCAATGTGATGTTAATGGGAAGAAGTTACGAAATTAAAACTAGTTAATGTATCCATAAGGTATTCTATAAAAGGCAGAAGATCAAAAATAATACGTAAAATACTTTATAACTTACACTGTAAGAGGTGTACCTGTCACAGTTATGACCAAACAATATTGTTTGAATAAACATATTTTTAAACTCAACACTAAAAAAATAACAAAGGAAATCTGAGGTTATGTTTAGTAAAAGTGACATTCACTTTTTATACTATAAATAGTGGCTAGTGTACCATTGACGGCAGATAATTTACGAAGATTTTTAGAAAACTGTCTTAGGTAGGAATCACACTGCTCGATAGACCAGCATCGACCGTCCACCAACGGCTTAAAAAAATCGGTCGACCGCTGATCATTAAAATATTCAAATTACACTGGTCGGCCGACCTCGAGCGGGTTTTTCTTCCTAACCTCACTTTTATTAATTTTCTAATAAAATTTTCAAAATGAATAGCAGTGGTGATAGCGATTTCGAAAATGTAATTGTTAATTATATGATTTCGAGGAGATTAAGAAGAGGAGAATTTTGTATTTAAAGCGGGAACAAGGAGAATTTTTTGTATTGTATCCGCTATTCATCTATGTTTTTGAGTGCAGCTAATAAAACCAAATTTCATCATGGTCTATTATACTAACTGCAGAAAAACAAAATCGCAATATTTTACATCCATGCCGATAAACTTTATACATAAGTTATGTTCTGATACACAAAAATTTGCAAACACGCCCACGTGTTTGGAAATGCAAAGTAATAGCGCGCATGCGATCGTCGCCACATTCGGTCAAAATTCCAACCCGTTTGAATTTCAAGCTGGACGATCGAGCATGGTCGACGGTGGACGGCCGATGGTCTAACAGTGTGACGTTGCGCCTACAGTTATATGTTTTCGAAATATCGGACGGTCGAGCAGTGTAATTCCTGCCTTATAGTACCAGATTACAGAATAGAATAGACAAAAAGCCAATACAGGAAATTATTAGGGTATGTTAATAAAGAGGATCATTCAAATGTAAATTTATGAAAATTAATTTTAAATTGGTGAATAATATATTCATTAATCTACAGGGTGGCTCAAGGCAGGCAGCTATTGGGGAGTAGCGTCCCACTGTGGGGCGAGCCTTAACAAAAACCGCGCAAAGAGGTAAAAGTCCAACTTGTGTAAAGAATAAAAAACATATTGGCGTTTTATTATAAACTATTCAAGGCAGCTAGAACCGGGGGCAAAATTTAGAAATCTTTGTTATTACTGAAGATTTTGGTGGTTAAAGTTGTCACTACATTGAACAAAAAATTTCTCGACATTTCCAGGCTTAGATTTAAAATTAAATTACTTTTGTTGTATGGAACTTGTGGAAACCAAAATTAAAAATGAAAAGGAGACATAGTATTTGTAGCTACACAACTGAAAAAAACGTGAAAATGTGTTGTAGTTTTTATTTTAAAGATCTTTTATTTTGCTAAAATTCAAATTTTGCTCGAGTTATAAAAAAACGCCCGCATATGTCCGCTTTAAAATTTATGTTGAAGAAAGAGCTAGAGCTTCCTGGTTATTTTCATACAAAAACCAAATCCAACTCGATTCAACTTAAAAAGTTAAAGGTCGTTATTGCAGGCACTGCAAGAAATATTTACCGGTATTGTTCGTATTATTCCATGCATAGTTGTTGATGATGCAACATTGTGTTTTTGCACCTTACATCTTAACTGTTAGAAACAACTAAATACCATCCCTTATGAAGTTGTCTTTTTTTAAGTTTTATTATGATCCCTACCTACGCAGAATGGGGTTTTCTAATAACTGCAATAAAAATTTAACAAAGCTGAAAGCATCATAACAAACAGCATGATTGAAACCTTTTAGTAAAATGGAGACTATTTAGTATTTATGAATGAAATATTGGCAATTATTGTAAGAAGTTACAAGTAATGTTATTTCGTAAGGAATAGTAATTCCTTTATATATATATATATATATATATATATATATATATATATCTATATATTTGTCAAACCGCTTATACACACCCGTTTCGCTATATTCTACCGACTTGTCGGACCATTTTCGACGCTCTCAGACCCGGGCTTGGGTCTGGCAACGTTCTCCTGTGTTTTCGAGGTCTACAGGATAAGGTTTATCTAAAACTGCAATAAAAAAATATAGAATTTGGGTTTGGAAAAGTAGGGTCTGTAAAAAGTTTTATACAACCGTAGTTCATCGCAATGAACTATAGGGGGCGTCGCGCCTTTCTCAATTGTATATTGTATATTTTTATACAAGACGCTATCAAACCCGCTATGTTCTACAGACTTCCTAAGCCCTGGATCTGGCAACATTGCCATGACGCATATGTTAAGCTTTGTTTTATAAACGTTTGGTTATAATAGCTCGCATTTAATATTTGATGGAGAAAAGTGACGTAAGAATTACATCAGCTCGTATGCGAGTTCTTTTTACATTTGTAAATAATTCTCTGGCTTTGAAAAATTGAAGGTTTTAATATTTATTAATAATAATAATATACTTTATTTATAGCATATAACTAGATAAATTCCATATAATACACTATAATTTCTTAAATATTAATGTAATTTATTACATATTTTTTACACTGTTTCTTAAATAATGTTAAAGATGTACAGTTTTCTACATTAGCCGGAAGTGAATTATATTCAACTAAACCTTTATGAAACAGATTATTTTTTCCTATGCTTGTTGTTACTGTATGAAGATAAAATTATTTCTATTGCTAGTATTATGATCATGAACATCTTCTACGAATAGTAATTCATTTAAAATGTGCTCTGGATATATTCGGTTTTTTATTTTAAATATTATTAAATGTTTAAAAAAGAATATATAAAAATCTCTGTCCAATCACATTAGTAGGTATTGGGACACCTGAGCGTTGCCCCTCCAGTTTTTTTTGACCACGCCTGCTGCGCTCTGATTGGCTATCCCCTCTCCTCTAGCTCCTCCCCTTGCTTCTGATTGGTCGACGCCATCTTGGATGACACGCCTACTATTCTGTGATTGGCTGAAGGCGGCCAAAAACGCCTACTATTCTCTGATTGGATGACGGCCATTTTGGAACTTCGGGCGCCATTTTACCCTCCATGACTGGAAACTGTATTACCGGCAACATGCATGCTGCTAAGAGATGGCGCTATGAAGGAATACCGACAAACTATGTACTATTACTACTAGGGGGCGCATCATGAAGAAAGCTGTATTACCGATTACGGGCGTTCTGCTAATTTGTTAATAGAGGGAGCCAAAGGTTTATCATTTTTATATTAATAAATTTTACCGATTTCTTAAAATAATTATCGCCGTCATTAATACTTTAATTACATATAATAATTTAAGATAATTAATTCAGCATTTTAAATTTTAAAGGCCGCTTTAAACGCAAATCATGGAACAATTTACGGATATTTCCTAATACATGTCGCGTTAGTATGAATAATAATAATAACAATAATAATAATAATAATGTCTTTATTTCCTTACATGTTTACACCCAAATAGGGAAAAATATGAATTTAAAAAAAACCTAACAGCTTTAAATGTAAATCGCGGATTTGCTCGATATAAACGGACCGCCAGTTTTCCATCTCTACCATTATATAAATTTCTAATATAATATTTACGTCGAGAGAGAGATTGATCATATAGTTGATATATTAATTAGCTACAATTTTCCTCTTTCTCTCACAACCGGCGATCAATGAAACATTTCCAAATGCGTATTTCTTGGGTATCCCTTACAACCCTAATATAATTTTACATACAGCGGTATTTTAAAATCTGTGTCATTTTGAAGTCGACATCTTAGATTTCCCACTCTTCTTGAATTTTTAGCTCTGGGATTGGATCGACCATCTTTTATCCCTTTTCACTAGACGGAGACTCTCTCTCTCTCCTTCTCGCTGCGTACCTTGCTATCTCTCTCAACGAAGCAATCTGTATTATCGCCTAACAATTTACGGATATTTGCTAATAGATGTAGTGATAGTATGAATACCTCGTAGACACGCCCCATTCGTGATCTGATTGATCGATAGCTTTTATCCATACCCAGATGGTCGGTCTGTCATCTTGAAACACGCTCTGATTGGTTCGGCCATCTTTCTCCCTACCATAGGCAATCATCTTGAAACCCCTACCCCTAGCGTTTAATGTCTTGCGTACCTAGCTAGCTATCTCTCGCTACCTACAAGTTCTGCCGCCTTTCTCTCTCTCTCTCTCTCTCTCTCTCTCTCTCTCTCTCTCTCTCTCTCTCTCTCTCTCTCTCTCTCTCTCTCTCTCTCTCTCTCTCTCTCTCTCACTCACTCACTCATGCACACACCCTGTACTCTTTCTAACTTTTCTAGAAGAAGAAGAAATAATAATGTCAGATAGGAATTATGTTTCTACTTTTCGTGTACCCTCTCTCGCGGGTAACGATCTACCCTTTTATATAGTCGCCCTTCTCCCTTTGCTAGTAAAAATGAGACATCACCAGCCCTAGAATTTTATATTTCGCGGATGACTACAAGACCGCTGTATTCTAATGAAACTTTCTACCCCAAAGAGATCATGAAATTTAAAGAAACCGACAGTCTTTGACACAACCGCGAGGTTTGCAAGCTCGTCTAACCGTCGTATCTATGTCAGTAGCTGCCCTTCGTGAAGGGGTTTCGGATCTCAATGTTAAGAAAATTACGTTAAATTAAATACACACAGACTATTGAATCACGTTCAGGAATCGGAATGGTTTCTAACACTAACATGTATCAACGGACAAATTAACTACATAAAAAGAGAAAAACCTAATTTTAATGCAGAAAAATGTATAGACTTACCCTCCTCTGGCGTATCACATTTAAATTAAAAAACAACGGAAAAACAATAAATATTTACCACTTTTAACCACCTCACCTCACCAGGAAGAAGAAGAAGCTTGAATATTCAGTATAAACAGACACTTTTTTAAATTTAAAAACAGTTATTATTAATCTTTCAAGCCTCTGTTATATACCACACACACTGTTATATACCACTTTTAACCACCTCACCTCACCAGGAAGAAGAAGAAGAAGCTTGAATATTCAGTATAAACAGACACTTTTTAAATTTAAAAACAGTTATTATTAATCTTTCAAGCCTCTGTTATATACCACACACGCATACAGCGTATAGAAATGGACTGACGTGAAAATCTTATTTCAAATATTTAGCTTCCTACGAGACAAAAGGAAACATTTCATTGGTCGTTTAAAAATATAATATGCCTTAGGCTATATACATTCCTTTAGACATTTCAAGGGGTGAAAACAAGATTCTAACCGACCCGTTGCCGAGACTTGAAATCGAGATAATTATCAGATTAAAATGCATCACTATACCCCAAAAAGGTCTAGCTGACTACCTGAGACATGATGGCAGGCAGGTACTAACCCTTGAACATTTTAAAATCTTGTACAGTAAAAACAAAAGAGTATAGTCGACGACGGTTAGGTTTTAACTTATTTCCTAACGAATTTATAAAAAAAAACAGAGAATGAATTTTGTATCATTTAAGTCCGGTATATATATATATATATATATATATATATATATATATATATATTGCTGTGGATGGTAGTTTCAAAATTTTGGAAAATTTTGAAAATTTTGTGAAAATCTAAAATCTTTGTTAAATACTAACACTTTTGGAATATTTTTATCAACTTTTCCAGTTAAAAATAAATTGAGCTATTTTATGGTGTGTCATTGATTATACAATCAATGTGTATACTTTTTAATAAGGTTAAATAATACATGTTTCATTATTTATTATCAAATAGCTTACTCACCGATTACTTAAGTGTACGTAACATCCAGTTGTTCGAAAATTTTTGTTATGATGTAATTCAATTATGTATAATTTCAAATGAGCATTATCGACGGGTTATGTGATTCTTTTAAGGTTTTGTTTATGTAAATAGTTCGTTATTATTGCGTAAAAGTATTGTGTAATAATCTGTAATAGATGTGTCACTTTTATAAAGAGTAATAATCTGCTATTATGTATTATATGTTGTAAATAGTGTAGTCATTGTATTAGATCATAAGGTGACGTCAAATTATGTAAATAGGAAATAGTATTTAAGCTTAGAAAATCATAATTTTAAGGAGTTCCTGATAGAAAGCGACGCAGTAAAGTCGTGTAAGAAATATAGTAAATATGTAAATAATCACTTACTGTTAAACGACGAAAGAGTAAAGATATTATAGTAAATCCAGTAAAGTCGTGGCTGATAATATTGTAAATAAATAGTTAAGTTGGTTGATATATGGAATACGGCGAAAGTATTAAAAGGTTGTAAATTGTAAAAGTGTATAAAGAACCACCTTTTAAAGTTAATTTACTTGCTAAATAAGCAAGATAATAAATCTTCGATTAAAACCATCAATCGGTGTTTTATTTAATTAAACACAAAAAGCAAATACCAGTTCTTCGAAAAAGGGATATATACCCGCAGTTAATAAACAAAAGTGAGTTCCAAAATCAAGTGTGTGGATGATATTATATGGAAAATCCATGCAAAAGGAAGAAAGTCAACCCTGAATTGGAAACCAGCCCTGGGTCAACATAAAGTGATCTACTCTGCCAATGGTTTGGGAAAGAGGACATCTATAGTAAAGGGAAAGAAGAAATATATAAAAAAAAAAGGTAGGAAGTTATTTCCTTTTTTGTATTGGCATTTGCTGAAGAAAAGACTATCGTTTGTAAAGTGTAGTAAAGTGATATGAACAATTTAGTAATAGTTAAAAAATTAATTAAGATTTCAATTTTAAAAGTGTTTTTAAATTTCAATTTGTATAATTTTTTTAATACCACAAGAATCCACATTCACCCTGAGATGAGTCTTTATTAAATATAATTCTGTTAATTTAAGTTATTTAACTGGCGCCCAACTCTCTTACGTAAACTTGAGTTAGTCAAGAACTAACGTAACATTAATATTATATAACCATTACATTATTAAATCTATTAAAAGGTATTTTCAAATCATATTAGAATTTATAAAAGAGGGAAGTTAAAAAGCATTTCCAAAGTTCACAGTTAAATTAAAAATCAATTTACTTATAAAATAATTATCTACGATCGAACGGCAATTATTCACAGTTTCAAAATATATAATAAAATATTTAAAATAATTTATTATTGTTAATTATCCAATATCACTGCAATATATATATATATATATATATATATATATATATATATATATATATATATATATATATATATATATATATATATATTTAAAAAAAAAGCTATTATTATTTTACATATATTATATTTGAGTTTATATAGTCGAAGTGCAAACTGACTGCGAATTAACAGCGTATGACTTTCATATTTTTCTTTCAACTGCCGGTAATACTGCTGTTTCTTGTTTACATGTCAATCTACAATAGATTTTATAAGAAATTGGTTGCATATGCATAAATGTTCATTTTAAAGATAGCGCTCGCTCTTGTAACAATAACATATGCTTCGATGACGCACCCGACACCGTCTCTAATTTAATAGCCTTTACCAATAGTTGCATTCTACGAGGGTAGATTGAAAAGTTTCCGGAATGGGCAAGAAAACGCAGTAATTGAACAGGTTTTTGTTTTTATTTTTCAACATAATATCCTTGCAGGGCGATACACTTTTCCCAGCGGTGCTCCAACTTTTTTAAGCCTTCAGAAAAATATGATTTCGGGAACTCTGCAAAATAAGCTTTAGTGGCGGCGATGACCTCCTCATTTGACGTAAAGCGCTTGCCTCCGAGCCAAGTCTTCATGTTTGTGAACAAAAAGAAGTCGCACGGGGCCAGGTCTGGAGAGTACGGGGGATGCGGCACCACCTCGTAGCCCAATTCAACCAATTTAGCATTGGCGATTCGGGATGAATGGGCCGGCGCGTTGTCGTGATGGAAGAGCACTTTTTTTCGCTGCAAATGAGGCCGTTTCTCCTTCAAAATGCCGTTGAATTGATCCAATAAATCGCTGTAGTATTGTCCCGTGATAGTTCTTCCCTTCTGCAAAAAGTCGATGTGTATCACACCTTGCGAATCCCAAAAAACGGTGGCCATGACCTTTCCAGCAGATGGGACAGTCTTTGCCTTCTTCGGAGCAGATTCGCCTGGAGAAATCCACTGTTTCGACTGCTGCTTGGTTTCTGGTGTGTAGTGGTGGATCCATGTTTCGTCCACGGTCACGAATCGGCGAAAAAAATCCGTTGGATTACGATTTAACAAGGCCAAACACTCTTTCGAAGTGGTCACACGATTTCGCTTGTTGTCCATAGTCAGCAAACGCGGCACCCATCGCGCCGAGAGCTTCCTCATGCCCAAATGTTCGTGCACGATATTTTGCACACGTTCATATGAGATGCCCGTGGTCTCTACTATTTCGCGCAACTTCACTCGTCGATCGGCTAACACGAGATCATGGACTTTATCGACCATTTCTTCATTTGTGGCCGTTTTTGGACGTCCACTGCGTGGTTCATCCTTGGTGCTCGTACGGCCACGTTTGAACTCGCTCACCCAGAAACTAATAGTCGAAAATGAAGGTGTGGATGTGCCATGAACTTTCTGCAAAATATCTCGTATCTCCGTCGCCGTTTTCCCGTCCATCCAGAAATGTTTGATGACTGCACGAAATTCGTTTTTATCCATTTTTGCAAAAGTGCCTGAATTGCTTCACAAGATATCCTAGTAAACATAAACGGAACGACGCACGTGTCTGAAAATTTGACAGCTTTCCTAAAATAGGTTAGCCTTGACAACCATCATAACAATTTCACGATACGCGCGCCATCTCTTGCCCATTCCGGAAACTTTTCAATCTACCCTCGTATATGAAGAGAAATACTCCTGAAAGAAATAAAACGCCTTATATGTATGTATTTTACGGCTCTATTGTACCTCGTTATTGTATACTAAAACAGACGAATATCTAGCCCAGGTAAACTGAATGCGAGCTTTTAAAACATTCCATTAGACTGATTCGGACTGATTCAAAGGGGATACAATGTTTATATTAAATTTTCCGTATTCTGTTAAAACAATAATTTAGAGCGTACCTCTTCTTTTACTACTTAAAATAACATTATTCACTTTGCTTTCATCTGATAACCGTATATGAGGAACTTCCCACGAGAACTTATCAATCTTGATATATCCTTTCTGTTAATAACAATTTAAATTCATTTCCTATCACATACATACATTATCAAGCATATTCACTTACAATTTCAAACAGGTACACATGCAATTTGAAGCATATACACGCACATACACTCACAATATAGCTTATATACACGTGCAATTTACAATCATCGTGTTATATTCTATACCAATAGCTCCTATTGTCATACAAAATTTATATATTTCATCTATTTAAAAGACTTACTGTCTATATACCTTAAATTCATTTCCTAACAAGCATACATTATCAAGCATATTCACATACAATTTCATATAGGTAAGAAAGTCAAGTCACGTTACGTTCAACGAAGCCAATCTCGACGAGTTTTCAAGATCACCCGAGTTTAACCGAACATTCTCGAACAATTATTACACAATTCTAATCATTCTAGAACATTCCAAGGGTCTAACTGGTAACAAATGATATAATATTTTAAAACATTCCATTAGACTGATTCGGACTGATTCAAAGGGAATACAATGTTTATATTAAATTTTCCGTATTCTGTTAAATGGAAAGGGAGTGTGAAGTTGTTCTATTATAATACACCTATTCGGAGTGTGTACTGGTTTGATCTAGATCCGTCTGTCATTTTTATCCGATACATGAACTTATCTGCATTTTATTCAATATCTGATTTTAATACGAAATATGAGATCAAGATATATTATTTTTTAATTTCAATCTTTGGCATGATATCCTCATTTCGTCTAATTAACATATGCCTGCAGGCTATTAACCCTTTTTTTACAAATAGGTTTACCAGTGCGTCATTTTAAAAATGTATATACAAACTAAAGACGGTCGGTGTTATGCATTGAGCGTAATACACGTTACTTATTCCAGGGGTAGGTTGATTGTATACATATGTAAGACTAAACTAAAATCGTGTGTCTTAAGAATGAAGGGTGAACGACAGGTGCGGCTACCACCTAAGCTATTGTCATGCAAGAGTTATTAACAAAATGATACATTCAGAAACAGTCGTGATCTAAGGTATTAAGTTCCTCTAGTACTTTCGTTCACTATATTTAGACGCAGATATGTCATATTGTTTACGGTAGGTAGTTAGGTAGGGAGCAAGAATTAAAGCAGGTGTAGTAAATATTCATGTTTATATGGTTAGTTTGATAATTTAGATTGTACGGACATTACCTACCTGGAAAAGCTAATGTCGCCCTTATTAATTTTAGAACGTCTTCTCATATACTTCTAAAATGATTACGATAGAGATATTATAGAATACCTTTGCTGGAATTACATAAATCCTCTCACATTTTCTAATAAGCTGCAGGTATAATTAAAAAAAATAGATAAACTTACCCTAAAATAATATGAAGCATAAACCCATAAACTATTAATTGCCCTTAATGAATAATGCTCTAACATTGTTATATCAATTCCTATAACTTAAAAAGTACATATGAACAACAAAAATCGGTAAAAGTTATTTATTTTACTTCATTATAAGGCTTGCGCGCTCTACCCTATCTTTCGTCCCATAGTGCGCCCCAAGGGCACCAGCTCAGTACACCTCATTCTAACACACGTAACCGTGTGTTAGAACGTTTACGTGCCCGTAAACACAACCATATTCACACAATTTTCGAATTAAATCAAAACACACATACACGACACACGTACACTGCATACGGGCAGGTCACCAAACCGCATACTCATTCCTAGTTTGACAGCGTGGAAAACTTGTAACAGTCTGAGATCTTTGGGCTCACCTGCTGGAGGATAAGCTGATAAAACTGGGTTCCGAGGTGTGCACTCCTTGGCAGGGCCGCGCCAAACCTAATGAGTCCGTCGTGCAGACTTGTGTATGCACGCTCAATTTATCCATCGTCATTTTTTTTAATAAGATAATACCAAAGTGGAAAAGGCTTCTCAAAAAGTAGGGTCCCTAGGTTAATCTGATGTGTAAAGCACCACTATATATCGCGCATTCCGCGAAAAGGTGAATTTCCACAGATAAAATGCAATGTTCAATAATGCTTAGACTTGAACCAATGCATTCTAGACGATATCAAATTAATGTTGTTCGAGATATTAAATAGCAATCAACCAAAAACAAAAGCGTACTGTAAATCTTTATTTTAGTTTAGAATGTCTCTCTTTACCGAGTCATACAAAATTCATAATGGCACTTGCCTTGCAGTTTCTCTTTATCTTCTTTCTATTTCCAGAATGTATGGGCCCCTGCTGCTCCGGTAGATCGTTTTACTAATGTTAACTTTAAATTTATGATTAAATTTCATACAACAAAATTAAAATGTAAATTCGACTTGTAATATCAAATCGAGAGAAATTTTAATATATTATTTCATAGGCGCCCGCAGAAATTGGTCCAGGGGGGGCAAGCCTAGAATAAACGACATGCTAGGGGGGCAAGCCTAGAACAAAACGGCATATTATAGAAAATTTTCGATAAAATTCAAATTGTTCAACTTCCAGGAGGGGGCAAGCGCCCCTCCTTGCCCCCCTTCCGGGCGCCTATGTATTATTTAGCGCAGATAGCTATTACGTTAGCTTATAAGTATATACTATTATAAGTATTGTAACGTTCTTTCTAAAAATAATAATACAAGTGCTGTTTAAATCGTCTATTCACAAACAAATATTTATTTCTATACACTAATGAATACACTATAAATTAACGATATGATTATAAACCATTAAAAACTATTATTTACAGACTATGAATTTCTAATACAACATTTATATTCACTATTTATTTTGTAATACACAGTTAATGACTTGCTGTTGACTGCCTCTCTTTTATCCGCAATCCGCTTTTATATCCTCATATAAACGCACCAGAAATCGCTGGAACCTTCTATGTATTCTAGAAAATGCTAGAATAAACCACGTCTGATCTACATGCTTGTGCGATGCGTCATTTTCTCGAAGGCGGCAGAACACACCACCTGTCGCTCGAAAAGAGGTTCGTTCCTTTTCTCTCCCGTTACACTGCCCCCCTCTTCAAGTCTGTTCTGTCCCAGAACAGGTTTTATGCTCTGGTTCCTGTAGAACGGGTCATGACGATATCGACAGTCTTCACCTCGACTACACGTTCCATTACGGTAGAAATAACAGTCTACACTCTTCGTTGGCCTTAATGCGGGCTGTGGGTCAAAACTGCAGACGAAGATCTTGACGTCAGTACCTCTAAAGACAACTTCCAGCATGTTTCTAACGATTCTCCAATCCAGCTGGTCCCGCCCACAGCCAAGTTTAGGAACTGCCAATTTGTTAATTCCCCTGGTAAGCAACTCGATTCTCAAATTCCATAGTGCCCTCCACAAGTCGGCGTAACTCGGTTTCTGGTAGTAAAACTGCTTGGTTACCAAGTAGTAAATGGATCGGTCATGATCAGGCAAGCGTAAGGATTTACCAACAGAGGGATTTTGTTCTCGAAGTTCATTCAGCCGTCCAAATTTATTTCTAAACACTACTGCGATCCCCCTGGACATACGGAGATCCTCGGAGACACAGTGGGCAATGGAATAATTACCAGGGACCCTGAAGAGATCTTGTTGCATCTCAGTCGTGACTCCGAATCGCGCTTTTCTAGTTCCAGAGAACGCAGCCATAAATTCTCTAAAGGTTGGCTGATCATCTTCAGGCCTTACGGTATTGATAGCCACCTCAGCCTCATCTTTCCGATCCGGGACTGCGTCATTATTTCCCTCATAGTGCGCCAGACGATTGGAGTGTACCACCTTTGGTTTCCCCCTTGGCAATTTCTGGATGCGATAAATCAAGTCATTTATTCGTTTCTTCACCTGGTATGGACCCTCCCAATTTCGCTGTAACTTTGGAGAATAGCCACGACGCCTTTGCGGGTTGTATAACCAGACAAGCTCTCCAGGTTGAAACCCTCCTTCTTGGGCTCTCACATCGTACGTAGCCTTCATCCGGTCACTCGCGATTCGACTATTATTTCGGGTTCGGTCGTGAATATCCTCCAACTTCTTCTTTAAGTTGATGACATAATCATTCCCGGCTACCTCCTGCTCTATAGATGGAGACCCAAATTCTAGATCACACGGTAACCGTAACTCGCGTCCAAACATCACAGACGCTGGTGACTGACCGGTTGTTTCGTGGACCGATGCACGATAAGCCATCAGGAACAGATGCAGGTATTGGTCCCAGTCTCGTTGATGATCGGAGACGACCTTGGCCAAATATTTGCCCATTGTCCGATTCATGCGTTCTACCATTCCATCGGACTGCGGATGTAACGGTGTGGTCCGAGTCTTACGAATGCCCAACAATCGACAGACTTCTCCAAATAGTACAGACTCGAAATTGCGGCCTTGATCCGAATGCAGCTCCATGGGCACTCCGAAGCGACTGAAGAACTCTTTGACTAGTACGTCAGCAACAGTCGCAGCTTCCTGGTTTTGTAGGGCATATGCTTCTGGCCATTTGGTAAAATAGTCCATTGCCACTAATATGTATTTATTTCCATCGTCGGTTTCGGGAAATGGTCCGGCAATATCTATGGCTATTCTTTCCAGAGGACTACCCACATTGTACTGCCTCATAGGTGCTCTTCGTTTCCCCAAGGGTCCGTTACCAGTGGCACATAGTTCACATTTCCGGCACCACTCCTTCACGTCTTCTTTACAGTTGACCCAATAAAAACGCTCCCTAACTTTCTCCAAAGTCTTTTTCACACCGAAGTGTCCTCCTGAGGCACCGTCATGGAGATGTCGCAATACTGTAGCCACTCGGCTTCTTGGAACCACGAACTGAGACCTAATGGTGGTGCCATCTTCACTCTCCAGTACTCGCTTCAGGAGATCGTCTTCCACCTTCAAGGACTCCCATTGGGCCCAATATGCTTTGAGCGTTCTGTTGAAAGGGCTGACGGCCTCCCAGGCAGGTCTTTCTCCCACGCGCTTCCATTCCAGTACCATTTTTAGTTCGGGATCAGCCTCCTGCTGTCGTTGCAATTCTTCCGGCAACCAATTGTCGTTGACGATGGTAGTCCTTAATACTTGGCAAACCCTCTCTTCCAAACGAGAGCAATGACGGCAATCCGTTGGACAGGGTCTTTTTGAAAGAGCATCGGCATTTCGATGACTAGTGCCCGCTCGATGTTCGGTGTCAAAGTCGTATCCTTGTAATCGTTCGATCCACCTTGCGACCTGGCCTTCAGGATTACGGAATTGTAGAAGCCATTTCAACGCTGCATGGTCCGTCCTCAATAAAAACTTCCGTCCGTACAAGTATTTGTAGAAGTGCTCAACGGACTTCACGACGGCCAATAGTTCTTTTCTGGTCACACAATAATTCCTTTCGGCTTTCGACAAAACCTTACTAAAATAGCCGATGACCTTTTCTTGTCCATCCTGTATCTGAGAAAGTACCCCCCCAATGGCCAAATTACTTGCATCTGTGTCAAGTATGAATTTCCCTTCTGTCCGTGGATAGCTCAATATTGGTGCTGTTGTCAGGGCACGCTTCAGCTGTTGGAAAGCTGTTTCACACTCTCCGCTCCAAACATACTCGCGCCCATCTTCAGTTAACCTTGTCAGAGGTTTCGCTATATTGGCAAACCCAGGAACGAAACGCCTGTAGTAGGTACATAACCCAAGAAAACTACGAACTTGGTGTTTATCTTTCGGTGTTGGCCACTCTTGAACTGCACGAATCTTATCGGGGTCGGCTGCCACTCCATTTTGTGATACGACGTGCCCGAGAT